>OZ012659.1:69022611-69131429 GCA_963942545.1 Oxycera nigricornis | reverse complement strand
CATCTTTTCCACAACTAAAATCAGAGTCCACATTTCCAGACATCACGTCACACTCGGAGTCTCCTCTATTATAAACCCATCCAGCAGCTTAATTGTTGTCCATGAAACACCGCTCGCAAATTTTTATCACTCTACTACTATACTGACCATAAACAATCCAACCTAAAATGACCTTCAAATTCTCTACATATTTACAAAATAAATTCGCGCACCGCACACACGTGCACGCGTACTCCCGTGGGCGCGCCACGGGGTACGCTATGTGTAGCTCGAACTGCCTCGAACTGCCTCGAACTGCTTCGAACTGCCTCGAACTGCCTCGAACTGCTTCGAACTGCCTTGAACTGCTTCGAACTGCTTCGTACTGCTTCGTACTGCTTCGTACTGCTTCGAACTGCTTCGTACTGCTTCGAACTGCTTCGAACTGCTTCGAACTGCTTCGAACTGCTTCGAACTGCTTCGAACTGCTTCGAACTGCTTCGAACTGGTTCGAACTGGTTCGAACTGCTTCGAAGCTTAAGCGGTGCGCGTTTCGATGAAACGATGACGTCATCGTTTAGGGGGGAATCCGCCACGTGTCTAGCTTGAACTATTTATCTGTTAATGAACTGCTTTGCTAAAAATGGGGTTAAAGTCCTTCTGTTTACTACCAAAATACAATTCTATGCTATACCAAAATACGATTCTATGCTTTATATTAAACTTACTATCCAACAATACAGAATCAATAGTTAAGGCTCCAAGAGATTCTAATTAAACTATTAGCGAGTTGTTGAATGAGGTTCTCTAGTATTTAATGAAATATTCTTTATATGATGTGATAAGAGATATAGTTTTATCTATACATTTAATGAATTTATTTTGTAAATATGTAGAGAATTTGAAGGTCATTTTAGGTTGGATTGTTTATGGTCAGTATAGTAGTAGAGTGATAAAAATTTGCGAGCGGTGTTTCATGGACAACAATTAAGCTGCTGGATGGGTTTATAATAAGAGGAGACTCCGAGTGTGACGTGATGTCTGGAAATGTGGACTCTGATTTTAGTTGTGGAAAAGATGAAAATTAGTAGAGGTAAGCGATGTTATAATATTGTGTGTGTATGTGTGTGTGTGTGTGTGTGTGTGAACCAATATGATTAGTTTTAAGATTATTAATGTGAGGATTTGAAGGCCATTGAAGTTGGGTTAATCTGAGTGTGTGATATGAAAAAACGGTGCTTGATGGTGAGTCATGAGAAAAAAAACTACGTTTGCTTATGAGGAAGTTGCGGATTTGTGAGTTGGGCCCGAATTGGCTGTTCAGTATTTTCCTTATACGCGGTTTCTAATATCAGTGTTTTAAAGGAAATGTTTGTATTTGATTTGCAAATATGTTTTGAGTGATAGATTTTAGGTGGGTTTCAAGATATGTAGCAATGATTTTCGTGAAGGGCATGGTAAGCAAATTAAATGATTAGAGAGTTGTTTATTG
The DNA here is from genome assembly GCA_963942545.1 of Oxycera nigricornis. Lineage (NCBI taxonomy): Eukaryota > Metazoa > Arthropoda > Insecta > Diptera > Stratiomyidae > Oxycera > Oxycera nigricornis. Next base: position 69,129,958 of record OZ012659.1, on the reverse strand, counting down.
AGGTTTCCCTAGTATTGCTTGAAGTCGTCATTTTAGGTTTTTAACGAGATACATATACAAACTAGTATTTTTGGATAAAACTGATATCTTCAGTCTATTTATACTGTTTTATTTTTATATCATTTCCTTTGTTCTTGTTTTTCTTTGAAAAAAAATATTTTTTTTAAATTCATTCAATTTTATTTATTTCAATCTTCCTAGTCTACATCCATTACAATATTATAATGTCCCCAAGCATATGTGCTAACCCCATCTTCCCTTATATATCGCTTATCATCTAAATAACTTAAAGAAACCTTATTTATACATTCAGTATATAAATTGTGAAGCTTAGATCTAAACACGTACATACTACTTCTAAATATCTTTTTTCTAAACAAGCAATCTCTATAATCATCTAAATTTAGTCCATCCATAATAAGCTTCTTTACACCTTTTGCTTTTTCAATTGTATCACCATTTTCTATGCTTAAAGAATACATTTTAGCTCTTAATCCTACAAACTCCTTCATGACTTTTCCATTATTTTCGTCTATCATCATACCCAACACTTTTCCATTTTTCAGCGGAATATTATATATGTTATCTTGGGGGTACTCAGAAGTATCAAATTGATTGTCTATATCCGGTATAATATCACTGTAAAAGTCATTGGTTTGAATAGTGTAAATAAATGAATCCATATCCATATAGTTGAGAATAATTTTCTCATTATATTTGGGCTTCATGAAACGATAATGAAAATCATACATTTTCAAATTTGATAGATCAAGCACAGTGAAACCAAGGTAAGTCGGTTTGTTGTAGCATGTGAATACTCTATCCATTTGAATAGCTGCCATATTGGGGGTAAAAACGGCTGCACTATGAACATTTGGCTTCGATATAAGATTTCGTGCGCCTGAGTGTCTGCCTCGGCTTTCCCAATCCGTCACAATCTTCACATATTTCCTTTTATCTACGTTTTCCATCGTTTTGCCATATACTGCGTTGTTTAAAAGCTTGAAAAAGTTTTTCTCAAACAAATTTTTACTGGCTTTGCGATATTGGGTGTTCAAGTCTATGTACTGCTTGATCCAATTCGATTGTTTAAACTGTAAAACTCTATGAACACGGGTCAATTTCAACGCATTCGCAATGCATTGCTGCAGATTTTGATAGTGAATCACATAATTTTGCTTGTTAGTTAAGTCAGTGATCAATTTCGCAGTTTTCGAACCAGGTGCTTTTTTATTTTCTGCACAGAAAGGTAAATCGTTATGCTCATCGTGCTTTGTTGTTGGATACTCCAAATCAACTTCCAATATGTAGCCAATGTCCGCGTCTATTGCAATATTAAGAATATCAACCTCATCTATATTTTCAACCCACTGGAATTCAGAAGAAGGATCCTCTTCTTTATAATCTTTCAAGTATTTGTTGTTGGCTTTTGAGTGACGATGTGAGCATTGAGTAATACCACCACCTCTGATTCCTCGTTGTATGAAGTGATGCATGTTTATATCTGTTAGAAGATCAAGTTTAACAGATGTTATTTTGAGCATGGCATCCCACGATAAACCAGGAGTTGTATAGTATTGGCAAGGGTCAAGTCCATAGATATTTTTACAAACTTTCCTGAAATTTTCGAAAACGTCTGTCAGAAGCAGCACATCTGTCTTCAGATATAATTCCAAATAGTTCCAAATCGTTGTGCAATTGAAAACTTTCCAAACATTTTCAGCATGATTATAGTCAATCTCATTGCATTCGCTATTTGTCATTTTATTGTAAAAGCTTTCTCGAGGTGGTGAACAAACTTCATTCAATCGATCCCACGAGTTAATATAATCGTAGGGAAATACACCCTTTCTTGTAAGCAGTTGAAATTTCTCCCCATCTTCATATACTGATCTTACGGTTTTCAGATCTACTGGAGAAATGTTTTTCACTAGAGCATCCAAACTACTCTGCATGAATCTGGCTGAGTCTAAGAACCTAATCTCAATCGTTTCAAACTCATCGACTTGAATTCGTTTAGATAATGAAACGTATAATTCCTTATTAATGGGTATAATAGATATTTCCCCATCAATGCTATCTAATTCTTTCACAAACAGATGACAATCATAGCCTGAGAGGTTGTGAAATAATATTGGAAAAAATTTCGGTACTCGATACAATAAATTGCATTCGCTACGAGCGGGGCCTCTATATTTTCCAGTAAAGTGACAATGGTCTCGGACTCTATAATTGTCAAGCTCTTTTTTACAAATGTGACAGAAAATCGATTCCCTTTGAACCTTTTCTTCTTCCGACGATAGAGCATCCCTTTACTTTGGGTTCTTGATATGATTTATATAAAACCATTTTACATCATTTACAATGGAATCAATGAATTCTTTGGGTGAATCTGGGCCTTTGTATAATCTGATTCTGTCTAATTTTTGAATCGAATGAACACTTGATGAAATAAGAGAAAGCACAAGGGGTATGTTCTTGGATTGTTGACGTTGATGAAAGTGTTGGATTGGGTGCACATGTATCGACGTCCTGAAGAAGGCATTCAAAATCTGCATATATGACAAAAGGTTCCTCGAGTTGTCGTCCATAGCTTTTGTACTGCAGCGTTGCTTTCTCCGGTTCCACCATTTTCGTGACTACTCTGCTACAGCTGTTTTTATGCAGTTGCAGTTTCTCGCTCGAAATAAAATATTGAAGGCATTTGTTGCAAACATAGATAGCACAATTGTGTAGCGTTTGTTGATAGCGAATCAACCTTTAAAGAAGAAAAAAAAATTTACAAATCCCAAACACACACATACACACACACACACACTATTCACTATTGCATGCCTTGAAATATGTTTAATCCAAACATAATGACAATCTTCGTTGGATTGCAGCAGGAGCAGATTGATGTGATGCGATTTTTCTTGCTTTGTGATATGATATGGACCGATAACCTTTCTTAACTCTTCATCGTATCCAAATAAATTAACACTGATTGATTAGTTTAATTCCTCAAATTTGTCAATATCTTGCACCTGTAGCGGCAACTTGAGTCCCCGAAAATTCAACACTATACCGTTTTGAATATGTATAACGCTGTCTGCAATGTCATCAATTCGGTATGATGTCGTTCTTTCTGAATTATGATCTATCGGACACATTGCGGAAATTATGCATCATTTGAAACAATAACTATCGCGGTTCTTAATATTAATGCAAGCACGCTTATTGGCCAATTGTTTTGGTAGTGGAATATAACTTGTTCCTCTCAATGGTTTAAAATCGTTTATATTTAACTCACAGTGCGCAATTCTAACGAGAGCCCATCCACTGTCTTTCTCCTGGAATTCCTCCATTTTGTTTTGAACTTCATTAACCATATTATCGAAAGCTAATTTCAATTCACTTTTTTGAATTATCGCTTGCATTTTTGTATGGAACGACTTAATGCTTATCATGCAATCGTTTTCATCATCATCATTCATTTTAATGAATTCAGCAAAGAATTCAATGTTGTTGAATTGGAGTGTCACGCGTTCATCTAGTGCACTCATCAGATAATTCACTAACGGATCTTCCATCATCTTTAAAAACTCCGCCAAATTTAAAAAACCTTCATCTTTGTTTTCAAAAACAAGAGTTTCCATTCGCTGTCCAAAACAACTTTTTACCCTTTTAAAATGTTCGTTGAGGGGCTCTATAGATTTATTTTGTGAGCATTGGTTCGCACATGATAGTTCCAACAAGCACTATTGACTTCGATATTACAAATTTCCCAAAACATTTTAAGGAATACAATTCACTTCGTGTTATTTCACTGAGCTCAAAATAAAAAACTTTCCTAAATTGAGATGCAACAGTTTCTTTTATATGGTAGAGAAAACATCCGGTCGCATGTTTCGCTTATCGTAAATAGAAAACCCTCCTACAAACATTTTTCCTGTAATGCCTACCACCACACCCACACACCCCACATATGCATTGGAATTTAATTCTGATAAACACTGATATGCTCTGCTGGTATAAATAAATATGAATAACACACCCAGTGTTTTCTCCTATGAAATTTAATAAGACAAATTTGATAATATAGTTTTTTATTTATTTTATTTATTTATATTTATATATATGTATATATATTTTAACATTATATTTTGACATTTAAATATCTAACCTACGTAATTTCTCCTTAATTCTTTGTATAGTTAATTGACTTATAAAATATTGGGGAACACCGTTTAAACTAGTTAAAAAATCACTTAAAATTAATAAAATGAAAAAAAACTTTTTTCCTATTACTATTTGTTTTAAAACCCATGAAAGACGATCCAAAATTCTCCTCGTGGTAGAGGTCCACGTCATGGCATTCTAATCTCTCCTCAATGAAGGTACCCACCGCCTCCTGTACCTCGGTGTTGTATACCAGCTTTAGTCCGACGCCTGGAAATATAAAAAACCCCAAAAAAAAAATTTTTTTTTATTAACAATATTATAAAAGTTTTTAAAAAACTTACCTTTTATTACAACATAGTACTCGTCTTCAAACCTGTTGTACACGCAATGTATGTATTCATTGCTGAATACAACTTCCGTGATCGTCCTTTCTTCCTCAAATAATTCAACGTTCTCCATCTCTCAATTTAGGAAAGTTTCGACTCAAAATTCGTTTGCAAACTTAATTTTAATTCAATAAATACAGTTTCTTTTATATCAAAAAGTTTACACTCTGCACTATTCATATCAATAAATTTTCAGCAAAACTAGCAACCCACAATATACAATTCTATAAACATTTAAAATAGCCCTCACTCAAGCTCTTATCAACATATCGAATTTCTAATTTTGAAATGTCTGTAAAATATTCGAACCCTATAAAAGAGATTACGCAACCGGCAGCAATAAAAACTCACCTCCGCAGCGATAAGAAATGAATCCAGCTGCTATTTTAAAACACATCTCACATATTCATCAATTTAGCCCGTCGCTAATCTTTATTTATTATTTCCTTCTTTTATCTTTATCTTTCAAATAAGGGCAATTGTTTACGTTATGCCGATCCGATTTGCAGCTAGTGCAGTAACACGATCTTTTGTGTTCCACCTTATCAGTGGAATTTCCGGTGGTTGGCATTTTCGTTTCTGGGAAGTTATTGGATTTCAAGTGGATGATTATTATTTTTGTGGTTATGGGAATATTATGTGCAGGATGTTTATGTAGATGATTCAAGGTTTAGGTATTTGGGGTAATGTGTTTCAGATATGACTCAGAATATTGCATTTTGTTGCGAAATCAGAATATTGCGTGTTGTTGCGAAATTGAAGATGATGTCATAGGTGTTTCCTGGGATATGACTCAGAATTGAGATATGACTCAGAATATTGCATTTTGTTGCGAAATCAGAATATTGCGTGTTTTTGCGAAATTGAAGATGATGTCATAGGTGTTTCCTGGGATATGACTCAGAATTGAGATATGACTCAGAATATTGCATTTTGTTGCGAAATCAGAATATTGCGTGTTGTTGCGAAATTGAAGATGATGTCATAGGTGTTTCCTGGGATATGAGTCTCACCGCGGTTGGGAAAATTCCTTTGACCTTGAACTTTCACCCTTGACCTTTGGCCCTTGACCTTTGACCCTTGACCTTTGACCTTTGACCCTTGACCCTTGACCTTTGACCCTTGACCTTTGATCCTTGACCTTTGACCTTGAACTTTGACCTTGACTTCTTATCACACCTATTCATCAGCATGACTCATCGCGGATGGTAAACACCTGGCCGTGGGAAAACACCTTGACACCGACCTTGACCTTGACTTCTTATCACACCTATTCATCAGCATGACTCATCGCGGCTGGTAAACACCTGGCCGTGGGAAAACACCTTGACACCGACCTTGACCTTGACTTCTTATCACACCTATTCATCAGCATGACTCATCGCGGTTGGTAAACACCTGACCGTGGGAAACACCTGCCCGGGGGAAACACCCCAGACAGCGATAAGAAATGGCGCCCCAGACAGCGATAAGAAATGGCGCCCCAGACAGCGATAACAGGTGACGTCATCCGTGGGAATCACCCCGACAGCGATAAAAAATGGCACCCCAGACAGCGATAACAGGTGACGTCATCCGTGGGAATCACCCCGACAGCGATAAGAAATGGTGCCACCGGAAGCGATAACAGGTGACGTCATGCGGGGGCGGTAATCCGATAACCGTGGGAAAAAAATGGGGACCGTGGGAAAAAGTGGTCCTGAACCCCCCTATCCTATCTATCAAGGAAGGATCCTCACATTTGTTAGCTATGGCTTAGTCATGCAATAAAATGAATTCAAATTTTGACTCACCCCGTTTATTCGTGTCGGTGCTACCCCAAATGGGATGATGGGTATTAGCGTCCGGCCCGACTATTAATGGGATACTTCTTGCAGCGGCTTCCCTTGCGATCCTCTGCAGGCTAGTTGAAGGTGGCACAGCATCATGTACCATCTAGCAGGAGATAGCCCAAAGGTGTTTGGACTGTCTTTCCACTGCTTTGGCAACGGTGTCCCGGTCACGGAAATTATACAAGGCTTAAAACTTCCTTTACGATTATACAATCTCTCGGATTGTCTGTTTCCTACAACCCAACGTTGCTGGGCCAGTATTAGCTCCTCTCCTTTTTGGGCCAGGGGGAGGATTATTTCGGCGGACGCCACCTTAGATAATGGACGGTTATCTGTAGAAACCTCAGCATCACGACACAGGGTTTTGTCCGCCTCCTTGTCAGATGAGGACATCTCCTCCTCCACGACCAGGTCAAGGAATTTGAGGAGGTCCCCAGCCAACTCCGCAGTGGAGGTGGTACTTCTTCCATCATCGGAAAGAAGTTCCGATTCAGAGAGATCCACGTTCCGTTCTTCTGATGCTTCCACCGTCACCTTAACCCACTCTCCTAACTCGATTCCCGTACTGCCTTCAAAGTACGGTCCTTGCGATATACTCGCAGGGTCATAGACACGAAACCGTAGCTAACCACTCCGCTCTTCGACTCCAATGGAGCTAGCGACTCCTCGTTCAGGCTCGCTCACCTTAGCTACATTTTAGTTTTCCACCGGAAGATCAGCATTGCTGAGCTTCATTAGCTCAATAATTTCCTCCGTTGTAGATGGCGGGATGTCTTGCCTGGAGACAGCATCCAGATTTGCTCCAGGCAAGACTTCTTTCAATCTACCGATAGCCTGCTAGTATAGATCCACTGAACGTTCTGTCCCTATAAGCCGCAATAAAGGGTGGTTGTTCTTTTTTACACCTGAAGGAGAGGCGGTGTTGGAGTGCGTGCTGGAAACAGTTTGGGCCGGCTTGTTCGCCGTTGCCTTAGTGTTGCCGCTAACACCAGTAGGCTTGACTGAGAGGGTACTTGCTCCTGGCATAGCTGCCTTGGTACATGTACTCCTTTGAAGAAGTGGGGGGTTGGCTGAGCATCGCGGTCTTCTTCCCACTAGAAGGACGCGTCACCTTCGTCCACTTCACTTCGGGGCTGAGTGGATCTTCCTTTTTTAGTTTTTCCTTGTTCATTCCAATTTGGGTCCCCCCTCGCAGCCGCTATCTTCACTCGTTGTGCCGTTCCGCTAAGACCCCATGGTTATCTATGTCAAAGCAGGGAGACCATACGAGGGTTGGCGCATTCCCTTATGATGATATGTGCTAAGACAGGTGGCGGCTAGTTTTGAACGTATCGTGAGGCCTGCCAGTGTTTTACCGGGACGGAGGCAGCAGTGGCATTACCCTGAAAGCCATTTCCGCAAGATGTCCTTCTTGCGTGCTCAGGTGACAGAATACCACTGCTACCAACCCAAAGCATCAGATATAGTCGTTTAGACGAGAGAGTTGTCCAAAAAAAATCGGAAGTCATGGTAAATTATTTAGCGTTATCCAGGATGCACCACGAGGAGGCGATCTACCCTACATCCCTAATAGCTCAGTAAAATGGTCCAGATTTTGACGTCAACTGTACTTTTTAGGCTGGCAGGCAAATTTTTATTGCAATGTGTGCTCATATTTCATAGTTCCCTTAAATTCAAGTTTCTGGGATCGTAAATAGTTCCAATCCTCTGGGTTCCATCTTCAAAACAAAAAAAAATCCATATCTCAGAAACCATGGCTAATACAAGAAAGTTGTATGTGTCAGACTTGCGTGAAATTAAATTTAAGATAACTATCGCATACATCATTTTTACTTGGTTCCATTAAGGAAAGAGCTATGCATACATTCCGAGCGCAACAACTTCTTTGTTTTCACGTTTAACAAGAAACCCATTTTTTTAAAGACAATTTGATCACAAGTCAAATTTAAATCAATCACGGTTTTTCTCTAACTATTTGTTTATGGTTACTGCATAATATACCGATCGTAAACCTGTAACTATTATGTTAGGCATGGCGAAATCCTTGAGTGATCAAACCGCTATATTCTAGGCGACGGCAAACTCCCTTTTCAGACAGAACAGAATCGTTCCCGCTCAAACAACTCATTTGGTTTGTCCAAGATGATAAACTTTGGACACGAGCGTTGAGACATGAGATAAAAAATCTTGCAAGCTAAATGAGCTACTCAGACATTAACATCAAAGTGAAACAATAAGCTCTACGTCTCGCTATGACGAACCATTTCATTTGTATCATTCACTCAGAAAATACCCATTTCTACAAAGTGATCATTAAGTGAACAAATGATTTTTGTTAGCTCCTATATGAGCTCACTTGGTGAACATTGATCATATTGTTCACTGAGAGTATTTACAGAAATAGTCTCAAGGAAGGCCCTCTCTACAGGACAGTGTTCCACATGAAAAAAAAATTCTATTATTTGCACATTTCTTCAAAGGCAATATTCGTGGATATCGCAAAAGTTTTAACCCTATGTTTAATGGTATTGGATTATTTCATTTTCTCAACAGTTTTCATTGATATGCCAGCCACTTTTCGATTCAGTTCAAAAGTCGTGCTTTTTCCTGAAGCAATGCTTTTGAATGCATGCTTAATTTCCTTGATTTGAGCCAGTTATATATTGTCAAACGATTTTTTTCATTCTGTCAAGAGGAGGCCAAGGGTTTTGCAGGCATGATCACTAAAGTATCTTGAACATAGCTTTTTAATAAATGTGGAAACCTTAGTCAGCTGTGGTTGCATGGTGATCTAATTTACTAATATCAAGGAAGGGTGGCTATGTTCAATCCGTCTCTATTATTACATCCCGTTATTTCCATTTTATGCACCACACTTATTGTGGTGTGACAGTGCCATCTGATAGTGATAACATTTGCATAGTCTTAGTATATCAACCAGTCCATGTTATCTTCTAATCTCCAAGAATCTTGACAATAATCGATCCTATCTTTTTCGAAGGATTAATTGCAATTGTACGCTTCAACCCTTTAGCAGTGCTTTCCTCGCTGCCTTTAACTTTCAGGCATTTCTCCATCGTTTCGCAATTTTGGCAAGCAATAACGCATCAACTGTCATCCCATTTACAAGATCTTATCAGGGCATTTATAAAACTCAAAAAAGTATATTCAGGATGAAGTCTTTTTGAATCGTTACTCAAAAGACACACGTAATATTCGCTATCCAGCATGGTCACTGGGACTTCTCATGTGCTTTTCAGATTCTGTCGCAATTAAAGTCTGGCAGGCTCACTGAACATAATATTTTCTTCTCCTTATCACTCAGGTCTTTTTTGAATTTTGTGCATGAAAATTTTAAATATTTATACTATATATTAAGTTTATATTTATATATTTTTAAATATACCACTTGTCCATTTTTGTGAATATACATGTATTATAATATTTCGGCATCTTATTTATTGCCTTATCAAATAAAGTCTCATTTTTTGAATCTTCAATTGTCTCTTCAAAGTTTTTGTACAATGCTAGTGAAAAAAGTAGCATTTTAATAAGCACATTGCCTATTTACATATTTTTCAATTATTGAGCCAATAGCACCTGAAACTACGCTTCTCTTCACTTGCTGAGGATTCGTATCATTTTAATCAAATTTTATCATCTTTGTACCTCAATCAAGTCACAAATGTCTCCTATGCTCTTTTAACTTCCAAATGTTGATATGAATATAGGCATTTACGTCAAAATGGTTGCTTCATAAATTGATAATCGTAAGAACACACACATCGGATACCTCCTCACTCTGAATTTTTGCTTACAATTAAAATGATCTTTATAGCAAGAGAATCACAGTCTCATTAAAAAATTAAATCGTCACAAGACACACAGTTTATTTATCACCATATTTTAATTTATTATGAACATCTCTTTCAAGATCAGTCAAAATCAGGCCAATTGAAAACAAAAAGAAACATAAAACGATTATTAATTATATTATTAATCTACCATACCAAAAACTAACCTAATTAAGGTCGTGTCCGCCTGCATACACGCTCCCGAATAAGCTTAATGTAAATTTACAAACTAACAGTGAAACTATGTCTGCCAGCAAGCATTGACAAACGTTGTAAAAGTTATGTAAGTCGAATGGAATGATAATAAGTCCTTCATATTAATATGTAGTGCATTAAATTAGAAATATCTCTTCCTAAGTAAAGATTTTCCATATACTCGACAGTGACTGACACTGTCGTCTAACTAATAGAAAAATCTATTTTTTAAGTCATATAGCTTTTTAAACAAATCAAACACAGATCAATTATTGCAATGGTCGTTTTTTGGCTGTATATGCATGTAAATCTCATGGCATTTGATGTTTAACAATATCTTTTGGCATCATATGCCTCGATTGCATCTTAGGAAGGCCATTTTCTGGGTTCAATTTTGCAGCACTTTTTCCTGCAGAACCGACTTTGTTTTGCCAACTACATTTCGACTGTCGGCTTTCAAATCATCAATAGCTTCTGGTTTATTAGTAACTACAAGTAGTTTGTTGTTCTTTCACAAAAAGTAGTCCATTAGAGTCAAATCACATGATCTGGACTACCAATTGACAGGCCTATTTCTTGAGATTGTTCAATCACACTACGTTTGGCTCAAAAAAGGAATGCTTTTATGCGCTGTTTGGCATGTTGCACTATCCTGTTGAAACCATTTGTCACTCAAACGGTTGGTATCTTTGTTGGAAATTAACAAAATACGTATCGTTTGTCAGTAGAGATCACCATTAACGGTAATGTTGGTTCCGTCTTGAGATTTGAAAAAAGGATAATTTATGCCGCTGGCATGCAAACCATACCAGGCAATACTTTTTCAGAATGAAATGAGGCTCCCAAAGTCTCTTGAAAGTTATCGTCACACAGAAAATGACAATTTTGCTTATTTACGAACCCCATAAGCCAGAAATGAACCTCACCGCTGAAAACAAGCCGCGAAGTGCGACCCTTGAGGTCCACACGGTCAACTTCCCAGTAATATCTAGATAAACATTAAAAATATTAAACACAATAATAATTTTGAAAATAATACTACTTTAAATAATAATAATAAGAGGTATTCATAGCAGTAACATTAATGAGTTAATATTAATCATATCATCTACGGGAGCATCCATTGATTACGAAAGGCTTGAAGTGGATGGGTGATGATGAGTGATTACCACAAATGCAAATTTGATTGAAATTTTGATAGTTTTCAAAATGTAAGCCGCTTTTTTTTAATTAACAGACTGCAAAAACTATTAAAAATCTGCTCAAATTATCCAAATATTTTAAAATTTTGATTGACTTTACAACAAAGTATTTAGAATAATAGATATAAGGTAATATCATTCGGAAGACCCCTTTTCATATGGTAACTTTGAATGATTTTTTATTTTTAATTGCATTGTTTTTTCAGAATCATCAAAAAAGGTTTGCTGGTTTCTCTTCAAAAACTGAAAGCAATGTATAAATTATATGAACATTTATTACTGTGTTGTGCAAATCAGGTAAAAAAAATTTTTTTTATGAAAAAAACCCTAAGTTTTCGCATTTTCTTCTATTAAATTAAAAAACCCGCTGAAACGGATTTTTATAATGCTAAAATAATCAAAAAAAATTTAAAACACGTCGATTGACACCTTAATGATGCAAATATTATATCTGTTTCGTGAGATATAGTGAATGGAAGAAATGACCTTGAAGATCATGATGACTGTTAATGATTTTTTATTTTTTATTTAATGTTTCTTCTTATTATGAGAAAATGTTTTAATGATGTTTTTGCAAGCAATGCTTGAAGTGTATAAATTTTATAAAAATTGATTACTGTATTCCGTAAATCAGCGTAAAAGGTTATTGTTTATGAAAAAAACCTAATTTTTTGCACTTTTTTTTCTTAAATTAAAAAACGGCTCCAACGATTTGTTTCAAAATTTGACAGATTTGCAAAATTGGTAATACACGTCGATTGACTATTTGACAATGCAAATCGTATGTTTGGTTCGTGAGATATAATGCATGACAGAAATGACCTTCAAAGGGGCAAAACCACAAACCCTCTCAAACGAAGTGTCCCAAAAACTAATCAGCTCTTAAGATTGCAAAGACGCTTCGATTGACATCTCAACAAAGTCGATACGACTTTGTTTACGTGAGTTATGCTTGTAGAAAAACTGTCCACGAACGAACGTACGTACATACGTACACACACACACACACACGCTTTAATTTGCCTTTCTAAAGACACTTTATACATACTCTGTAGACCTCAAAACGTAAAGAAATGTTGAAAATTTCAATTTCGATTTTCGAGGCGATTACAAGAACTTCCCATATACTGGGAAGTTAATAATTTGACGGTAAAAATGTGGTTCAACATCCAACTCATTCTCAGCCTAATCATCGAACGTACGAAGCAAATGATGGCTTAAATTGCTGTACAAGTTGCATACAAATCTAATATTTTCCAAAACTTCACTGTCATGTCGTCCTTTAAGAGGAAGCATTGGCTAACGCTTTGCCTACCTCGATTGCCATTGAATCAGGTATAAAAATACTCAAACCCATTTAATAGCCGTTTCTATGTTGAAATCTGCCATTTCGGTGTATGTAATTTGTTCTTTTATTTTTACTATAATGTTTTCGGCGTTCAACCGTGTTACTAAATTAGAAATTATTGGCTTGCTTGTGGATGAAAGTGCCGTTTTTAACTCTATAGCTTTACCTTTCTTTAGTGTTCTAAAAATATTGAGATATTCGGCTTCTATTTCAATTACCTTTTCGAATTTTTCTTTAAGAGTTTTGACCGTGTATGTCTTGGCTTTTCTTAAATTTGAAAGTGTGTTCTGCGAGTCAATTAGTAACTCTTGTAATCTGTTCATAGACATTTGGAAAATTTATCAAACATTGTTTCTTCCTAAAACAATATTTCTGTCTACAACTTTTCGAGCGCACTTCTTTTGTTTGCTATTGTATATATATAAAAGTCCTAATAGGATTATAAAACAGATGGACGTACTTATCGTTTGTTTATATTCTATCAATATATTTTCGTTAGTGCTACAATTGTTTCCCGTTTTAAAAAATATCCTATACTATTATACTATTTTAGTTTATTAAGTCGTTCTGTGAATTTTATTTTATTTTCTCCCGTAGGAATGTGGATTAGGCGATGTAGGATTGCTTTCTCCTTCCTCTCGTTGAATTTTTGTCCTCCTCGTTGAGGTCTTTTTATTTTCTGGACTCGCGGCTCATTCAGTTGTTTCCTCGTGAAATCCGTGATTTTCCTTGGCTGTGGTCCAGGTAGCGCCGTTGGTTTGGATTTCGGTGTCTGTTTACTTTGCTCAGGTTCATATTTTTCCTCGATTTTCTTCGTGTGCCGGAAAGCATTCTGTGACCTTATCATGCATCGCTCGAAAATTTGATGAAATTCTTCCTCCATCTCGATGTCGTGTATTTCACCATCTTCTAATTCATCATTGTCCAGTTGCGGCAGGTAAACTTCTTCGTTTACGTTTATGATGTCCAAAAGTTTGGGGCTGGCAGGATCACCATGTTGTGTTTCAGGATCGCCATTCTTCTTTCTATTGAATATATGAAAAAGGGGGAACGTAGAGGTTGAAAAACTCACATCTCTTCGAAAAAGGGAAACCCACCTACCGGCATTCCGAAGATTGCCAAATATTTAGCGCAGAGACAATGCTCAAGCAGCCGATATTTCTGTGTACTTTCATGCCACTAAAAGGCATATCTGTACCCAATTTGAAGTCTGGTTTTGCCGAATTTATCAGGCAAAGTCTAATCAAAGTCTAACTCTGCCGAAAGGAGGCAGTTGCTAAATAAAACAGCAATTTGTTTGAGTCTATTAGACAGACTTAATTTTCTTTATTCAGTTCTCTTAATTTATACAATATCCTATTTACGTATTCTATCCCTACCCTAAATACAATGTAAATTTTAATTCTAAATACATAATAATAATGCTTACTTTAAAACTTGAATCAACCAATCCAAATTAAAGGGATTAGGTTTCCACATTCTTCCATATGTTTCATAATACTCATATGTCAACCCACTTTATCGATATGGGCTATGAATAATTGATTTATTATCAGTGCACAGCACAGGGCAATAACCAGGTGGCGATATTAGTAGGTCAGTAACCACTCGACCGCGTCTGGCTATTTGTAAACAAAGAGCTTTTCATTCATCTATTGTAATTGGATACTCAATTAGTGTTGAATGAGCTTACATGCGTACATGCCTAGATGGCGTGCTAAATGGATCGTACATGGGTTGAGGTACGAGATGAATGTTGACATGTGCCTGGGCTGAAGTGGTTATTTTTGTGTGTATATACTACAACAAATTGGGTTGTTCATAGTAAGCTATAAGTCTTACTATACATATGTCAGCTATAAGGTGTTATATGTCCGCTATAGGGTGTTTCGGAGTTAATAGTATTAAATGAAACCACGGAATCCTTGAAGTCTTTTGAGCAAAAAATCGTATTGGAGGGGGGTGGTAAATCCGGAGGGGTTTCGAGATATAGGAGGGGGAAGTACCCCACTCCATAACCACGACCTGGCACGTGTAAATCGTCATAACTATTTTAGTTTTATGTGAAAACTTTTGAAAAAGGATGCGTTTGATAGTCTGTCAATGTATCTTTTAAGAAATTTATTAACAAATGCTCCCAATGCTGCCAGCTTTACACGAAAAAATGAGAAACTTAAAACAACCGGAAAAAATTGCTAACTTTGACTTTTGCGACCGTGTTAAACGCTAAAGTTATGTCCTAACCTATAAAAATGATTATCCTGACAGAAAGCCTTACTTTTTGCTTGAATACTTCCGAAGAAAACGGTTGCAGTTTTTTCTTTGTTTTCTTCGAAAAATAGAAAACTAAAATTTTGTGAAATTTTGCTGACTTACTTTATTATGGAAAATAATAACTTAAGATCTAAAGTAACAATTTATTTTGAACTTATCATTGAACAGCAGTATTACTGTATTTCTTGTGATCATATCAACTGTTCAAAGTGTCTTCCTTCCACAGAAATGCAAAGAAGAGCTCTTTTCTTCTCCAAATTGTAGTCGCCGATAAGCCCAGCCGCAAAGCTAGCTTGCGAGTTGATACGTCTGGTTCTGGTATGCGGTCCTCCTGATCGGCGTCCCTGAAACTTCCTGGTCGGTTGTCCAAACGCTGCGGTTGGAAACTTCCAAACTCTTATAAGTTCCTATGCAGTCTCCTTCATGATCTGGTATCCGGTAATCGTCGGGTCGGATACCTCGTTTGATATTCCTCCGCCGCATGTGCACCACTGCCATCGCAAAATCCGTAAATGTAATGCATGTCAGTATATACCTCGTTGGTAAAGTTAGCCATGATTGTATATGTCTAGAAATAAGCACTCCTTGATTCTTTTTCATTGACGATTCGACTAAGTTATGCAGTATTTCGACACAACATTTATACCCCTTTGTATTATCAGGTGCTAATTATTAAACATTAACTTTATAGCATCCTCAAAACGTCGGATTTTAATTATCTCAGCTTTAAAACCCTTCAATACTAAAACAGGTCAAACAAATAGCATGCAGAAAACCAATCACTCAAAAATCTTTTGACTGTGAGATTATGTCAGGTAGAAAAATTTTTTTTATGACGTTTGGCTAATTCCTAGGGATCACACAAAATTTTAGTTTTCGAAGAAAACAAAGGAAAATCGGCAACCTTTTTTTCGGAAGTATTCAAGCAGAAAGTAAGGCTTTCTGTCAAGATAATCATTTTTATAGGTAAGGACATCACTTTAGCGTTTAACACAGTCGCGATAGTCAAAATTAGCGATTTTTTTCCGGTTGTTTTAAGTTTCTCATTTTTTCGTGTGAAGCTGGCAGCATTGGGGGACTTGTTAATAAATTTCTTAAAAGATACATTGACAGGCTATCAAACGCATCCTTTTTCAAAAGTCTACACATAAAAATAAAATAGTTATGACGGTTTACACGTGCCAGGTCGTGGGTGAGGAGCGTGGTTATTCCCCCCCTTATATCTCGAAACCCCTTCCGATTTACCACCCTCCTATAAAAATTATTATCTTGACAGAATGCCTTACTTTCTGCTTTAATACTTTCGATGAAAAAGGTTGCCGATTTTCCTTTGTTTCCTTCGAAAAATAGAAAACTAAAATTTTGTGGAATTTTGCTGACTTACTTTATTATGGAAAATAATAACTAAAGATCTATAGTAACAATTTCTTTTGAACTTATCATTAAGCAGCAGTATTACTGTATTGCTTGTGATCACATCAACTGTTCAAAGTGTCTTCCTTCCACAGAAATGCAAAGAATAGCTCTTTTCTTAATTTCTGTAACTACATCGAAATGCATGAGTTTCTCTCTTATTTTTTCACTAGCAGCCTCAATTCTTAAATCTATTTGTTAAACTGATGACACAGGTGTCTTGTACGCTTCTTGGTTCATTGCACTCCACACATAAAAATCAAGGATAGTTAGATCTGGAGACCGGGGTACCCACCTAATTGGACCATTTCGACCTATCCACCTTCCTGGATAGTTTGAGGCAAGCCAATGGGTGGTTTCTTGGCCAGTATGGCTTGTAGCACAATCGTGTAGGTAATACATCCTGTTCAAATTGATTATTGGTGTATCTTCCAGAAAAGCTGGCAACTCGTTATCCAAAAACTTTAGATGCCCGGCAGAAATCAGCCTTTCCGGCAAACGGAATGGTCCAACTATCCTTCGCCCCAGGACGCCTGCCCACATGTTTCTGCTTAATCTACGCTGTGTAGAGGTGGCCTTGGTTACTCTGGAATTGATAATAGCCCATAGGTAGCTGTTGTGGCAGTTGTTGACACCCTTGAAAAATGTGACTCGTCGGTCCATAAAATGTTACTAATGAAGTTGGAGTCTGTTCGATCCCGTTCGATAAGCCACTCACAGAACTTAACCCTTTTCACGTAATCCTCGCGAAGTAACTCTTGCATGGGTTGAAAATGGCAAGGGCGCATCCTTTCCTTGCCTAAAACTCTCCAAATTTTGGTCACCGATAAGCCCAGCCGCAAAGCTAGTTTGCGAGTTGATACGTCTGGTTCATTGCGTACTATGGATAGTATGCGCTCTTCCTGAACGGCGTCCCTGAAAGTTCCTGGTCGGTTGTCCAAACGCTGCGGTTGAAAACCTCCAAACTCTCGTAAGTTCCTTTGCAGTCTCATGAAGGTTCTGATATCCGGTAAGTCAGCAAAATTTCACAAAATTTTAGTTTTCTATTTTTCGAAGAAAACAAAGGAAAATCGGCAACCTTTTTTTCGGAAGTATTCAAGCAGAAAGTAAGGCTTTCTGTCAAGATAATCATTTTTATAGGTAAGGACATCACTTTAGCGTTTAACACAGTCGCGATAGTCAAAATTAGCGATTTTTTTCCGGTTGTTTTAAGTTTCTCAATTTTTCGTGTAAAACTGGCAGCATTGGGGGCACTTGTTAATACATTTCTAAAAAGATACATTGACAGGCTATCAAACGAATTCTTTTTCAAAAGTCTACACATAAAAATAAAATAGTTATGACGATTTACACGTGCCAGGTCGTGGTTATGGAGTGGGGTACTTCCCCCTCCTATATCTCGAAACCCCTTCGAATTTACCACCCCCCTCCAATACGATTTTTTCTCGGGACACTTCAAAGAATACGTGGTGTCATTTTGTGCCACCGAATACAAAACACCCTATATATATATATATATTTATATATATATATATATATATATATAGCTGCCTCAATATACACACAACCATATACATATATACACACAAACACACACAGACACACATATATATATATATATACATATATACACACAAACACACACAGACACACCCACATATATATATATATATGTGTGTGTGTCTGTGTGTGTTTGTGTGTATATATGTATATATATATATATATATATGTGTGTGTGTGTGTGTCTGTGTGTGTTTGTGTGTATATATGTATATATATATAAATATATATGTAAATATATACATATAAATGCGTGAGTAATTGCGGCATATAGAAGATACTAGGGACGGAATTGTTTAACAGTTCCATAATTTTGGATTGCTGTGCTCGAAGCGAAATCCTTGTCAGATGGTCTGAGTACCGTAGCATTTATGGCTAGCCACGTTGGGCGTGACCCTGGTTTATTGCTTTTTGCCGAGTTGACTATGATACACGAAGAAGACGCAGGATTGATTCTAGGAACAAGGGATGATCCTACCGCCAACTATAATATTGCTCGATTACAATGGTTTTTAATTATCCAACCGTTCAACGATGAGTTTTTAGTTTAATTTATTTATCTAACTGAACGAGCAATTTGCTGATTTGTAAAAATGAGTGTATTTGCAGTTGAACTTTGCTAATTTACCTCAAACTGATAACATCCACCATTATTCAAGAAGAAAAAAATACTCACCGGTGATCGAACATACGACGACGACAATTATTCAAAAAGAAAAACAATCCTCCGACCGGGATCGAACACACGACCCCTTGATCGCGAGCTAGTAGCGCTGCTACCTACGCTGCACCACTGCTGTCGAGTGCGAAAACTTACTAATCCACTATCGACGCTAAAAACTTTAGAGGCGTTTTCTCAAAGACGGAGGAGTATTGCGTTTTAATATTTGAAGGATCGAATATCCTTGATGTCTTCTACTTATGTGCCAAATTTTTCCAAATCTGAAATGCCATAACCTGAACCTCTGTTTGTAAGACAAAACCGAAATGTATTACTAAATCGAGTGCTGTAGGAGTAAAGAGTGTTTCGCAAGTAGTAAGACACACACTTTCATAGAAAATTGTTCGGCGTTTGTGAGGAACAAAATGTGCCCTTACACATGGCTTAAGTGTGTTACCTCGACGAGCTGACCGTCATGAAAGTATATTAGTGGATCGATTGCTTTTTATATGGAGATCTGGTTTTGAGTCAGAGCGTGTGTGCTATGCGATGGATCGTGAGCTGGGTTTTTGAAAGCGCTGATTTGAATATGGGGAGAGTGGTTTAGATACGCGGTTTCATGGGCGAGGTGAAGAGCCCGAGCATTGTGTTTGAATAGAGAGAGCAAGATCAAAAATCAATGGTTTTGAAGGAAAGTATCATGGGAAAAACCACATGGCAATCGTAGTGTAAAAGAGTTTTGTGGAAAAAACCACATTGCAACCGCAGCATGAAAATCAGAGACTGGTTTGTTTTGAGTTGACGTCTGCGTGATCGGAGGCGATGAAATGATGACTTTTGTTTGAGATGTTTTGGACGGGCGTCGGGTCTTCGGAGCGTGTGCAGGCTGATGAATTTCGCTTGAGACGCTTTAGTTAAAGTGTCGTGGTGGCTGTCTTAGTGGTTGTCTTGGTGGCTGTCTTGGCCGGCTTATGAATTTGGCTTGAGATGCAGTTTCAAAACTGCCTGTGGGAAGAAGAATGAAACGAGAAGACAAATTGATGGGGAGATGTTGCTGTCTGTAAATTGCAATAACACGTGTCTGATGGGCTTCGGGATTTTAGAGCGTGTAGATTCAGGTTGATGAATTTTGCTTGAGACGCTTTAGTTAAGGTGTCATGGCGGCTGTCTTGGCTGGCTTGAGATGTCTTTGTGCTGGCTTAAAAATGCTTGAGATAATGCGACACTGATAGGAAGATGTAAGAAAGGAAAATACCGATGGTTTTTGCTTGAGATGCTTTACTCTAAGTTGCCGTGGTGACATCCAACCGTATAGATACAAATTCGATGATGGCTGAAAAATTTAGCTTAAGATACTGCCGTGGACCTGCTACAAAATTGCGTTTCTTGAGGCGTTTTTGTGCTGGCTGGAAAATGCTTGAGATGATGTTGAGTAAATGAATGAAAGCCAAAAAACACATTGATGGGCTGTTCTGTGTGAAATGCAATACCTGTTTGAACATCAACGTTGTTTGCTAATTTACGAATGTAGGGAATTATGTCTACTAGGTTTTTTTTGTTAATCAAGTTTCGTTGGAATCTACTATTAAGAAAAAGACAACAAAAAGCTGTAGAAGATTTTTGTTTATTGATTCTTTAAAAGTACAACATGCATTTTCATTTTTTCTTTGAAAAGCGTAACTTATGAAATCCTCCCGGTGATTCATCTACGCCGTCAAACACGAGATGTTTATCGGTTGCATTGTTCAGTTCGTTCACCTGGGGTTGGGTTTTTATTTTGTCCGAAAATATGGATGGCTGAAAGCAACAAACACCTTCGTCCAAATGAACCGCTAGCCTAAGTCAATACTTTGTTTTAACGATGCGGAAAAACTTTATGTGGTGCGCCTTCCCGACCTCTAAGGAGCCCGTGGGAACCATTGTGTCACCATCGCCACCTACAGCTGAAACTAGAAGCTCGAATGTATTCTGAAAAAAGGAGTACCGATTCTTGTAAAGGAAAAAAATACTCAGTAAAACATGTGTGGTATAGTTAGTTGAGAGGTCATAGTTCTACCTATTGATTTAAGCGTTAAAGGAAAATACTTACCATATTGTCTTCATGGATTCTCGAAGAAAACACTGATGTTCCTACGGAGGATTACAATCGTATATACTAGTCGGCTGAAATAAAAGATGATAAGAATAAGTGAAATAGCCTCGAAAAGAAGTATAAAAGTTATAAGTGAGGATAGTGGAAATAGCAGAACTCAGATCGAATGCAAAGAAGGAAGAGACCATTTAAGACCTGTGGGGGATTAAAAAGGAATCTACTTTTTAGACAGTAAAAAGAATAAAACATTTTCAAAGATATCTTTTCTTTTATTAGGAAAATGGATAGTTCAGATTCAATAAGTAGTTCTTCAACCTTACGATATGATGTATTTGTAGCTAGTTTAAGCATTTTGACGAGGGAGATGGAAAACAAAAAGATATTTTTGAACGTTGAAGAGCAATTTCAATTTATCGAACTGTTAACTAGATTTTCGTAAAAATGCTCTTCCGATTAAAAGAGATCAGAGAAACCTGTGACCTCGAGATCACGTTCGAACGAATGAGAGAAGAATTAGTTTCTAGTTCGGAGCAATGCAGTAAAATAAGCTTGTCCATTGAACTTCCAGCTTCACATGAGGTAAAGAATTTTATATTTGCTTTTGCAAATATTCAAAACAAAAAAGGGAATATATATTTATATGCTTAACTTCAGATCAGAAAATACACAAAACTTATCTTTTAGAACATATATTTGCCGATCTAGAGTCGCGTGATTCTATATTATGACTAAATATTACACATGAGGATTCTTCTAAAGAAACTTCGCACTCTTATCTAATTTACTTAAGAGAAGATCGTATCTTTATTTAAATTACCCATAAAAAACATATTTGGCGACAGTCTTCATAAACAAAGTTCACAAGAACATGTATGAAGAAATGAAAAAATCGTCACTGTCCAGCTTTAATACATTCTTTTGCTTACAGCGCTTCACGTAATCTTGATAGAATTCCTTCACGCCGTCCGAAGCGGTATTGTTATGGAAAATTACAAGACTGAAAAAGTCCATCATCTCAAACAGCTTGAATAGATCATCGGTTTTCAATTTGATACTGCCCTCACCTACTCGTATCCGGAATCTTTTGAAAAGACTTGCTTGATTTTGCGGATATTGCCCTTCGTTTCTCAACCTTCTCAATTCTTCATACATTGAAGTCCACCCTACGTATGTTGTTGATACTGGAAAACGCTCGTGCGAACCGAAAACAATTTTTGCTTCGAATGTCAACATATCGAACTCTAGCACGATTTTTCGATTTTGACATACATCAAGGTAGTAAGTATAGTTCAGCAAGATATTCTCACATAGCACTCGGGATTTTGAATTTTTTTATGTATCGTGATATTCCGAACAGCTGCTTTATCAGCATGATCTCCATCGGGCTCTGTAGAAAAAGACTTCTGCTTATTCTCTAATGAATTGATGAACACTTTGGTCGGCTTCTTTTTCACTAACATGTTACTTATGCTTGAATTCATTTTACTTCTACTGGTAATTGAATCAAAACTGGTAACCTTAGCAGTTAAATCTCTGCTTTTATACCTCCAATCTGTCTTCTGAGAGATTGAATACAGTAGCCACCTGCATTCTGTAATAAACCGGTTTTATAGATTTTCCGGTATAGATTCAAAATCTCATCATTAAATTCAAAGTCCAAGTGGGAGAAATGCTTAAGAAATTTCCGAAGGCTATTACCGGTGCAACGTGAATAAAGGTAAACACAGCAATATTGCCCGCATGTAGTCGAAAACTTGCTTTGTAACCGTTGAATATTGTTCATAAACACTCTACTGTTGGATTTTAGAAATTATTCAAAGTTTTTTCACTTGGATATTTCCCAAACGAGTCAAAATGTTCAGCTCGTCGATTTTTAGGGAAGTATAATGCTAACCAATGAGCGCCACTTTTTTGGAACGGATCTGTGTTGGCGAGGTAAACGATCGCAGAGCTACACACCTTGAAAACATCTTTATATTATAATATTACTTCTTTACGTGTTGATGATCTCTATTGTGTTCATTCCTGTCTTTTCAGGAATATTGTTACGTTCGCCACGCAACGTAGTCGATCCAAACCCTCAAGGGCGAAATATGGGTCTGCCCTGTCCGTGAAGACCCCTAACCACCGTGCGGGTAAACGCTGTCTTGCACAAATTGATGATGCTACGTTCGCCACTTCACGCAACCAAGCCTTATATTGTTGTTTTTGAATTATATTGTTATTAAGTTCAACTATAATTATTAATGAATTATATTGTAGGAAGTAGAGGTTTGCATTATATGGTTAGGAGTAGAAGTTGAAGTATATAAATGTAGAGGAGGTGTAGGATATAAAGATATTATATTAGATAACTAAGTAGGTAGTAAGTTTGCTATGGAGAGTGTTCCGGACACCGTCACAGACCCTGAAGCTAAGTTGCCAGCAATGACGGCAACAAACACGATCACCCAATCGCCGCAACAGATCCAAGCCCAGACCCCGCCCGGTCTACGATGTGCCCCAATGGAGTACCCTATGCGCCGAGGATATCCACAACCATTGGCACTCGCAATTCGCCATGGCTGGCGGCTGCCGCGAGCATTTCGCCGGACAGGCGGCTGCCGCGAGTATTTCGCCGAACAGGCGGCAGTCGCAGCATTTTCCCTCGCATCGAGACACAACCTCGTACCAAACCAGTTCCCCAAGCTTTTAAAAGCTTCGATGGGGTCAACTGCCCAGCTGGGAGGGCATTCACCGCCGACGCGGAGATAACGGTACAGGGAAATGTCATATAAATGGCCGGTGGAGCAGCTGACGGGGCTTTTGGTTTCACGTCGACGACTTGTGGAAGCTGGGTGTCGGCTGGACGGCGATCGCTGGTACGTGGGAGTTGTTTCTTTGGACGCCGGTTTGTGGTGGAAGCTGTGATTTCGGCTTTACGGAGGAGTTGAAGAATTTTCAAAGGACGGAGGACAGCGAGCGGAGGGAATAGAATAAGAAGGAAGAATTGTAAGTAAATTTAGTGTAGATAGTTAGAAGTTAGGGTTTAGATAGATTTTTGGCTGAAAATAAAATTGTGCTTGAATTTGAGTTAAATTGATGGTTTGTGAAACGGCGAGGCGGAATTCGCGTTCCTGGCTGTGTTCTTGTGCTCCCCTATCGATCGGTAGTTTTGGGTCACCGTGAATCCAATTCCCGTTTCAGGATTCACGGACAGGGCAGTCCCGGCGCGGAAACGGGTGGCGCCCTTTCTTTTTTAAAATACATATTCCCACACCCCTCTTCGCGGGTGAAGTCGGGTGGGATTGCCCCATCCGTGGCTAGGATCGGCTACGGTGTAGTGGAGAGCCTTACGAAAAATCTAGTCGTAACATTTGGCGCTCAACGTGGGGCCGTTAAAAACAACAGGACTTTGAACTTGGGTACGGCAGCGTTCGAACGGCGGATTCGTTCGACGAGTCCAGTGAGTGTATCTGTGAAATAAAAGTGGCCGAGTTCAAAGTGCTGACACGTGCGTGCAATTGCGGAAGTGTGAGATCGCGGGTGTGTGAAGTTGCGGATGTGTGAAATTGCGGGTGTGTGAGTTTGCGGGTGTGAAGAGTGAAAGTGAAATTATAAAGGTACAGATATATATATAAAAAGAATGCAATAAAGAAATGAGTTTCCCTGTCAAGTCCGTTATTTTTATTCTTCTTGTGCTGTTGTTATACGTGTTAGCTTCAACATGGCAAAATCACGGAGGCTCTAATCGACCGTCTTAGCGAGAAGGAGCTTAGCTATGAGTTGGCAGTGCGTGGGATCGCCGCTGGAACTGTGACGGCGATGCGGATGGAGCTTCGGAAGGCACTACGCCTTGGAACTATGCTGGATGCGTCTTTACCTTACCCCTTCTCTTACCAGCAGGACCGCGAGGCGGTAGAGATGGTAACGGAAGAAATCGGGGCGCTATCAGTGGATTTTTGGGGGGATGAGAAGTCCACTGCGTTTTCGGTAGACCAGGGAAAGACGGAGTATGGCCTGCGGAGGATCGCTAACCTGCTACGGGAGAAGAAAGCAGGGGATCCCATAATTGAGAAGTTGTGACGGCAGCTTATGCTCGCCTTAGGGCATATGCTGGTGCAGGCGGAAGAATTTGAGGAGAATCACGGAAATCCCGTGTTGGAGAAGGCTAGACGCTCTGAAGCCAGGAAGTTGGGACTAGACAAAGATGCAGCGACGGCAACAGAAATTGGCCTGAAAGAAACACAAGATACGGAATTGACGATCACAGAGCTGCCCAACAAGTACCAGGCAGTCTGTGCTGATCACCAGCAAACTTTGGACGATACCGAAGATTTGGAGAGGGAGAACGATCGGTTATGCATTCAACTTGAAGATGCACACAAACACCTCGTGGAAGATACATTGGCACGTGAAAACCTGGAGGACACACTAAGATCGCTGCACGAAGGGTTGGAGATTAAGGATCATAATTATGCGATAGAATTGACCGAAACGCGTACTAGACATAAGTTAGAAATTAAGGAAATCAATGATCGTTTGTCTGAGCAATACGAAGCGAGGCTGCAACAGTCCGTCCAAGAGCTTCGCGAACAATATGGAGAGGAGCTGGAGGTGGTCAAAGTGTTCTACGAGAACAAACTTAAAACTTTACAAAGTGAAGCGCAATGCAACCGCACCGCGGATTCGAGTGTAATAGAGGAGTCAAAAGAGTCCACAAAAGTCGATAGTTTGTCCTAACGTATCGAGGAGGTGGAAATCCAGAACGTGTCCTTGCATGACCGCATACGGGACATAGAGGAGAAGCTTCGACTGGATCAGAGGTGCTCATGCGTCGAGCGGGAAGATGGTCAGGAAGCTGAGGTCTAAGGAAAAGTGGAGGTCTGTGAAGCTAAACCTACTGGAACAGAGTTGGAAGAAGATGAGGGCACCGATGCTGATGGAAGGGTTTCGAAGGTGATTGAGAAGAAGTCCACATGGAGTGAGGCTATGCCCAGAAGCAGACAGTCGCGATTGGGTAGGCTTGGTAGCAGGCAGTCTCAAGGAGGTGAGACTGGGCCTGAGCGCAAGAAGTCCCAATGGGCTGGGTCTGGGGGTAGGGAGTCTCAGAGGAGTGGACTGGGGAAGACAGGTAGGAAGCAGCTAAGGGGACCTCATACGGGTAGAAGTTCACCGGAAGGGGGTACCGACACGGAAAGATCCGGATCAAGGCAGAACAACGAATTTGACCACGTAAGAAGAGAGCACTACAAAGAGGATATTGAAATAGTCGATAGTACTGATAAAAATGGTGTGAAACCGAAAAAGAATCAAAACTCCTCACAGCCATCTGTTGTAAGGGAGGATGAACTTTTGAAGACACGGGGAGAGGTGGCAGATGAAGGACCAAACTCATCAAATACAAACCAGTTTGTAAGAGCGAGTGTGGTGTTGCAGGACGGATCTGGGTCACAAATTGGGGACGGAAAGCAACTCAATTCTACCGATCGAGTGGCCGATACGGAACATAGGCACCGAACGAACAAGAAACCGGGAAGGAAGATAAAGGAAGTTAAGGATGAAAGGGGCAAATAGTAGAGGGGTAGGGCTTGCCGAGGCCCTGTAACGCCAACTTTATTAGCATGCTGTTAGGATTCACAGAGAGGCACATGCATCAGATAACGATTGGCTTAGAACGTGGATAAGCGAGGGGTATATCGATTGCCGGGAGTATTGAGCCTTTAGTGGTACCCTTGTAACCTTATGTTTGTAATCCCACCTTCCTTCTTCCTATCGTTCCTTGTTCTTACTTTCTCTTAGTTTATTTGCCATAAATAGTTCGGTTGTGAGTAAAGTTGGGTAAGTTCGTGAGGCTAATGGTTTGGTTTCGTGAGTTTTGTTTCGAGTTACCGTGAGTGCGACGTCAAGAGGTAAATTGGCAGCCGTGTGCACGCTGAAGGCCGTGCCTACAGATCGCTCGGTGGCTCGGCGGGGGTGTCCGCGTGTCGAACGTTACCATCCCGTCTATTATTGTTTGGAGTGGATTTTGGGAAAATCCACTTAAAGAAGGGGGGGTAATGTTATGTTCGCCTCGCAACGTAGTCGATCCCAAACCCTCAAGGGCGAAATATGGGTCTGTCCTGTCCTTGAAGACCCCTAACCACCGTGCGGGTAAACGCTGTCTTGCACAAATTGATGATGCTACGTTCGCCACTTCACGCAACCAAGCCTTATATTGTTGTTTTTGAATTATATTGTTATTAAGTTCAACTATAATTATTAATGAATTATATTGTAGGAAGTAGAGGTTTGCATTATATGGTTAGGAGTAGAAGTTGAAGTATATAAATGTAGAGGAGGTGTAGGATATAAAGATATTATATTAGATAACTAAGTAGGTAGTAAGTTTGCTATGGAGAGTGTTCCGGACACCGTCACAGACCCTGAAGCTAAGTTGCCAGCAATGACGGCAACAAACACGATCATCCAATCGCCGCAACAGATCCAAGCCCAGACCCCGTCTGGTCTACGATGCGCCCCAATGGAGTACCCTATGCGCCGAGGATATCCACAACCATTGGCCCTCGCAATTCACTATGGCTGGCGGCTGCCACGAGTATTTGGCCGAACAGGCGGCAGTCGCAGCATTTTCCCTCGCATCGAGACACAACCTCGTACCAAACCAGTTCCCCAAGCTTTTAAAAGCTTCGATGGGGTCAACTGCCCAGCTGGGAGGGCATTCACCGCCGACGCGGAGATAACGGTACAGGGAAATGTCATATAAATGGCCGGTGGAGCAGCTGACAGGGCTTTTGGTTTCACGTCGACGACTTGTGGAAGCTGGGTGTCGGCTGGACGGCGATCGCTGGTACGTGGGGGTTGTTTCTTTGGACGCCGGTTTGTGGTGAAAGCTGTGATTTCGGCTTTACGGAGGAGTTGAAGAATTTTCAAAGGACGGAGGACAGCGAGCGGAGGGAATAGAATAAGAAGGAAGAATTGTAAGTAAATTTAGTGTAGATAGTTAGAAGTTAGGGTTTAGATAGGTTTTTGGCTGAAAATAAAATTGTGCTTGAATTTGAGTAAAATTGGTGGTTTGTGAAGTGGCAAGGCGGAAATCGCGCTCCTGGCTGTGTTCTTGTGCTACCCTATCGATCGGTGGTTTTGTGTCAACGTGAATCCGATTCCCGATTCAGGACTCGCGGACAGGGCAGTCCCGGCGCGGAAACGGGTGGCGCCCTTTCTTTTTTAAAATACATATTCCCACACCCCTCTTCGCGGGTGAAGCCGGGTGGGATTGCCCCATCCGTGGCTAGGATCGGCTACGGTGTATTGGAGAGCCTTACGAAAAATCTAGTCGTAATAATATGTTTTCAGGGTTTACAGCCTTATTATGTGATGCCATGTAGCTTTGTAAAAAAAATTTTGTCGATTCTTTGTTCACAAACACTGTTGAAAACTTTTCCAAAGATCTGATAAGATCTTCATCGAGTTGCTTGAACTCCAAGTTTTCAAATACGCCCGTCTGATTTGTAGCTACAGTCAATGAGATAAGATATTTATACGTAATTTTTTCCGAGTAAATTTTGTTCTGTGATGCGAACTCAGTCAGCGATATTTTCTTAAAGAAGGTTACATGATCTTCTGAGAAATATTCAACATTTACAAGGCGGTGTGCCATGACTCCTGCTGTGTACCAGAGTAAATACTATCCAGATTTGATTCTTATTGCGATATATAGCAGCTTTTTTAAAAGCTCGTAAATACATACATTTCGATTTTTGTCAATTTCAAACCTTCCATCGTATTCCGCGTAAATGATACAGGTGACACTTTTTTTAAAGCTTCTCTGAATCTTCCCTCGATCCTTACCACACCTTCGTTAAACAAACTAGCGCATGCCGAATCGTATAAGCTCTCCGCTGTTGAATCAAATGTTAGCAGGAAGCAGCCATCATCAAAGATTTTTTTGGATACCTGATGACCTTTATCAAAATATTTGATTCCAGGCCCCTAGAATAGAGACTAGTGCCTACTGGTTTTTCGTGCGAATAATCAAACTCTAGAGGAAGGTTTGGTTCTTGAACACCATTTACTGACAGATTGAAGTTGTTAATATTGTTATGCTTAAGTTTGAATGGATTTTTCGTGCGCTTTTCCGTGTGGGAGTCATTATCTACCATACCGAAAACAAGCAGGCTCGGTAATTTCCCGATGACTATGTTATCAAGAGAAAGAGTATAGATGTTGGTAGGTAGTGTATGGTTTTTCACTTCCATCCACTTGTACAAGTATACTGCATTCGAGCGCTGTAATACAACCGCACGTGCTATTAATATACTGAGATTGAGCGTAACAAGATTCATTAACAATAACGCTTCTAGAATTTTTACACGTGGATTATAGTCAACTTCTTTCGAGTAAAAAAAAAATTACGGTTTTTCCAATGAAAGTATTAAACGGAAGTCCTCTCCATTCATTTAGAGCTTATCTTGATTTAACAGATCGTTGTGAATTGTTATCATCAGTTCAACGACGTTACTCTTTTTCACCATTGCAGACCTTTGAAGATAGCCCTCATTCAACTCAGTAGGACCACCGGCAGATCTTGAGTCTTCAATCATGTCTATCTCACTCTGATCTAGATACCAACCGCCTGATTTGAGATAAGTTGATGCAGCGTCTTTATCATGGTTCGGTAAATTTTCAATATAGGCGCGGTAATGGTAATTGTTGTCTGTCTGAGCTATATTCTTGCTATTCAATTGTACAGTGCATTGCCTAGAAAGTAAATGAATGAGGTTGTTAGCTACACCAACGGAGTCGGCTAGAACGTCAGCCCCATCAGCTTTCTTAAGTTTCTCCTTCTCGCTGAAAAATTCTTCTTTACCATTCTTTATTTTAATCAGTTGCACCTTGAGTCTTAACTTAATGCTGTATAAGTCACGATATGTATGTCCGAGTGAGACAAATTTCAACACCGAAGAATTGTCCAGTGATGCAATGGGCTTGTAAGCAACCTCTTCAGTCTTCAGAATACTGTTTTAAATCGGTGGTGAGGCAAAAAATCCAACTCAGACTTCATAAATTCTTTCTACATCGTGATGGTTTTAGCTACTTGTCAAATATATTCAATGCACGATTTCTTAATTTACGTCATCTTTTTATAGTTTTCTAATTTCTGCTCGATGATAGTTTTTTTCAATTTTATCCCTTTATTACGGTTAGGCACTGATTTCAGCTGCTTACTTGTGTACGGGTTAGCTCTTTTATAGCTAGTCTCCATCATCTACCTTCCATTTTATGGAAGAGTTTATTTATACCTTTTTGGGCTAATTCATGTCCTGCAGATTTTCCTTGCTCCTTTGGTACCTGCTTCAGTGGTCTGTTTTCTACTTCTTTGAAAATGGACTTTCCTATTTCGACGACTTGTTTGCCTATAGCTTTTGCCCCATGCAGAAATAATAGCTGAAGATAGCGTACCAATCCACTGAAAAAGCTACCAACACCCCTTCCCCGCTGGTACAAAGTGACGATCGATACAATTCTCCAATTTCTGATAATTTACCCACACTCTGACCAAGGTAGTAACGTGCGTAGTATGAATTCATCTCATTTGCATAGAGAACTAGAACTATATGTTGATATTTCGAGCTTGCGAATATTTATAGAGTCATCGCCCCACACCTTGTTCGTTCCGCAAAACAAGAATGTCTTACCACATCAGAATCCTTATTCTGATTCGGTATCGATACTTGTTCATTTTCTCATCCTTCAAACTTAAACTACTCTAATTTCAAATTGCAATCTTCTATTGCACATAAATTCAAAACAATCTCCACTTCACACTTAAACTCTTGTCAATGTTCCCAAACACCATTCCCATGCACATGACGATAAATCTTTCAAAGTATCGCGTTTCACCTTTAAGAACTAGGCGCACAGATGCACGTTAGTCATTTCATAACGTAAACAATTTCTCGGGTCTCAGGTTAAATCCTAAGTGCTTAGCATGCACATTTTTCCCAAATTCCAATTTCCCAAAGATAAGTGCAGAGATAAAATCTAAGATGAAGAATTCAGTCTCTTGTGTTCCTTTACATTGATCGGTCTAAATAAAAACTTGATATTTTTTAAAAAAATTTCAATCAGTCTTTTATTTTTCAATTTTAAAAGTACCCACGAAGGTGGTACACGCGAAGAGACACATTACTGGTGCAGTCGGTCATCCTATCAAATAATTAAGTTTTAATATTTCGCGATCAATCTTTAAACAAAAGTGTTATATAAAATTGAGTTTACATCTCGGTTCCAGTGCAAATCCTTCATCCGAAATTTTGGATGAATGAATAAATTGTTCGCCAAATTTAGCTGAACTTTTAAGTTGCACCGGACGAGACTCAATTTTTATCCTGGACTTCATCGTTCATCATCATGTCCACCAACGAGCAGGACCAAGTGTCGAAGCCATCCATCCAGGTGGACCTCTTCAGATACTTCGCAGAAATTCCAGCATTCAGCGGCGACACTTATGAATTGAAAAGTTTTACGGAAGCAGTGGACGTAATGGCCCCAGCTTTAGGCACCTACGGTGCAATTTCTCAATTAATCATCTTGAACTTGATTAGATCCAGACTACAAGGTAAAGCAAAAAGAATTGTAAATACCAATCCTCATTTAGTAAAATGGGAGGGCATCAAAAAATTGTTAGAATCGCATTTTATTCAGAGCCGAAATAGTTATGTTATATCGGACGAGTTAAATAACTTACGGATAAAAAGTTCTATTTTAGAGTTCTATAACGATATTGAACAAAAGTTATACGAGTTAAATATGGTAGTTGAATTAGAAATGGACACGAAATCGAGAGAGTTTAGTGATAAAATTGAATCTAATAAGCGTATGGCTTTAAATGTATTTAAAAACAAACTGTTCGAGCCTGTAAAAAGTTTTTTAAAGTGTAACAGACCTTCCTCCTTAATCGAAGCACTTAATATTTTGAGAGTAGAAGGTTATTTAGATTATAAACATATAGAAATACTAACACACAATATACTTATCGGGATACTAATTATCAAAGTGCTCTGAACGTGTATAGTACCCCAAATGTGTAAAGTAATCCGAATGCGTATAATAATCGTACCGGTAATAGCAATCGCAATATGGTTAGCCCTAACAATAACTATTCACGGTATCCAAATAATCAGTTGAACTATCGCGAAAATGTTTACTCCGCAAATAATCAGCCACGGTTTCAACATTTTCAGCGAAGTCGTAATAATCAATACAACGCAGTTAATTCTAATAACACGTCTTACACTTGTAATAGTAATCGATCGAGACATACTATTCAGTATCAAAATTCATCACAGACAAGAATGTCAGCGATGGATGTGGATCCGCCAACACAATTTGCTCACTCGAACCAGGTCGGAAATTTTCGGTACCCTGCCTCGGTAACAATATCACAGGATCAAAATTGCCCTATATCCGAATAAACTCCTTTAATTGACCTTTGAGATTTATAATAGATACTGGTGCTAGCATGAGTATAATAAATCCTAACATTTGCGAATCACATCTCAGAATTCAAACTTCCCCATTCTGCCTTCGAACTGTTAATTCGCAAATTAATTGTAATTATCTTTGTTCCATCAAACCATTTATGGAATTTAGTGGGTCTGAAAA
The DNA here is from genome assembly GCA_963942545.1 of Oxycera nigricornis. Taxonomy (NCBI): domain Eukaryota; kingdom Metazoa; phylum Arthropoda; class Insecta; order Diptera; family Stratiomyidae; genus Oxycera; species Oxycera nigricornis. The sequence continues at coordinate 69,097,331 of OZ012659.1, read as the reverse complement.
AATGGAATTCGTGGAGCTTCCTTTTCATACATATTCAACGGGTTAATCGGAAATAATATTTTTAAAAACTACAAAACTGTAATCGATTTTGTTAATCGGAAACTTAAGATTGGTGGAAATGAAATTCCAATATATTTTTCTATTGAAGACGAGGAGTATCTCGACACTGTTCAAATACTCCTGAATAAAGAGATCGAAAGAAAACCATGTAAGGACCCTCTTTCTGAACTCCGCATTGAACACTTGAACCCTGAAGAATGATTCAAACTTGTGCAGCTGCTTTCGCAATATAAACCCATTTTCTATCAGGAAAACTCCGATTTGTCGTTTACAAATGCCATTAAGCACGAAATAAAAACGAAACACAACTCTTCAGTGTATAGTAAACTTTATAGGTACCCTCAAGTGCACGTAGAAGAAGTGGAAAAGCAGATACAGGAAATGCTTGACCATAAAATCATAAAGCCTAGCTCATCGCCTTATTCCTCTCCAATCTGGGTTGTGCCGAAGAAAACGGACGCATCCGGAAAAACGAAATGAAGAATTGTAGTTGACTACAGAAAGCTTAACAAAATTACTGTAGATGCCAAGTACCCAATTCCAGTCATTGATGATATAGTGGACGAAGAGCAATGTACTTCACTACGCTCGATTTAGCCAAAGGATTCCACCAAATTGAAATAGCGGAATCCGATATTTAAAAAACTGCCTTTTCTACAGGCACTGGACATTACGAATTTTTGCGAATGCCGTTTGGACTTAAAAATGCTCCAGCGACATTTCAGCGGTTAATGAACACTATTTTGAAACCACATATTGGAAAAATCTGTTCTGTATACTTAGACGACATTATTTTTTTTAGTACAAGCTTAGAAGAACATATAATATCATAAGATAAAACACACTTAAACAGGCAAATTTAAAAATACAGATGGATAAGAGTGAATTTTTAAAAAAAAGAAACTGAGTTTTTAGGGCACATAGTTACACAAAATGAAATCAAACCTAATCCAAGTAAAATTACAGCCATTTTAGATTTTAAATTACCAAAAACCGTTAAAGGGATAAAGAGTTTTCTAGGCTTGGGTGGTTTCTACCGTAAATTTATCAAGGACTTTTTAAAAATAGCTAAAAAACTTACATTACGCTTAAAGAAAAATGTTAAAATAAATCTTCAGGATAAAGATTTCGTAGATTGTTTCGAAAAACTTAAATTATTAATGACTAGCGATCCTATTTTGGCCTATCCAGATTTTAATAAAGTGTTTTTTCTCACCACCGACGCATCAAATTATGCGATCGGCGCAGTCCTCTCACAAGATGGTCACCCTATTTGTTACGCAAGTAGGACGCTCAACGACCACGAAACAAGGTATTCTACTGTGGAAAAAGAACTGCTTGCCATCGTATGGTCTACGAAGTATTTTAGACCATATCTCTATGGTAGGAAGTTCACCATCAGAACTGACCACAGACCTTTGACTTGGATTTCAAATCTTAAGCAGCCAAACTCTAAGCTTGAAAGATGGAAATGCCGGTTAGAAGAATTCAACTATGATATAGAATACATCAGAGGTAAAGATAACGTAGTTGCCGATGCACTTTCTCGACCCGAAATTAATATGAACCACCAAGACTACGAACGACAAAACCAACATGTATCTGATTCTGCCGCCGCTACAATACACAGCGCAGAAGAAGATAACTCTTTATACATACAAATATCGGAAAAGCCTTTAAATATATATAGCCATCAGTTAATTATAAAAAAAGTAAAAATAATTCTACTTAAAAACGTAAAATTTTTGGACGAAACAGAATCATATTTGAAAGCAGAGAGCCTGATGAAAACCTAATGAAATACATTCTCAAAAACCACCTTTCATCAAAAGGTATTATTGGACTATACGTCCCAGATATAACTATATTTCGAATTTTTGAAGATGAGTATCTAAAATGGATAAGCCCACATTCTAAAATAAGAGTATTAAAATGTCCATACGTCCTATATGATTGTGAAAACCTTAGTCAATTGCAAGAAGAAATCCTTCGAGAGCATTTAAAAAACAATCACAGGGGTATTGATAAAGTTTATCGAGAAATAAAAAACAAATAGTATTATCCTAATTTGAAAATTCATATAACTGAAGTTATTAACAATTGTAATACTTGTAATGTCGCTAAATATGAAAGGAAACCTTACAAACCTCCATTTTTCCAAACCGAAATTCCGAGCAAACCTCATGAAATAATCCACATAGACATTTGGTTCAAAGACAAAAACACTATGTTTCTAACCATAATTGACAAATTTTCTAAATTTGCACAAGCTATTCCAATTCAATCTAGAAATTGGCCAGATATTAAAACTGCCCTAAATATGTAATTTGGTTCATTCGCAACCCCTAACAAAATAGAAACTTTCTTGCGAAAGAAAAAGTGGAAATACACTTTACCACCCCAGGCCTTAAAACTGGTAATTCGGACATAGAACGTTTCCACGGTACACTTAATGAGCATATCAGACTTCTTAATCAGGAAAAACGTAACAGACCCGATAATTTCGTTTGCATACAAGAAATTGTTAAATTTTACAACCGTACTCATCATTCCTCCACCGAAGAGAGGCCTATCGAAATTAATAACGGCACCATTTCATCCGATAAATGAGAATTAATACGTAGAAAAATCGCACAAGAAAAAAGACTTTTATATCATAACAAAACACGCTTTGAAACAGAATTAAATCCAAACTACGTACGAAATATTCATCGAAATAAGAAATTAGAGCCACATTTCAGGTATAAACCGAAGCTGAAAAGGAACATACATAAAAATCTCCTTATGAGAGCAAAAAATTTCCAATCTAACAGAATGTCTTTCCAAGCATCATCATCGCCGTCATTTTCACCTTATGTTTCTCCATCGCAAGTGTTAACACGCAATACATAGAGATTAACGAGATCAAACAAGGCAATGGTTTCATATTAGTACGCACGGAACCAGTTGATATCATAGAAAATTTTACCAAAATTATTCACGTTGTAAATTTAACTCTTTTCGAAGAAGCTTTGGAATCTATTCGTTGCAGTATAAAAAACACAAATTTTACTGATGACTTTGCTATAAATTTAATAGAATCAGATATCATTGATAAGCTACATACCCTTCAACCACATCGAGTTAGAAGAGGTTTAATAAACTTGCATGGCAAAATTTTGAAATGGATCGGGGGAACCAATGGACGATGATAATCGACAAGACATTAGTAATCATTTCAACAACGTCAAAAATGACCTAACAAACATAGCCGATGATATCAATAACCAAATTTCTATTAACAAACAAATTAACAACGAATTGCAATCGTTGACTAACCACATTAACACCAAAAGTAGCTATCACTAACACAATAAATGATATTAATTTTGAAACAAATTTGCTTAAAAAAAACTTCGAAGAATATAAGCTGAAGGAGGAGGTTGAAAAAAAAAATTAAAAAACTTTACTAGAAGCTTTGTCAAAATTAGAAGATATTATTATATCAAGTAAATTAGGTATTCTTAGTCGTAGCATTCTAAATACAAGAGAAATAAATTATTATAAAATCGATTTTCGCAAACTGTAAAATGTTAGAATCCAATCAATCTGATATAGTTAAGGTAACACCTAATATAATTGTAACAAAACATTTAAATAAAACAGTTTTGTATCATTCGTGTAACAACCATCATACAGGAATTCAAGGTAATGTGATCGAAAAATTTGAAAAATATAAAATATCTATAGATGAACACACATTTGTTAATAAACTCGAACAGTATAACGAATTTGTAATATTTCCTAATGTTATCAAAAAAGTAAATTATACTAAAGATGAACCATTTTTACTATATAAAATTCATTTGTCAAACCTCGAGATCCTGGAAAAAATTAAAATTTCTAAATATTAACACTATAAAAGTTCTTGGATTAGTATTTCCATTGATATCGAAATAGCCTTATTCATTATCCTTATGTGCATAATTTTCTATTTTAAATTAAACTCAAAGGTAAATCCATTTTTCGTTCAGAATTTAATACGTCAAAATCCAAATTCAAGACGATCAATTCGTGCAGATAACTCCTAAAATTTAATTTCATTGCAAACACATTCTGTGAAGACAATTCGTCAGGAGCCGAATTCTAAGGTGTGAGGAGTCCCCACACCTTGTTCGTTCCGCAAAACAAGAATCTCTTACCACATCAGAATCCTTATTCTGATTCGGTATCGATACTTGTTCATTTTCTCATCCTTCAAATTTAAACTACTCTAATTTCAAATTGCAATCTTCTATTGCACATAAATTCAAAACAATCTCCACTTCACACTTAAACTCTTGTCAATGTTCCCAAACACCATTCCCATGCACATGACGATAAATCTTTCAAAGTATCGCGTTTCACCTTTAAGAACTAGGCGCACAGATGCACGTTAGTCATTTCATAACGTAAACAATTTCTCGGGTCTCAGGTTAAATCCTAAGTGCTTAGCATGCACATTTTTCCCAAATTCCAATTTCCCAAAGATAAGTGCAGAGATAAAATCTAAGATGAAGAATTCAGTCTCTTGTGTTCCTTTACATTGATCGGTCTAAATAAAAACTTGATATTTTTTAAAAAAAATTTCAATCAGTCTTTTATTTTTCAATTTTAAAAGTACACACGAAGATGGTACGCGCGAAGAGACACATTACTATAGATTGTTACCTTCATTTGAAATGAAGCATGATGAAAGTTGGAGTAAAGATAGGTTCAAAGTTGACTAGCTTGCCGTGATGGTCTGTGATTTTGATTGAGATACTTTCATTTAAAGTTTTCTCAAGTGACATGATCGAATCTAAAAATGCTATCAAAATTTCCCAGCGACATCGCTCGTAGATTTCTTACTATGTAGTTTACTTTCTGTTATTCTGGGTTTAATGATGTTCGTATAAACATATATTAAATTATTTTCTTCACAATCATCAACAGCTTCGGAGGATGTGTTTCTTTTTCAAGTACAGACAAAGATTTTCCCAGTTGACTTATACTGTGCAGAATTATTGATATATCTAACCACGCTTTTATTGTTGCATCGATCTTTTCGGGGTCGCGTTTCTAAACGGGTGTCTTAAGGGAAGCGTCAATGAATAAACCAGCAATATTATCGGTTTTATCCACTTCTTTTGGAAAAGAAGTTGCAGCATTTGAACCATCGGCTCTTTTGAATGACATGTTAATAATGGTGTGAAAATCAGTTTTAACCCACTTATCGGGTAATACTCGTATTTCAGTGCCGGACTCTTAAGCGGTGCGGGATATAGACCCTCGCATTGCTGAGGCAATTGTGTTAAACACCTGCTTTCGTAATTGATATGTTGCGGTTCCAGATGGCTTTTCTTTATGAAGTAGCTCTTGGTCATTAAATTTAATTCCCCTTAGTAACCAAGCTATGAAATCTGTTATGGTAATCGGTGATGCAATAAGCAGCTCTAAATTAAGCTTCACGCCATAATCTTTCAGATGAAATGTATTTGTGGTCGGTTGAATACCCGCTTCTTTATCTCGCTTCTTCCTTGAAATATTTGACGGATAAATATATTAATCAACCATCTGTGATAATTCGTTGTGGTTTCGTTTTTTTCTTGGTATCTGTCCAATTATGTAGTCTTTAAATGCTCGGAATGATTCAAATTTTGCATCTGACTTCAGACAAACTTTCTCAGCAACCTTACCGGACTGATAAATACGAATACAAGAATCTCTTTCTTCCCAAATGCTTCTTATATCGGGAATTACCTTTCCATCTCTATCTTCTTCGATAAAATCGTACATTATTTGTAGAATTTCGTTTAGGTAATTGTTATAATAGTCAAGTTTAATTGCTTAGAAAAATGACGAAAGAAATGATGAAAAGTAGCATCCGATCTAAAATGAACATGTTTCCTTCTCAATCCAACAACTTTAGCGATTATTGATTTTGAATCTTTTTGAACTAGTAAAGATTGTGGTACTTCGGTAACGCTTACATCTTAAAAAGGTATAGAACGTTTAAAAATTCCGCTGCTCCCAGATTCGCTTTTCTCTTTTTTACGTTTTATTAGAGCGATCTCCGTTATTCCGACATGTGTGTAAACTTACACCCACTCGGTAATATGTTTTCGAAAGATGATAGACTTTTGTCAGGGTAAATGCCTAAGGAACTGTTGCTCATTAGACACACGTAGAACTCGTCATATATATAGATATATATATATATATATATATATATATATATATATACATATACATATATATATATATATATATATACTATATATATGTGTGTATGTGTATATATTTGTATATATGTATATACATGATTGCAGTAACGCTTCACTGTGTGTAAAAAGTGCAATAGTTTTAGAGATTAATATAATAATTTTTCTTAAATAAACGCTAGGTGACAATATTCATTCTTTTTTGTAAGAGTCTCGAATAAACTGTTTATTTTTTAAGTTTTTGTATATTTCCCGCTGGTTTAGATCGATGTCATGAGGGTTGTCCTTTTTTCGTCTTGTAGTCCAGTCAATGGCGGTTAACGAACCTTTCGATATCATATTGGGGTTCTAGATGCGGATGTGTTATAATAGCAACTACGGCTTCATTGAATCAAGTTCTGTGGAAGTATGTTTTGTGTTTTCGAAATTCTTCTTTCATCTATTATGCTTTGTATTTTGTTTTTTTATAGGCAAAATCTACATTTTTTTAAAAAAATGTCAACTCTGATTTTATGCGATGATTCTAATCTTCTTGCTTTCAGCTTACTCACGATAAAAGTTTTGTCTATTTATATGACCTATTTATCTTGATAATTTATTCTATTCTATTTTTAACTTCCCAGTATATGGGAAGTTCTTGTAATCGCCCCGAAAATCGAAATTGAAATTTTCAACATTTCTTTACGTTTTGAGGTCTATAGAGTATATATCAAGTGTTTTTAGAAAGGGAGATGTATGTGTGTGTGTGTGTATGTACGTACGTACGTACGTATGTACGTTCGTGGACACTTTTTTCTACGACGATAGCTCACGTAAACAAAGTTGTATCGACTTTGTTAAGGTGTCAATCGAAGCGTCTTTGCAATCTTAAGAGCTGATTAATTTTTGGAAAACTTCGGTCGGGGGGGTTTGCTGTTTTGCCCGTTTGAAGGTCATTTCTGTCATGCGTTATATCTCGCGAACCTAACGTACGATTTTCTTCAATAAGGTGTCAATCGACGCGTATTTACATTTATGTGATTCTATTGGGTTTTAGGAAAATTCGTTGGAGCGGTTTTTTAATTTTTTAAAAAAAAGTGGAAAAAATAGCGGTTTTTTCAAAAACAATAAATTTTTAACCTTATTTCCAAGTCGCAGTAACCAATGTTTATAAAATTTATATACTCCAAACAGTTCTAATGAAAATGACATCAAAGTTTTTTACTCATGATTACAAAAAAAATCAAATGATGTTCTTCAAGGCCATTTCTGTCATGCTTTATATCTGACGAACCAAACATACGATTTGCATTGTTAAGGTGCCAATCGACGCGTAGTAACATTTGCGTGAATCTGTCAAATTTTTATAAAAACTTTTGGAGCCGTTTTTTAATTTAAGAGAATAAAGTGCAAAAAATTAGATTTTTTTCCATAAACAATAAATTTATAACCTGATTTGCGAAATATAGTAATCAGTGTTTATAAAATTTATATACTCCAAACAATATTTGTAGAAACAATTTTAAAACTTTTTTTCACGATTACGTAAAAAATTAAATTCCAAATAAAAAATTATTAAAAGTCATCATGATTTTCAAGGTCATTTTTATCATTCACTATATCTCACGAACCAGATATAATATTTGCATCATTAAGGTGTCAATAGACGTTTATTAACATTGCTGCAATTTTTAAAAATTACATAAAAATTGTTTCAGCCCCTTTTTAATTTAATAAAAGAAATGCAAAAAATTAGGCTTTTAGGGTTTTAAGGTTTTTTCATAAAAAATAATTTTTTAACTTGATTTGCACAGCACAGTAATAAATTTTTATAATATTTATACATTCTTATCAGTTTTTGAAGAGAAACCAGCAAAACCATAATCCATGATTATAAAAAAAACTAAATAAAAAATAAAAAATCATTCAAAGTTATTATGTATAGAGGGTTCATACGAACGACATTAATTTATATCTTTTATTCTAAGGAAATTGTTGTAAATTCAATCGAAGTTTTATAATATTTGCATAATTTGAGCAGATTTTTAATATTTTTTACAGTGTTTTAGTGTTAATAAAAAAACTGCTTATATGATGGAAGTCCAAAAAACCCTTCCGTAGATGATATGATTAATATTAACTCATTCCTGTTGCTGCTATGAATACCTCTCATTATTATTATTTAAAGTAGTAATATTTTTAAAATTATTATTTTGTTTAATATTTTTAATGTTTATCTAGATATTACTGGGAAGTTGACCGTGTGGACCTCAAGGGTCGCACTTCGCGGCTTGTTCATTTCTACAATTGCGATATAATAAGAAGTGATCTTCGTGTATCACACTCAATATTCATTTCATCTATTTCTTCGTCAATATGATTGACCTCCGATTTTTTTCTGTAGACATTGCGGTAGCATTGATTGACATAGACAAATCATTTAAATATTCTCCAGCGATGACAGCTAGAAGTTTTAAAATATTGTTTGATATCACAACCGTATCATCAACAACCACGTCCGTATCAAAAATCCCTGAAGTTTTCAACTTATTTTGCCCAATACAAAATATTGAAATAATATACTTTTTTCATTTTTCTGATGTCAAAGAAAGTGTTGCTATTCGTACCCTTCTAATCTAAGTAACTTTGAGTTATTAGCTGCAAATTTGTTAGAACAAACAAACAGTATTATTGTTTTGCCAAAATCTTTTTCAATAATGTCAATTACGTATCGTATAACATTTTCTATTTCACGGATCACTTAAATATATTCCGGTACTATTTTTTCTCGTCTGTTTGCTTTCTAATGAGTTTCAGTACCGCTCGTCTTTCATGTAAACTGTACTACGAGCAACTATTTGAAAACAATTCAAATCAGTTTGTCTCCTTCCAATTGTACCAATGATTTTGCTAAGCCATTCAAAGCTATTTTGCATAAACAATTGTTTGCAATGTATTAAACAGGAGATTCAAATTAGCAATTTATTTTAAAATTTATTAGTGCTGTTACTTGTATTTAAGATTTTTATGAACCGAGGCTGATGTAAAAAATAAATGCAAAATATCCTGAAATTCACTCATTATTCACGATCTTCTATAGATGAGCATAAGTTGCAACGTGGAATTTAATATGTTCAAACCGACTTAACTGCAGATATGTAGTTTTTATGAAACTTTACCCACAATCATATTATTAGTGATAACATAAAAGAAGTGATGTTTTAAAACCAACCATATGCCTTTAGTTTGGCTTAACAACTTAAAAGAGCCTAAAAGTAAATTCAACGATGGAAAATACAACTGAATGAATACAACTTTAACATCCAAAACGTTAAAGGTAAAGACAATAAAGTCGCAGATTTTCTAAGTCGCACAGATGCAGACAATTATCAAATAAATGCATTAGCTACAAATATGGAATATGAAAACATAAGTGAAAATGCAACAATTCATTCGGGAGAAGAAGATCAGAAAGATCTTATACCTATTAAAGAAGGTATCGTAAATATTTCTAAAACCCAAATAATAATTGTCAGAAAAAAACAGAAAGAAATTAAAATGTTAAACAAAAAAGAAGAAAAAAAATCGAGTGTGAGTTCACACCCGGTGGAAGTGAAACTTTGCCTTGTGATTAATCTGTAAGAGAATGAGGTGAATACACTATTGAGGTGATAAACACACAGAGATAGAGAGAGAGAGAGAGACAGAGACTAATTGACTTTTTTTTTATTGATTGAAGTAGGAACGAACGAAACAGAGAGAGAGAATGATAAATAGAATCACTTAAAGTAACATTCTAGTAAAGATAGAAATTGTTAGATTCAAAATAAAAAAAAAACTAACTATATATTTTTACAATATGATTGAAATTACATTATACATTATCATTACTATCATCATCGCTAATTTCTAAACATGACACTAGTGGCTTATGATAACTAAAATACGAAACAAATGTTCTTGTTTGAATTATATCTAAAAAAAATTGAAATACTGCGTCTATTGTTGTTCCTGATCTTGTTGTTGGCTCGGTTTGTTTATTAGACATTTTTAAGCTTAACGTGTTATTTAAAAATTCTACCAAAGGTGTTGAAGTAGGCTCAGCAAAATTTATGTTAAAATCTTCGCTCAAAATCATTGGTAGTTCGTGATATTTTTTTAAAGTATCCTCGACACCTCTGGCGTGTATTTAATTAAATTTTCATGAATGAACTCAATGATATCATTTATTTATTTATTCGGAGAAATATACATATATAGCAACAATGAGAAGCGTTTCTCCGTCATCTAAGGTTCTATGCCAAGCACACATATCTCCTACATTAGAAAGATGCTCAGATAATGATTGAGTTTATTTTGTAATTATATCTATTTGCGTTGTGATAATATGAGTACTGTGATTCTTATTGTGATATATTGCTTTCCACCTGCTCTAATATCACGTTTAAATTTAACTATAAGATCGAAATTCGGAATATCAATATGATCATAATTATCTAGCCATGTTCTAGAGAGTATCAAGAAATTGGATTTCATTGCAATTTGGTCAAAACTTATGTATATCACTTAACGCCAAACATGATCAAACGTTTGAACAACATCTATGGAAAATGCAACGATCAACGTAAGCATTTTCTACAAGTGCATCTTCTTAGAAGGAATCAAATACTACAATCAACCTCTATGGAAAATGCAACGATCAACGTAAGCATATTCCACAAGTGCATCTTCTTAGGAGGAATCAAACACAAGAATCAACTTCTATGAAAAATGCAACGATCAACGTTAGCATTTTCCACAAGTGCATCTTCATAGGAATTACGCTAGCCACGGATGGCTTCGCCAGACGCTGCATCATCATTATTTTCTAATATAAGAAGCTAAGATGTAGAATGTAAGTTTCTTCTTGTTTTTTAATTCGAATTGTAAAGACGCAAGACGCTTGTCTCGTTAATAAATTTAAATTTTAAAAGAGAAAAAGGGTGTTGTAAATTAACTGGCGCCCGAGCAGGGATCGTGATCCACGATACTTTTTGTGTGTTTGATCCTCGAAGTCACCTTCAAAGGAAAAAAGGAAGTATGGTCAGGAAGGCCCCCAGTAGCCAGCAGAAAGAGCAAAAAGGAGTTATTGCCAACCTCGCCGAAGCGGAGCGGTCCAGAAAAAGTGACAAACCCTGCCACTAAAAGGATTAAAATCCAAAAAGGAGTAAAATCCAAACAGGAAGCACATCAACACATTTTTTGTAAAACGACCACCAAGAGTAACATCGTAGGATTAGTGGTTCTGTAAGTTAAGTATTTTAAGAAAAAAAATTAAATATCAATTCATCTCAAATACAATAATTAACAAAGCTTATATTCACAGCTTTTTTATAGAAACAGTAAATAAAATTAAAAAATAAAATAAAATAAAAGAACACATAGCTTTGCTTTCAAATATTCGTTAATATTATTACCATATATTTTTCTTTGCTATTATATTATTATCATATATTCATATCATATTGTGTGTATTGTGTTTACTGTGCTTAGTGTAAAAACAAGTGTACAGTGAAATCCTCACGACGACGTTTGAGTGTACTTCATACAATTTTAAATTAAATATCTGGTGACCTTTCAAAATTGCAAAACCCAATAAGCTGCTTCGTCCTCCCCTACTACGCACAGAAGCCACGGAAGGCATCAGAAATGAGGAAAATGCCATTCCTAATAACAAAAATCTAAGAATCTACATAGCTCATGTTGTTTCCGAAACCCTGCAAAGTCAGGGCCGACAATTCTTGACAAATTTCATGAATCCCGCCGCGGACATAAGTAACGAAACCGATGTGCCGATTAATGTTGAAAATGACAGGAACTTATCTGATATGGATAAGATTCCCGATGTAGTAAAAAGTCTGCGGACATTTTCAGGGAACCCCAGCGAATACAACTCCTGGAGAAAAAGCGTAGAACGTATTCTGCGCATCTATGAGCATCTGAAAGGACCCCCTAAGTATTATGGGATTCTGTCTGTAATCCGTAATAAAGTCGTTGGGCAGGCTGATATTGCCCTGGAGTCATACAACACTCCACTAAATTGGCCCAAAATCTCAAAATGTTTAACTTTGCATTACGCCGACAAGCGCAATTTGGGTACCCTTGAGTACCAACTTACTACCCTTGTGCAAGGTGCTGAATCTATAAATGAATTTTATCAAAGTGTTTATCGGCATCTATCCCTTATCCTCAACAAATTGTCTGCCATGGATCTCAATCAAGACTCACTAAACAGTTTAACAGCGTGTTATCGGGAAAAGGCTCTAGACACTTTTGTTAGAGGCCTCAGAGGTGATTTGCCACGATTATTAAGCATTCGCGAACCGGTGGATCTTCCACAGGCCTTGTCTCTATGCCTCAAATTAGAGAATGTTAATTATCGCACACAACATGCGAACAATTCCATCAGGAAAGATTATTTGCACACCGCACAGGTAGCTCCTCCTTTGCCACCAAAGAAGGACAATTTAAGATTTCAGAGCAATAATGGGAACTATAATAGGTTTATTCACAAACATAATTTTCATCCTGAACTTTTGCACAATCTTCGAGTCCCTCAAAAGCCGCAATTTGATAGACAATTCCAATACCAAAGTCCAAACCCTAAATATAACCAACTACTTCCGAAGCCAAGGGTATACAAACCAATGGACGTAGACCATTCACTTAATTCACATGCGATCGGCTACCAAAATCGGAACCCAATGAGGAGACCCATGTTTCCTAGCAAAAGGCTCCAGCAGTTGACATCAGCCCAATTAAATGGCCCTAACAAACAACAAAGGCTATTTGCTATGTAGTCAGGAGGATCATCTACAGAGAAAGAAATATCCCTGGAGGAATACATTAACGCGATGGACTTAAATGGAACTGAAGAAACCGACACCGTTACTTTTTAGATCTGTGAGCTCTTCGCTTCCGTATTTTGAATACAAGGCGAGGAGCGGACAAAACTTGAAATTTTTAATTGATACAGGGTCCAATAAAAATTATATTCAACTCAAACTAATTTTTAATCCAATAGTTAATGAAAAACCCTTTACAGTGAACTCTGTTGGTGGTGCTGTTAACGTAACGCACCACGCATTTGTAAATCTCTTTGGCCCACACACAGAGAAATTAAAATTCTTTATTCTTCCCAAGTAAGAAACTTTTGCCGGTATTATTGGTAATGATACTTTGAAAAATTTACAGGCTATCATCGACACAAATAAGGATTACATGACAATAAAAACAACCCTAGACATTCCTTTGAAACAACAGCTTTCCCAAAATATCAATCATATCAACATTCGCACGAAGCATATGACTTTCTCTCAAGAAAATCAGTTGAAAACTATTTTGAAAAATTGTCACAATGTACTATCCGCCCCCAATCTAAAACAAACCTTCGCAACAACGGTTAAAGGAAAAATTCGTACGACTACGAGCGATCCTGTATATTCAAAATCGTTTCCATATCCTCAAGCTCTTAAAATTGTATCCGAAGACGAAATTCAAAAGCTCCTAAGCGACGGAATTATCAGACCGTCAACATCCCCTTATATTGCCCCTGTTTGGGTGGTTCCCAAAAAGGAAGATGCATCTGGACAAAAAACTTGAGACTTGTTTTTGATTACAGAAAATTGAATTCTATTACCATTACAGATTCAAACCCAATCCCAGAAATAAATGAAGTTCTTTCTAATCTGGGTTACAAGAATTTTTTTTCGATTATTGATCTTAAAAGTGGATTCCACCAAATAACTCTTAGACAATGTGATATCGAAAAGACAGCGTTTTCCATAAACAACGGAAAATATGAATTTTTTCGATTACCATTTGGACCGCCCATTTTTCAGCGTGCCTTAGATGATATCCTTAGAGAACACATCGGCACAAGATGCTACATTTATATTGATGACATAATTATATTCGGCCAAAATGAGGAAGAACATTTCAGAAACTTTGAAATTGTCCTCAAAACCCTAGAAACAGCTAATATGAAAATAAATTTCGACAAATGTGAATTCTTAAAAGAAGAAGTTGAATTCTTAGGCTTTATAATAAGTACTAAAGGGATTAAAGGTAATCCAAAGAAAGTAGAAGCCATTGTTCCTTTCCCGCCTCCGAGGACGCTCAAACAACACAGATCGTTTCTTGGTATGTCAGGCTATTACAGGCGCTTTATCCGAGACAACGCTTGAATCGCCAAACCCTTGACATCCCTTTTAAGGGGGGAAGATGGACGCGTGTCCAAAAATCTGTCTAAAAATAAAGCTATTTTTCCTGGAAAAGAAGCACTCGACGCATTCGAAAAGTTAAAAAGGTCTTTAGCATCCAAAGAAGTGGTTCTAGCACACCCTGATCTCTCAAAACCCTTTGAGCTAAGCACTGATGCGTCTAATTTTGCTATTTGTGCTGTTTTGGCACAAAAAGATAGACCAATCTCCTTCCTATCGCGAACACTTAGCAAAACAGAAGAAAACTACGCGACCAACGAAAAGGAGATGTTGGCCTTAATATGGGCACTCAGCTCGTTGAGAAATTACCTGTACGGTTCTAAAAAGGTGATAATTTATACAGATCACCAGCCCTTAACTTATGCGCTTAGCCATAAAAATACGAACTCCAAAATGAAGCGCTGCAAAGCAATTTCGGAGGAATATAATCACGAATTGAAGTTCAAACCAGGCAAAGCCAACATTGTCGCAGACTCACTTTCAAGGCCACCGAATTCTCCAGAAGTCAATTCAATGACACCCACTGAGCACAGTGCGGACACTTCATCCCATGATCTCATAGTCATAGTAGAATCTCCGATTAACGTTTTTCGGAATCAAATCATTCTGAAACAAGCCGCGAGGTGCGACTCTTGAGGTCCACACGGTCAACTTCCCAGTAATATCTACATAAACATCAACAACATTACAACAATGAGAGGTATTCATAGCAGTAACAGGAATGAGTTAATATGAATCATATCGTCTACGGGAGGGTCCATTGATTACGTAAGGTTTTTGGTCGATGAATATTCACGTGGATCAATTGGTGGGGGCCTTTTTGATCTTGAAAATTTTTCCTGGTTTTCAAAATTTAAGCAGTTTTTTTTAATTAAAAGACTATAAAAACTATTAAAAAGCTGCTAAATTATGCAAATATTTTAAAACTTTGATTGAATTTACAACATTTTTTTAGAATAAAGGATATAAAGTAATAGCATTCGTATGAACCCTCTTTACATGGTAACTTTGAATGATTTTTTTATTTTTAAATTCCCAGTATATGGGAAGTTCTTGTAATCGCCCCGAAAATCGAAATTGAAATTTTCAACATTTCTTTACGTTTTGAGGTCTATAGAGTATATATCAAGTGTTTTTAGAAAGGGAGATGTATGTGTGTGTGTGTGTATGTACGTTCGTGGACACTTTTTTCTACGACGATAGCTCACGTAAACAAAGTCGTATCGACTTTGTTAAGGTGTCAATCGAAGCGTCTTTGCAATCTTA
Organism: Oxycera nigricornis; assembly: GCA_963942545.1. Taxonomy (NCBI): domain Eukaryota; kingdom Metazoa; phylum Arthropoda; class Insecta; order Diptera; family Stratiomyidae; genus Oxycera; species Oxycera nigricornis. The sequence continues at coordinate 69,081,544 of OZ012659.1, read as the reverse complement.
AGAGCTGATTAATTTTTGGAAAACTTCGGTCGGGGGGGTTTGCTGTTTTGCCCGTTTGAAGGTCATTTCTGTCATGCGTTATATCTCGCGAACCTAACGTACGATTTTCTTAAATAAGGTGTCAATCGACGCGTATTTACATTTATGTGATTATATTGGGTTTTAAAAAAATTCGTTGGAGCCGTTTTTTAATTTTTAAAAAAAAAGTGGAAAAAATAGCGGTTTTTTCAAAAACAATAAATTTTTAACCTTATTTCCAAGTCGCAGTAACCAATGTTTATAAAATTTATATACTCCAAACAGTTCTAATGAAAATGACATCAAAGTTTTTTACTCATGGTTACAAAAAAAATCAAATGATGTTCTTCAAGGCCATTTCTGTCATGCTTTATATCTGACGAACCAAACATACGATTTGCATTGTTAAGGTGCCAATCGACGCGTAGTAACATTTACGTGAATCTATCAAATTTCCATAAAAACTGTTGGAGCCTTTTTTTTAATTTAAGAGAATAAAGTGCAAAAAATTAGATTTTTTTCCATAAACAATAAATTTATAACCTGATTTGCGAAATATAGTAATCAGTGTTTAGAAAATTTATATGCTCCAAACAATATTTGTAGAAACAATTTCAAAACTTTTTCTCATGATTACGTAAAAAATTAAATTACAAATAAAAAACAAGCCGCGAAGTGCGGCCCTTGAGGTCCACACGGTCAACTTTCCAGTAATATCTAGATAAACATTAAAAATATTAAACAAAATAATAATTTTAAAAATTATACTACTTTAAATATTAATAATGAGAGGTATTCATAGCAGCAACAGGTATGAGTTAATATTAATCATATCATCTACGGAAGGGTTTTTTTGGACTTCCATCATTTAAGCAGTTTTTTTATTAACACTAAAACACTGTAAAAACTATTAAAAATCTGCTCAAATTATGCAAATATTATAAAACTTCGATTGAATTTACAACAATTTCCTTAGAATAAAAGATATAAATTAATGTCATTCGTATGAACCCTCTATACATAATAACTTTGAATGATTTTTTATTTTTTATTTAGTTTTTTTTTATAATCATGGATTATGGTTTTGCTGGTTTCTCTTCAAAAACTGATAAGAATGTATAAATATTATAAAAATTTATTACTGTGCTGTGCAAATCAAGTTAAAAAATTATTTTTTATGAAAAAACCTTAAAACCCTAAAAGCCTAATTTTTTGCATTTCTTTTATTAAATTAAAAAACTGCTGAAACAATTTTTATGTAATGTTAAAAAATTGCAGCAATGTTAATAAACGTCTATTGACACCTTAATGATGCAAATATTATATCTGGTTCGTGAGATATAGTGAATGATAAAAATGACCTTGAAAATCATGATGACTTTTAATTATTAACTTCCCAGTATATGGGAAGTTGTAATCGCCCCGAAAATCGAAATTGAAATTTTCAACATTTCTTTACGTTTTGAGGTCTATAGAGTATATATCAAGTGTTTTTAGAATGAAAATTATATCAAAGTTTTTTACTCATGATTACAAAAAAAATCAAATGATGTTCTTCAAGGCCATTTCTGTCATGCTTTATATCTGACGAACCAAACATACGATTTGCATTGTTAAGGTGCCAATCGACGCGTAGTAACATTTGCGTGAATCTGTCAAATTTTTATAAAAACTTTTGGAGCCGTTTTTTAATTTAAGAGAATAAAGTGCAAAAAATTAGATTTTTTTCCATAAACAATAAATTTATAACCTGATTTGCGAAATATAGTAATCAGTGTTTATAAAATTTATATACTCCAAACAATATTTGTAGAAACAATTTCAAAACTTTTTCTCATGATTACGTAAAAAATTAAATTACAAATAAAAAGTAATTAAAAGTCATCATGATTTTCAAGGTCATTTTTATCATTCACTATATCTCACAAACCAGATATAATATTTGCATCATTAAGGTGTCAATAGACGTTTATTAACATTGCTGCAATTTTTTAACATTACATAAAAATTGTTTCAGCAGTTTTTTAATTTAATAAAAGAAATGCAAAAAATTAGGCTTTTAGGGTTTTAAGGTTTTTTCATAAAAAATAATTTTTTAACTTGATTTGCACAGCACAGTAATAAATTTTTATAATATTTATACATTCTTATCAGTTTTTGAAGAGAAACCAGCAAAACCATAATCCATGATTATAAAAAAAAAACTAAATAAAAAATCATTCAAAGTTATTATGTATAGAGGGTTCATACGAATGACATTAATTTATATCTTTTATTCTAAGGAAATTGTTGTAAATTCAATCGAAGTTTTATAATATTTGCATAATTTGAGCAGATTTTTAATAGTTTTTACAGTGTTTTAGTGTTAATAAAAAAACTGCTTAAATGATGGAAGTCCAAAAAAACCCTTCCGTAGATGATATGATTAATATTAACTCATTCCTGTTGCTGCTATGAATACCTCTCATTATTATTATTTAAAGTAGTAATATTTTTAAAATTATTATTTTGTTTAATATTTTTAATGTTTATCTAGATATTACTGGGAAGTTGACCGTGTGGACCTCAAGGGTCGCACTTCGCGGCTTGTTAATTTAGTTTTTATTCATAATCATGGAAGAAAATTTTGCCGGTGTCTCTTAAAAAACTAATGAGAATGTATAAATTTTATAAACTGGTATCACTGTGTGGTGCGAATCAGGTTAAAAAATATTTTTTATAAAAAAACCATAATTTTTCGCATTTTCTTCTATTAAATTAAAAAAACGGCTGAAACGAATTTTTATATTGTTGAAAACTTCACAAAGATGTTAATACACGTCAACTGACACCTTGATGATCCAAATATTATATCTGGTTCGTGAGATATAGTGAATGATAAAAATGACCTTGAAAATTTTGATGAGTTTTAATGATTTTTTATTTTTAATTTAATTTTTCACATAATCATGGGGAAAATTTTTGATGGTGTTTTTACACACATTGTTTGCAATATATAAATTTTGAAAAGATTGATTACTATTTTTCGCAAATCAGCTTAAAAATTTATTGTTTATGAAAAAAACCTAATTTTTGGCATTTTTTTTCTTAAATTAATAAAACGGCTCCAAAGATTTTATTAAAAATGCGGCAGATTTACAAAAATATTAATACTTGTACAATGACACCTAGACGATGCAAATCGTATGTTTGGTTCGCGAGATATAACGCATGACAGAAATGACCTTCAAACGGGCAAAACAGCAAACACCCCCGACCGAAGTTACCCAAAAACTAATCAGCTCTTAAAACTGCAAAGACGCTTCGATTGACACCTTAACAAAGTGGATACGACTTTGTTTACGTGAGTTACGCTCTTTGAAAAAACTGTCCACGAACGTACATACGTACGTACGGATGTACGTACATACGTACGTACGGACGTACGTACATACACACACACACATACATACTTCTTTCTAAAAACACTTAAAATATACTCTAAAGACATCAAAACGTAAAGATATGTTGAAAATTTCAATTTCGATTTTCGAGTCGATTACAAGAACTTCCCATATACTGGGAAGTTAAAAAGGGAACGAAAATAGTTATCAAGTCGAAAATCCTTTCCAGCACTATATAAGGTATACATTCATTCAAGAATCCTACATGGAACAACAGGTCATTCAAATTCTAAAAAGATATTTAAGTCCAACAGCAATTAATGGACTATGCAGAGACGAATCCACATTAGGCATAATCCAATCAGTCTATCCAAATCACTTTAAAAACTATAAAGTAAGATTCACGCGAAAAATTGTAGAAGATGTTTCTAAGGAATTTGAACAGGAAGATTGAATTCTGCGCGTGCATAAAAGAGCACATAGAAACGCAGAAGAAAACCGCCAACAATTGTTAGAAAATTTTTACTTCCCAAAAATGGCTGCCAAAATAAAAAGATTGGTAAAAAGATGTATTGTATGTAAGGAGTGCAAATATGATAGGCACCCTAACAAGCCATTTATTCACGCAACCCCAATTCCCAAATATCCGGGTCAAACGATACATATTGACCTATTTGTCACCGAAAAACACCGCGTTCTCACGGCAATAGATAAATTTTCTAAATTTGCGATTGTTAGGAAAATCGATTCTTAATCAATAGAAGATTTAAAAGATCCTTTAAAAGACATCCTTTTTTTATTTTTGTAAACCAGAGAGTGTGGTAATTGATAATGAGGGAGCGCTCAGATCCCCCACATTAATGTTCATGTTGAAAGTTGAATAACCAATAAAAACCTATCGGAACCCTCCTTATAAAAGTGAGGTCAATTGCCAAATAGAAACATGGCACTCAACATTGACTGAAACAATACGTTATTTAAAAAGGGAAGAACCAACAAGTTATTTTGAACAGCTTTTAAAAAAAGCAGTAATAGAATATAATCACTCAATTCACTCCGTCACTGGCAGAAAACCGGTAGACTTATTCTTTGGACGTTTTAGTAGCACAACGTCTGAAGACATTGGAAACATTCGTAAGAAAAATATTGAAAAGCTTAAGCTTAACAACAAAACCAGACGACCTACAATAAATTATTAGATAGGAGAAATAAAATTCGTTAGGCAGAACAAGCGTAAAGGCTCTAAACTCACACCTCGATATCAACAAGAAAAAGTAAAAGAAAATAATCATACGACATTTAACAGAATCTGGAAAAATTATCCATAAAGATAAAATTCGTAATTGATTCTTTCAGGTTGATACTTAAAATGGTACAAACAAAAGTGCAAATACTCAATTTTACGAACTCCAAAGTGGTGACCCATCATTTAGGCCAGATACGAATTCAAAACGGAAATTTTTTATTAATCCATAAAATCGATTTATACCAGTACGAAAAATTCATAATAAAAACGGAAAATATTTTAAATCTATCAGTTGTAAAGTATCATCCACTCGCGCGATATTTGGCACATGAGTTTAGCCAAATTGAAAATCTCCTTCATAATTTGAAACCACGAAAAATGTAAAGGTCACTAGATTTTATAGGAACAGGCTGAAAATGGCTTGCAGGTAACCCCGATCATGAGGATTTCACTACTATTAAGGAAACTGACGATGTATTTGAAATGTTATTAATAAAACCGATTAAGAAAAATAAATGTGTAAACGAAAAATAATAAAATAACGTAATGCACTATTTGAGATAATTAATGAATGTAAAAGTTTTAATTTCTTTTCAATTTGAAAAGAAAAAGATTTGTTAGATATAAGTTACACATCCTGTATACCAAATCTGCTGAACAGCTTAGAAGCTAATTGCAACAATATCAATAATGAAAGCATCCCGACCATCGACAACATATCTCCTGGCATTTTGCTCCTCAACAATTTCCATGGCGACCTAACAAAAGAAGATTCTTTTCAACAAACGCCGAACAACCAGCTTCTCAATCACAAGCAGGATCAAGTAACTTGAATGATCCATCTGCTAACTATACGTCAATACTAAGGTTCAACAGCAGCCCATATCTTTGACGACTGAGGACCATCGTCTTAAAAGGGGGAAGACTTAACGCCAAACATGATCAAACGCTTGAACAACATCGATGGAAAATGCAACGATCAACGTAAGCATTTTCTACAAGTGCATCTTCTTAGGAGGAATCAAATACTACAATCAACCTCTATGGAAAATGCAACGATCAACGTAAGCATATTCCACAAGTGCATCTTCTTAGGAGGAATCAAACACAAGAATCAACTTCTATGAAAAATGCAACGATCAACGTTAGCATTTTCCACAAGTGCATCTTCATAGGAATTACGCTAGCCACGGATGGCTTCGCCAGACGCTGCATCATCATTATTTTGTAATATAAGAAGCTAAGATGTAGAATGTAAGTTTCTTCTTGTTTTTTAATTCGAATTTAAAGACGCAAGACGCTTGTCTCGTTATTAAATTTAAATTTTAAAAGGAAAAAATTTGTTGTAAATTAACTTATCTATTACATGAGCGCGTGGACTCTGACGATTAAAAGAGAAGATTGATATTTCTGATCTCGTCGTTATGAACTTTGTCAATAATCCTCCGATTGTTTGTAATCTGTTCAATGAAAGCCTTCGGAACTCCGCTTGTAAGTCAGACAGAAATGTTACTATTGGTCGCCCATGATTGAATCGACAATTATTATTTTATGGTACAACATGCAAACCTTGAATACTAGTAACTCGGGGTAATGCGACGTACACAAGCTGTTGAGGATGAGTTGCATCATACTCATACACAACCTTATTAAAAGTACCTCCTTGAGATTTGTGTATTGTTATACCACATGCTGAGACTATTGGGAAGTGGTTGCGTTTCACGACAACTGTTTTGTTTGGAACAAGTGAAATTGAAGATGTTCTTCGTTCTATTGGAACAGCCAATCGACTGAGGTTTTGTCGTTGTATTGATGCAACAGCTTTCTTACGTATCTTTCCACCAGTTTTGGTTGACTGCGAAAACTCTAGCCATAAACGACTGTGATGTACCAATTATTTCTTTATGCCAATGGTCCTCTATCACAGTACAGTTTCCTAAATTCGATGAGGAATATGACACACTCTTTCAATTAGATCATCGTTTAGATTATCGCTTAGATCATCAAATTCTCGGAATCCATTGTTTTGACTTCAATAATGGATTTTGATTATCTCAGATACAAACAAATGTCGCGTTCCGGGAACACTGCCTAAAGATCACAATATTATATATGAAAGATTGTATTACTTCAATTATTGCCGGTTTAATACTCATAACTCTAAATCCAGTTTGCCTAAATCATAACAAATAACTATTTTCGCATAAACAACGTCAGACCCAAGTCGATAAGGAAATGTTTATATTAAAGTTTGAATTTGCTGCTTTCATCACGATAGCTTAATTAGATTTTAAGCACTGAAATGTAAACATTAAACAATAAGTTGAAGTATAAAAGGGATAGTATCTTAAGAAGAAAAGTTAGTCTAAGTCAGTAATTGTCCAAAGCTTAAACCATTTTAATAAAGAAGCTATAAGTGGTAAACTGTGATTTTTCCCTCAATATAGAGTTTGAATTTGGAAAAATAGCTGTTAATAGATAACAGCGTCCAAAGGACTCGACGGTCCATAACAGGCAAAATATAATTTGGTGTCAGACGTGGGATGTTTAAAAGTTAAAAATTAACCATCCAGTGATCGAACAAGCTCCACGCTAGTACAGCTGGAAAAAGAAAAACCCGACCACAACAATCAGGACCTCAGGACAGGACTCAGAAGAGGCCACGAATAATCGAGTACCGTTAACAAAACCATCAGAACACAGCAACGCTCCAGTTCCCCAAGGACAGTCAGACAGTCAAGGAACGTGAGTCGTACAAACGTCTACTTTTATATTTGGAAGAGCAACAACTAATTAAGATAGTTAGAACAAAAATTATACATATATACATATAAACATAAATTGTGTTTTTGTGCCTTATATTGCAAATCTTGAAATTGTTGTGATTTTGTTTGTAATGACTGAACAAGCGAGTTCAAGCCTTATCCAAGACCATGACGATAACAGGTCAGTGGCAAGTGAAGTGTCGGAAGTGTTTCGTGCGGAAAAGATTAATTTGTCAATCCTCCTAAAATTTATTAAGCCATTCAATGGTGATCGCGATAAGTTAAATTCTTACATTACGGGTTGCAATCGCGCCTTCAAATTGGCATACCCAGAACAATCACCTGTTCTCTTGGACTATGCCATAACGCAACTAAAAGGAAAAGCTGAAATAGCTGTGTCCAACCACACATTTAAAGATTGGGTCGAATTATGCGACTTCCTAAAACTCCTATACGGAGACAAAAAACACTATAATCATTTGTTGATAGAACTGCAACAATGCAGACAAATGCCAAAAGAACCCGTTTTTGAATTCATAGTGAGAATAGAAACTGCCGCGAAAAATTTAATTGTTTGCGTTAAACAGTCAGTTGAAGATGAAATGGAGTTAAAAGGTCGAATAGCCACAATGGACAACCTAATCCTTCATACTTTCATCCTCAATGTTGATTCGTCTATAAGTAACCTCCTACGCGCAAGAAATGTTAGAACTCTCACCGAAGCTATGCAAGTCGCTATTGAGGAGGAAAAATTGGCGAATTTAATAAAATCAAAACCCTCTAACCCGTCCAATTTCCACAGACCAACAAAATTCTGCAACATTTGTAAACTCAAGAATCATACTATTTCGGAGTGTTTCCGGAGGACTAACCAAAATCCGCTCCATAAAATTAGTATCATAAACGAAAAATTGTGTAATTATTGCAAAAGGAGTGGTCATGTGATTCAAGAATGTACGAAACGTGCATATAACAACTAACATAAAAATTCTCAAGGGAACCAGTACAACACTTTTACAAAAATTGCAGCCCATCCAAAAAACGGGGAAGGCTCTCCGAACAGGAATGTTCGGACTAAATCAGAAATCCTGAAAGCGGACTTATCACCCATAAAATACTACTTTTAGATAAAGCCCGTCTCCCTTACTTAACTGTAGACAGTTCGAACTCAAAGACACACACCCTCAAATTTTTTATAGATTCTGGTGCCTCCATTTCAATCATCAAAGAAAAGTCATTGTTTGGCAATACTCTTGTTGACATGGGCGAACATGCATTTTTAGAAGGAATATCCGGAACCAATTTAGCCGTAGGTTCGACCAAAGTTAATTTGCAATTTCCACGTAGACATCTGCAACATAGATTTCATGTTGTTATAAAGGAATCAAACATACTGTTCGATGGCCTTTTAGGGTGTGATTTCTTATGTAAATTCAATTGTATGATCGATTTTTCCCTAAAGTTGCTATCAGTTAGGAACGAAGTAGTACGAATCGAAATAATAAATTTCAGAGATCTTCCAAACGATCAAAATGCCGAATTTTCGACAGATTCAGATGATGATCCACCTCAATTCCTCCCTTCAAATTCTAAACCACACGAACTACAAAATAATTCATCGAGTCAAAATCAAAATACTATACCTGAATCAACAAGCCAAAATCCAGAACTTCAAAATGTTAATGCAACATTCAAAATCTCAAAAGACTCTACTATCAAAGCTCGATCTATAAACTTCTTGAAAGTTAATATTAACAAACCCGAAATCGAAGATGGAATAATCAATCGAAAGGAACTAATTCCCGGAGTATATCTAGGCAAAGCTATCACTACTGTGGATAGCAATAATCAAGCTCTAATTTCAATCCTAAACGTAACCGAAAAAGACGAAATACTAAATCTATCAGGGCTTAATCTTGAACCTATCAACGACATAAATCCATTATTCGAGGAAAACTCTAATATCATGCAAAATGATCCTAATAAATCAAAAGAATTCACTATAAAGCAAACTCAAAGCCCTGGCATATTCAATAATCGACGTAAATTGCTAGAACAATCTCTAAGGCTAGCTCATTTAAACAACGAAGAAGTTAAATCTATTCTCGAAATCGCAGCCAATTATTCGGATATATTTAATTTAGAAGGCGGTCAACTTACTAGCACTAACCTATGCCAACACGAAATCAGTCTAACGGATACGCCACCAATATCCGCTAAAACATACAGGTATCCGGAAATACATAAAAATGAAGTTAATGACCAAATAAAGAAAATGCTTCACCAAAACATAATACAGCCGTCAAATAGCCCACGGTCAGCTCCCCTTTGGGACATTCCTAAAAAACAAGACGCTTCAGGTAAAATCAAATGGCGAGTAGTAATCGACTACAGAAAATTAAATAATGTAACCGAATCAGATGTTTCCCCTATTCCGAATATCACACAAATATTGGATCAATTAGGTCACTCCAAACATTTCACTACCCTTGACCTAGCTAGTGGATTCCATCAAATAAATATGAGACCAGAAGACCGATCTAAAACTGCTTTCACTATACCCCTTGGTCATTACGAATATGTAAGAATGCCATTTGGACTTAAAAATGCTCCAGCAACATTTCAACGCCTTATGAACACAGTACTGTCAGGTCTACAAGGTATCCAATGTTTCGTTTACCTTGACGACATCGTCATTTATGTCAGTTCCATCCGAGATCACAAAATGAAGTTGATAAACGTCTTCGAAAGAATTAGAAGTAGTGGATTCAAGTTAGAACCCTTGAAATGTGAATTTATGCGACATGAAGTCGTGTACTTAGGTCACGTTATTTCTGGAAAAGGAGTTCTACCCAACCCCGAAAAAGTCAAAATAGTGCAAGCATTTCCGATCCCCAAAAATCCAAAGACTATAAAATCATTTTAAGGACTTTGCGGATACTATAGAAGGTTTATTCAAAATTTCTCCAAACTCACTAAGCCTCTTACTAAATTGTTACGCAAAGACGTCAATTTCGAATGGGCAGAGGAACAGAATAAAGTCTTTGAAGAACTAAAGCTGAAACTTATTTCAGCCCCAATCCTACATTACCCCAATTTTACAAAATTCATATTAACATCATCATCATCATCGCAGCCAATTATGCATTCGGTGCAGTTTTAAGTCAAATGGGTGATCAAAAATTGGACTAACCTATTTTCTACGCAAGTCGTACGCTAAACAGAGCTGAATCAAATTACAGCACGACGGAAAGAGAACTCTTAGCAATCGTCTGCGCTGTTCAAACTTTTCGACCCTACCTGTACAGTAGAAAATTTAAAATGGTAACCGACCATCGACCTCTAATATGACTGCAAAATTGCAAAGATCCAGGCAGCAAATTAATAAGATGGCGACTGAAACTCGAAGAATTTGACTATGAAATAAAATACAAGCAGGGTAGAGTAAATGCTAACGCCGCTTGGCACTTCCCAGACGATAAAGATCGGTATAAGGGACAGTGCCAAAACTTGCCACTTCAGCTGAAATTCCCATAAATATTCTTCAAGCACAATTAGACGATACATTTCAAGATACCGTAAAATTCTACTATAACTCTATGACCCCGACTATATTTGATTATAATAATATAGACAGTGCCATTGGCACAACTAAGCCAACAGTAGCATATCTAACAGCGATAGATAAAGATGAACAAAACCCACACACTACTCTATTTTTAGACAGAAGTTTAAATAAAGAAAGCATTCTAAGTAAGACCTATGCACTATACGATATAGAAATGTTACTGACGATCTATAAACAGACAATATATCATTATTTTTTAAAGCATTCATTCTTCGAAAAACCCTCATACCAAGACTTCTTCCAGTGCATCCTAAATCTTAAGAAGACCTTAGTCAAAAACAAAGTCAGCGAAATTAACATTCTAAATCCTGTTGATTCCTTCAACCAGTTCAATTACAACAAACTTCGAGACATAATCCAATTCATATTCCGTAATGAAAAAATAAAGATTAACATTTTTCATAATAAAATAATTACCCCCGCAGAAGACCAAATCACCAATATTCTCAAGCAATTTCATGACTCCCCGCCAGCAGGACATAACGGCTTCCATAAAACATATAACAAAGTTAAGCAATATTACAGATGGAAAACATGGAAAACGATATAAGAGTCTATATTAACAAGCCGTGAGGTGCGACCTTTGAGGTCCACACGGTCAACTTCCCAGTAATATCCAGATAGATATTGAAAATATTAAACACAATAATAATTGAGGTGCAGTTTTGCAAAAGGGTACAAGCGCCAATATCGAAAAAGTCGAGTTTGATATCGATTTTCATGTAAAATTACACGAGGAATCGAATGGTCACGTTCCGGTTTGTCGAAACGGGACGAATCCCGCCTTAAAAGCATGAAGTTTTTTCAAAACGGTACTATTTCTATAGTTTTTTCAAAATGTTACATATTTTATATCCTTTTCCTATAAATAAAATTGATACCAATGTGTCAACAACATCACATAACAGTGAGATTTAAATTAAATTAAATCAAATAGCATCAATAGAAAACCCATCTCTTGGGCTAGGGTGGAAATGGCTTTGCAAAACGGTATAGAAATTGGATGTGTACCGTTTTGCGAAACCTCCCCAATTTCATAGTCAACTTCCCATCTGATGGAACAGGTAATTGAATCATGTTGATAGATAAATACAATCTCGCTACATTCTAGATAATTTATCAACAATTCAATTTTTCAAAAATGAAAATGCCAAGAGTATAATTGTTTTTTTTTTGATTCCCGAAAATTCAGTTTTTTGGAAATGTACCCTTTTGTAAAACCGTGCCTCAATTGTGAAAATAATACTACGTTTAATAATAAAAATGTACCTTTTATAAAAGTTATTGGAATGACTTAATATTAATCGTAACATCTACGCGAGCATCAATTGATTACGTAAGATTTTCGTGGATTGGTTTGATTTAATATTCACGTGGATTAATCGGAGCGGGGACAGGTTACAAAGCCTTTTCTACGTTCTTTGATATTTTCATATCGATGCTTGAAGGACAAAACAGCGCTAGCAAAAATGAATGCAGCTTTTGTTATTACAACAACTGAAGAGATTTTGTCGCGTGATGGCCATTTTGAATAGTTGCGGTCAAAACTGCTAGCACTTCGGCATAATCACTGAATTTGCATTTTTTCACGATTTTACATCAATGAAACTAATAATTATTTCTTATTTTCTGTTGATTTTGAGAAACATTGATAGTCAAAAATAGGTTCATTTGCATGTAAAAAGTAAAATATATGTTTTACAAATGATGAAGTAAGTAATTGAAATCTTACGAATACTAAAGAACAAAATTCCTAAAAACTACAATTTTTATTTGATGAAAGCTTTTCAAAGCATATGATCTTAAAAAGTGTTGACAACATTTTACCATTCAAAACGTTGATTACCACAATTGCAAATTTGATTTGATTTGTATTGGTTTTCAAAATTTAAGCAGTTTTTTGTTAAAGTTGAAACACGGTTCTGTGAAGACTATTAAAAATCTCCGCAAATTATGCATATAGTAATAAACTTTGATTGACTTTACATCAATGTCTTTAGAATAGGGAATTTAAGGTATACAAATTCGTATGAACCCTTTTTACATGGTCACTTTGAATGTTTTTTTTTATTTTAAATTCAATTTATTTTGAAATAATGAGAAAAGTTTTGCTGGTCTCTCTACAGAAATTGATAAAAGTTTATAAATTTTATAATAATTTATTATTACCACGTTAATTTTATTAATTTTTAATTAATTTTTCTGTGAAAAAATAAACCACTTATTTTAATTTTTTTTTATTAAATTAAAAAAATGCCGTCAAAGATTTTTTTTTTAAATTTAAAAACATCATTAAAATGTTAATACGCGTCGATTGACTTCTTAATGATGCAAAGATTATATTTGGTTCTCGACCATGACGGTCATGATGACTTTTAATGATTTTTATTTTTTATTTAATTTTTTTGTAGTCATGGAAAAAAAATTTGGTGGGTTTTTTACAAAAAACTGCTTGGAGTATATAAATTATATAAACATTGATTACTGCGTCTTGAAAATGAGGTTAAAAATTTGATGTTTTTGAAAAAAAAAACACTTTTTTTAAAAAAATGGTAAAAACCGCTCCAACGATTATTTTAAAAATTTGTAAGAATCACGTAAATGTCAATACGCGTCAACTGACACCTTGATGAAGCAAATCGTACGTTTGATTCGTGAGATATAGCGCATGACAGGGTTGACCTTCAAGGGCACAAAACAGCAATCCCCCCCTCCCCCCGACCGAAGTATCTCAGAAACTAATCAGCTCTTAAGATTGCAAATTGACACCTTAACAAAGTCGATACGACTTTGGTTACGTGAATTATGCTCGTAGAAAAACTGTCCGCGAACGCACGTACGTATATACACACACAAACATACGTACTTCTTCCTAAAAACACTTAAAATATACTCGTAAGACCTCAAAACGTAAAGAAATGTTGAAATTTCCAATTTCGATTTTCCAGGAGATTAGAAGAACTTCCCATATACTGGGAAGTTAAAAATTGTTCGTCCTGTCAACTTAACAAAACTTCTCGTAAACTAACCAAATATCCTATGGAAATAATCTCTACTGCAAGTGCCCCACTCGAAAATATCAGCTTGGACATCGTTCGACCATTGCCTATTACCTAACATGGTAATCGGTTCATCCTTACCCTCCAAGATGATCTTACGAAGTTCCCAGATGCTTATCCCATTGAAATTCACGAAGCCAAAACTGTAGCAAATAAATTACTCCAATTTATTACACGATTCGAAATTCCAAAGCAAATACTCACTGATCAAGGCTCAGATTTCACTTCTATCTTGATGAAAGAAGTATCTAAACTATTACGTATCAAAATTTTGCATACGACGGTTTATCATGCTCAATCCAATGGCGCACTTGAAAGGTCTCACTCAACTTTAAAAGATTACCTTAAGGGGGGAGCCTGCTTTAGACGCTTTAAAAAATCGATATTTTCGAGAATTTTTTTGGGAAGGAAAGACATGTCCGAAAACTTTCAGCGTTTATTATTACATATTTAACGAGTCTTCTCAAATTTTTTTTATCAAGATACATTTAATATTATTTTTCGTACAAGCACTTCGCCGAGGCGCCTCGAGTATGTATTTCTCATGTGGCGGGAAAGATCCTGGTCTCAATTTCCATCAGAAACAAACGAACCAAAAAAAAATAATTTTCAATAGTATAGTTTCTAGTTAAACTAAGAAAATTCCAGAAAAAGTGAAAAATTCAACAATTTTTCGCAAATTGAAAAAAAAATCAGTTTTTTGGGATAAAAAATTCACTTTAGATTGTTTAAAAAGTAGGTTAATCTCAACTTTCTTAAGGTTTTTTAGGTTCAACTAGAAGAAAATGTAATCCCAAATACAATGCATTTTGTCCCGTTACGATAGGACGTTTATTCTTTTCTCTGTCTTTCCCGCCAATTAGGAACAATCGTAAAAATGAAAAGCCGAGAAATCGCGCGTCCACGTTTTCGTATAAAAAAAATCGTCATTTTCTCGAACTTACCGCATTAATAGGCTAATCAGCGATTCCATAGATTTGCCCTTCTGATAAAGACATTCTACGAACAGTTAATAGGGTCTCGAAGGACCGTTAGTCCCTATGCATTATAATACGTACAAAAGATCGAGGAGCGCAGCGCGCGCGCTCCGAGCGATCCGGCCACTCGTATACCTGTTCGTCGCTTGCTCACTATTTCTTCTGTAACTCCGAAAATATTTCGAATTTGGTTCTGAAATTTTTTCGGACACATTCTTGGATAGTGTAGAATGACATTTATGCAACAACAAAAACATCGATTTTTTGAACCGTTTAAAGCAGGCTCCCCCCTTAAACACTACATCAATAGCCAACAAAACGACTGGGACGAATATGTACCATTAGCCATGTTTGCATATAATACGGCAATCCAAACAACCACAAAATACACACCATATGAGCTCATTTTCGGAACAAAACCTGTTCTACCAAGCGCTATAACAAGTACACCCAAGTTCAGATATACATATGAATCATACGTCGGCCAGCTTAAATATAAACTCAATAAGTCTTTCGAAATAGCGAAACAGAACATAAATAATTCTAAAAAAAATTAAAACATACTACGATAAGAAAATTCACAACCCAAAGTATCAAGAAGGAGCCTACGTTCTAATGAAAAACAATGCTTCTAAACCAGGTATTACCAAAAAGCTGTCAGCAAACTGGAAAGGTCCATACAAAGTAACCGAAATTTGTGATAATAACAAAAACATCATCATTAAACTAAAAAACAACAAGCGTCTGAAAGTTCACACAAATCAACTAAAACCCACCTCTCTTACAGGATGATCTTTATAGCTACACTTTGGTACTTTTGCATCTGCATTCTTGAAACCCAAGGAGATAACCGATACGAACTTCAGAAAATAGATTAAGGAAGTGAATTATTTTACGAACACATAGGGACTACCAGATTTTTTTCAGAATATTTTAAAATAGTTACTCACATAGACATAAACTTATAGCGAAAGATTAAAATTAATTAAAAGAACTGCCAAACAATCCTTCAATTTGTGCAAAAAAATTGCACAAGATCATGTCAAATTCTTCTGCACCCAGAATACTAATATATTCAACATGAAAATGCCTGAAATTACCAGCAAAGAGGAATCGGATAGAGCAATGGTAGGAAACCCCAAATTTCGACGAGAAAATTCTAAATATAGTAGGTTCAGTATCTAAATTTCTGTTTGGAATAATGGATTCAAAAGATTCTGAATATTATGACCTAGTCATAAATAAAGTAGAAGGGGACAAATCAGAAATTCAATTATTAATAAAAGATCAAATAAATGTAGTTGAAACAACCATAACTAACTTCCATAATACAATTTCTCAAGTAAAAATCTCAGAAAAAGAATTAAACCACAACATTGATAAATTCAATGCATTTCTCAAAGGTTAAAACCAACTCAACTCTGTAGTCGGTTTAAGTCAGGAAATATTCGAGCACATTAGCATTTTAACATTTCTCATAAATGAAATTGATATAAGAAGAAATAATCGACGTTATCAGGTCAGCCAGGAAAAACTCTATTCATCCTAGTCTTATGAGTCATAAAAAGCTAGTCGAGGAACTTACAAAATTTAAACAGCATCTAACAAACGGACACAATTACGCCGTTAAGCCTGAAATCAGCAACATCAACCAACTTCTAGATATAATCAGGATACAATATTCATTCAAAAATCAACGTATGATCTTCGTTTTATCTGTTTCTTTGGTAGACAATTCAGATTTCAATCTTTATCACCTAATACCATTACCAATCCCACATGGAGAACAGCATACTTATGCTTACATTGATCCAAGTTTCAAGTACGTTGCAATTTCAACAAACAAATTACAATACGCCCAATTCCAAAGTCTTGAACAATGCAAACAAGTCTACAATAAGTATATATGCGAGAACTATATTGCCTATTCAACCTTGAATAAACCAAGCTGTGAAGTCTCGCTTCTTACAAACATAAATAAGAAAATACCGAAAGACTGTACAACTAAATTTTTAACTGGTAAAATCGAAATTTAATAAATAACAAGTGGATATTTGTAATGAGCGATCCGCATATGCTCACAGTCCAGTGTAATAATACAATCACTGATGTAGAAATTCACAGAACGGGAATACTGACGCTAGAATGCAATTATAAGGCATACTCCTCACAAACGCAGTGCATTGCCAATAACAAAATAATCATGTATTATGAGAATATTATTCCAAGTCTAAACATAGTAGAAGACGAATGCTGTGAAGAACGAAAGGTGAATAAATTAAATTTTCATTATTACCTAGATCAAATCCACTTATCAAATATTAATTTAGATGATTTAAATATAGCTTCTCATAAATTAGATGACCTAAACGAGCAAATAAATTAGTTGCATTCTCAACCCCACTTTTATAGATACTGCAATTTCTACAAATAACATATATTATTGCAATAGTCTCATCTAGCGTCTTTGGTTACGTAATGTATAAATTGTACAATTGTTTCAAGCTTTTTTCCCCAACTTCCTTAGATCTGGCTGAGGATGCTGTTGCCGCGCTATCATGATAAACCAGTATAATTCATCAATATCATCTCCCAGAAGCAATCTAGAATTGGAACTTACCTTTATCCCTGGGACGCACCAGCAATCTTACCTGAAAATCAAAGTCTCAGAGCTCCATTACGTCAGAATAAAACTAGGACTAGATTTCGATCCTCAATAGGAAATCTTAACGACGACGAATCCTGAATTAAAAATATGGAATTCGTCTTCTTTAAAGGGGGTGTTGTTATGTATCACTTATTTCCTTATGCCCATTGTCCTCTATCACAGTACAGTTTCCTAAATTCGACGAGGAATATGACACACTCTTTCAATTAGATCATCGTTTAGATTATCGCTTAGATCTTCAAATTCTCGGAATCCATTGTTTTGATTTCATTAATGGATTTCGATTATCTCAGATACAAACAAATGTCGCGTTCCGGGAACACTCTGCCTAAAGATCACAATATTATATATGAAAGATTGTATTACTTCAATTATTGCCGGTCTAATACTCATAACTCTAAATCCAATTTGCCTAAATCATAACAAATAACTATTTTCGCATAAACAACGTCAGACCCAAGTTGATAAGGAAATGTTTATATTAAAGTTTGAATTTGCTGCTTTCATCACGATAGCTTAAGTTGAAGTATTAAAGGAATAGTATCTTAAGAAGAAAAGTTAGTCTAAGTCAATAATTGTCCAAAGCTTAAACCGTTTTAATAAAGAAGCTATAAGTGGTAAACTGTGATTTTTCCCTCAATATGGAGTTTGAATTTGGAAAAAATAGCTGCTAATAGATAACAGCGTCCAAAGGACTCGACGGCCCATAACACGACCTATTTCACCAGCATCATTATACTCTATGTGAATCAATTTTCCTGTAGCACCATTGGCTAATCCATCTGATACGTCAATATTGGTAGTCAATATATATGATTTATTTAATACCAATGTGACTTCATATGGTAATCCTCCGGTGTCAATTGTTGACATCTTATAAAGTTTTTGATGCATACTGGCTTTTTGCTGAGCTCCTTGGTAAGCAATATAAACATCTGTTGCTATGGCATTGAACTTGACGTCTGCACAATTTAAAATGCGATTATTGTACTCGCTTACAGATTGATTATTAAAATATAACCGTATTCTATCTGGACACAGCCTGTCAGCCTCAACTCAAGTGAAGAATCGTGATTCAATTTAATTTAATTCCTCTTCATTTAATAATCTTCCATCACCAATTTTCGTCAATAATTTTGAAAACATTTGATTAGCTTGCGTCATGCCTTCAGTAAGTTCATAGAATTGCAAACTTTGCCACAGAGTTTGACCTGCAAGGTATATAAACTAGACATGGTAGTCTATTCCCGATTCCCAAATGCGTTCACTACTGCGCATGTACGTCACTGAAGCCAGAAGTCGCCGAAAAGTGCCCAGTAGGAATAGCATCAACACTTTTTGGAAAACATGTTTCGCCCAGTAGGAAAGGGAAAATGGCAAGTGATGTTGGAAATAAGTTTTATTGTTGCTGCTATTGCACCTACGAACCGAACAAGTCACCATCGTCACTTCACTTGTCTTTCGTTTACACGTTTCCCATGTAATGCACCGACTATCCGCCACCGGTTTCCACCATTTATACATTTTGAATTGTGGCATCTCGTTTTTTTTCGCCTTGCCAGATGTGCACCCTATGTTTTGTTCATTTGGCAGCCCAAATTTTTTGCGCAAATGGCGCACAAAAAACCTGCTGTACGAAAAAGGCGGATCCAGCATTTGACTCAGCGGGAGGGGGCCACTGCCTCGAAAATCACAATAAAAGAAGACACTTATTTTACACTATTACCTCTTATTTTTTAGTTTATTGTATTAGGCATATAATTGTACATATATTTATTTAATAAAATAGGGAAACTTTGCCCCCAAACATACTAACAAAAGCTGAGCACAGTTTTATGATCATACAAAATTATAGTAAATATATATGGCACTGGAAAATGAAATGCGAATTAAAGTTTAGCGCATCAAACTGGACAACGTTTCACAATGAAACAACTTTATATTTCGAGCGTTATGTATAGGTACCAGTTCCTGATCCCTGTAATTTGATAACTATAACGAGTCCAATATCTTTTTCCTCTGCCATTGTCCTCAATTCATCACCAATTTCATCTTCAATTTATCACCACAAATTTTGTTTATATAATGGGGTGGAAATTTGAATTAGAAAACTGGAGTAATCTTTTCCGACAAAAATTGTACGTTATTGACGAGTCCGACATCCCAAATATGCTAAAATACTGGGGTTTTGAAAATCAATTAGTTCAAAGCAAAGTTTTACAGGATTGTTTATCAAAAAAAAGTGAAGTTCAATGGTCCTATTGAGCGACAAATTTATGGCCGCGTTTTTCCATTCATACGGCCAGAAGTGGAAATTCAGACCGGTATTTTTTATTGATTGAATTCCGACTTCCGGCTGTCGAATACGACCATTGAATTTTACTATTTTTCTTTAAACAATCCTATAAAAATTAGCTTTGTGCTAGTTGATTTTCAATGTCCCCGTATTTTGGTATGTTTGAGCTTTGAGACTCACCAATAATGGACAATTTTTGTCGGAAAAGGTTAACTTCGTTTTCTAATTCAAATTTCCACCCCCTTAAAAAAAATTGTGATGATAAATATTCAAGGCCTCGGGAAATCACCATGTGTTGGAGTTTCCCGAGTGAAAAGCGGAGGAACTGACTTCGTCAAGGTCAAGGACAAGCGCCTCACGAAGTGTCAAATATGTTATAGTCATCAAACGAAAGAGATCAGGGTCTGGTATGTAGTGGAGCTATTTCTAAAATGAGAAATCCACTCTTCTTTTTTCTTTTGAGAAACGTTCAATGACTTCCTCTGCGTCAATTCGTACAATTTTATGAACATGGAGAAGTGCCAATCCTGTGAGACGATCTTCTGCCATTGAAGCTCGAAGCCAAGTTTTTAATCGGCGGAGAGTAGAGAAGGACCTCTCTGCCGTAGCTACACTAACAGGTAGAGCAGCAATAATATTTAAAAAGTTTCTAATATTAGGATACATTACATTACATTACATTTTATCAGCTAATGAATAGTCTGAGGAATGTTCAGTTTCCTGTGCCATTTGACCATCCATAATTTATACTCGTTAACCACTGCTTGAACTGGAGCCTATTAAAATTTTATATTCACAAGCCAATTGCTTAACAAAGTCAAGATCTTCTGTCGTATAGTTCAAAATAAATAAATTTTAAATAAATAAATTTTTCCCAGATTGTCACCAGCCTCAAATTCCGGTTTCTTTGCAAAATATGAATCTATTTTCCTTAAAGAACTATTACTTGCATTGCGTTTAGACACATCTGCACCTTTTTGTCTGGAATTGCCCTGTATCAAAAAAGACACTTATTTTTCAAAATTTAAAACAAAGCAATTCAAAATGATAGATTAAAGGTAAAATTTGACCGGGAACTAACGTCGTGTACTAAAATTAAACATTAAATCTTGCTAGTAATTATTTATGAATCGGCTTTCTTTCAAAAACGATACTATAATACTTTGAAAATGTATGAAAAAACTTTTAAGTTCCTTCCTGATTGCAATCTATAAATCGAAACTAGCTGGGTATACAGGCACAGACAGAAAGACATGCTAGCTAAATTTATGTATTTTCGTTAGGTTAATGCTCTTTTTTACCATTCTCTCACAACTTTGAAGTGATTTTGATGCACTAATTTATTGTATATATGTGTTGAATTTTATTTATTTACTATTTCACTGCACTTTACACGCACTAACGATGCACTGATTTATTGTACGTATAATGTTTAATTTCATTTATTTTAATTTTGTGACAATAGTAATGTGTCTCTTCGCTCGTACCACCTCCGTGGGTACTTTTAATAAATTGAAATAAGAAAACTGGTTCAAAATTTTTAAAAATATTAAGTTTTTATTTTGACCAATCAATATAATGGAACACAAGAGACTAATTTCTAAATCTTAGATTTTATCCCTGCACTTATCTTCGCAGGAAAGTGAATTTATAAAAAATGTGCATGCTAAGCACTTAGGATTTAACCAGAGACCCGAGAAATTGTTTATGTTATGAAATGACTAACGTGCACTTGTGCGCCTAGTTCTTAAAGGTGAAACGCGATACTTTATAAGCATTGAAAGATTTATCGTCATGTGCATGGGAATGGTGTTTGGAAACATTGATAAGATTTTAAGTGTGAAGTGGAGATTGTTTTGAATTTATGTGCAATAGAAGATTGCAATTTGAAATTAGAGTAGTTTAAATTTGAAGGATAAGAAAATGAGCAAATATCGATACCGAATCAGAATAAGGATTCTGATGTGGTAAGAGATTCTTGTTTTGCGGAACGAACAAGGTGTGGGGCGATGACTCAATCAGGTATTATTTCAATGCACTTCACACGCTTGACTCGCTTAGCTCGCGATCACAAAACAACAGAACTATTAAGTTTCTAACCGTAATGACCAGAGAATGGTGCTCGCGCGAAGAATAAACAAATGAACAGCGTGGCTGTACGGCCCTGGAATATGTTCCATGACAACACTAGAGAGGAGTTAAATTTTCATAACACTTGTATTTTGAATTCACGCCCCAAAATTATTCACATAGGCTTTTTGCGGAAAAACGAATGATATATGTACATATGTATGTACGTTGTTTTTTGTTTATCGTGGCGTATATGGTCATATTAATGAAACAGAAAATCGTAAAAATCACTAGTTTACCTAGGCTAGGGTCATGACCCCCATAGCCCCCCCTCCTTGTATCCGCCATTGCTGTACGAGCGAGATGGAAGAAAAGCTGCGCATGGGTTTACCATGTCTAGTTTATATGCCTTGTTTGACCTGCAAGTTGTTGTATATATATTTGTATCGCTCTAACCGGCGGCAATTGGCGTAGATCTCCTATTAAAATTAGATCCATCCCCCCAAAATTGTCTCTGAAATTACCAGTGATCTGTTTCAATCTCGCGAGTTACACATGTAATCTCAGATATTACACCTGTAATATCAAATACTACACCTGTAACCGATTCTGACATCACAACATCTTTCTCCCCTATTCCTAAACCACGTACGTCTCTTTTACCATTCCTTCCACAAAGTTTATGAGTCATGTAGTTATTAATGTTGATATGACTCATCTGTTATTCCAATCCCATTTGATATAAACAATCAAACCCATTATGCTCGGTGATGACAGAATTGGATTGATTGAAACGAAATCATTATGATTTAATTGATTTCGCAAATCTAAGTACCTCAAACATAAATAATGTCAAAGTTTGAATGAGCTGTGGACAATGAATTGACACAGACATAAAATCACTTTTAGTAGTTGAAAATAAGATCATTTTAATCTAAACAACAGTAGCCCAATAAGATACCGTATTGCAGTATAGGCGAGTCTAAGTTTTATTCTAGAGTGAAGAAGATTGTTCGCGGTAAATAAAAAGTGTTTTAAATTAAATTAAAATTAGTAAAAGTGTTTTTACATTAAATTGGAGTTAATAAAAAGTGTTGTGCAAATAATAAAATAGTGTTTTATTTTATTATTTCAAAGTGGAAAAAACATAACTCGCGTCAATCTGATTAAGCAGTTGAGCACCGATCATACTGATTTCATCAATGATCAAAGCACGAACGTATTTGAACAGCGAGCGATATTGTTGGGCGACTTCGATTGACAATGGAAGTAATCTAGACAAACTTATTTTTAAAGCTGTGTGAACCGTTGTCCCATTGATTGATACTGCAGCTTTGCCAGTTGAAGCGCAAGTTATGTAAGCATGACAATACCCATCATTGTCGGTATATCTATTATAAATCTCCATTAATAATTTTATTACAAATGTTTTTCCACACTCAGCAGCCAGGGGCGCTGCCACCATAGGTGCAAATGGAGCAATTGAACCGAGCGCCGAAATTAAAGGTCGCCAAATTACAAGGGGATCAATATTGAAAATAATATAGTTCCACATTCATCTTTCATTATATTTCTATTAATTTTTCTTAAATCAAGTAAATTTTGCTTATTTTGTCAACTGAAAAACATATCTACAGAATCCAAATCATGTAAACTTACAACTTTACATACTGTCACCCATCATCATAGGCTATGTATATGATCTATAACACTGTGATCATCAGCGCCAGAGGATTGACGCTGGTTCAAAACAAACAACTTGACCAAAACGATGGAAAATTCACACATGATTTTATGCACACTGAAATGAGTCATCTATGGGTGCTATAGGCAAGTTAATTAGTAATAAAACGCGTCTTGATGCTTTTTAAATAAGTGCAAGACAGAAGTCTTGCGTCTTTATTGTTTAACTTCAGATTACAAAAAGAACTTAGTCTTAAGTGCGCTTATCCTATTTATATCCTAAAAGCGCTGACTGCGCGTCTAGCCGATTTCCTTTGTTCAGCAGCGTGTGTCGTATGTTGTTTACTTCCTAAATGCGCTGAATGCGCGTCTGGCCGATTTCCTCTGGTCAGGCTTTTAATAATGCATCGTTGCATTATTGAATGGAAGTGTCGTATTAACTCTTCCCCCTTTGAAAACGATAGTCCATTATCGTCAAAAATAAGGTAAGTTGAATCTTAGCTGAGGTGTGCTGTAAGTTTCAGCTGAACTAATGCTCGTTTTTGTCGTAACTTCTTCTGGAGTCTGCTTTTTTGCTTTTTCTGGAGTCGCTGTAGAAGAGGAATAGATTTTAATATTTTTTTGAGAATACAATTTCCAAAAATTAGAAGTATGATTACTATCACACTGGCGAGTCCATAGTTGATGAATTGGTAGCTATTCCTTTCATATTGTAAAAGACTGATTCTTTTGGAGTTATTGATGTGAGGATCAGTCGTAACTTTCATCGATAATGGTTTAAATTCCTTGCCATTCTTGGATGTTTGCAGAATTGCAGGGATAATTTCTATAGCCGATTCCTCCTTCTCGTAGTATGTTCTTCAATTTGCCTTTATGGTCGCATTGTCAAATTTGACAAAAAATGAGCCATTTAGATTGTATGTGAGGAAACCAACGAAGTTACTTAGGAATAAAATTCCAGGAAAGAAGATCGATCGATCGATTACATTCGATGGTTGCAATTTTCTCGTTGCTGATTTTATTATAATTCGTGTTGACGCTTTTAATTGAATTGCGGTACAGGATTTATTGCTTATTTCTAGTAAATTAGAATCTTTACAAACAAAGCCATGATTATAAGTTATGCAAGTTGTAATGTATTCCTAGTTCCAAACCTGGTACTAGCCTATACACAACTAAGCTTCCCAGAAGCTCCCAAGTAATGTCCCACAGCTGATCCTCAATTATCTTTTAGCAAAGATCACAACCTCCATCGGTATTGCAGTTTAAAAATTCCCTTTCTCATAACAGTATGAAACTCTAGAGGATCACTGAACCTAGAGTAAACAAAAACATAATTGGGACAACGCAAAGTGCATTAGTGTAAGCAATATTGCAAGTAAACGAATTCCGTGAGAATTAATTTGAATCGGGATCGATTGGTTAGGGTAAATAGATTTAAGACTAGAGTAGGGATTTTGATATGATAAGCAATTTAATGTACATAACAGTAAGCGAAATTTTACAATAAAAGAACTGATAGAGCTGAGGCTCAGAAGAATAAGTGTTCTCCTAGTACAACAAGTTGGTTATTATTTAGTAAACGTTACCTACTATTCGGCAACTCGACTGCCTATACAATTTGGCAGACAGTAAATTGCCTGATACATTGGCAATTCTTTTTTTAGAAATATCGGCTGCCTGTCCACTCGGACTGCGCCAAATATGTGGCAACCTAAGGGATGCCTGTAGGTGAAACGAATCTTTTTCTTTTACTTCTCTCTGTTGACAAGATCATATCTTTAGAAGAGTGAAGACCATCACCCTAGAGGAGTATCGACTCAGAAGACAACGTGAGTCCTCACTTAGACAACGCGTATCTTCACTCGACGATCCTGACGTATTACATGGCAATCCAGCTTCTTTACATGGCGGTCCTGCGACCAACGAACCTGCGACCCACGAACCTGCGACCCACGAACCTGCGATACACGATCCTGCAGCCCACGTACTCGATCAACTGGCAGAGGATTTAGAAGAAGGCGAAATTAATGAAATCCAGTCGGCAAAGAATTTCATAGGGTGTTCGAAAGATGTCTGATCCGCAACGCGAAGTTTAACAGGACAGAAGAGCGACGTGAAGAATATGTGCCTATGCCGGTATCCCAGGCACCCAACTACAATCCAACACCGATACTCGGACCACGAATAAGACACATTGGAGAATTTAAAAAAAAACCTGAAGATCGTCCAAAAATTATCAAAATAAAGCGAAGGCGAGGAGGAGGAAAAATCTTCAATCAACGACGCGAAAAAGCGTTACTACATCGACTGATATCAATATCAGCAGGAGAAAATAAAATAAAATTCTCAAATAGGTTAAATAGCCTTAAAAATAAATAATTTAAATATAATCTGAACACAAAATTATAGTAATACAAAAAAAAGTGGGATCATAAATAATAGAAATTAAATAAATAAATATAAAATGGGCAATACTTGTAGTAATAATTCTAATATACTTATAGAATATAAACAAACTATAAGTACCACGATCATCTATTCAATAATCTTGGTGTTCCTATACTTATATAATAGCAAGCAAAAGAAATATGCTAGAAAAATCGTGGACAGAAACATTCTAGCGAACAGGGTCAATGTTTAATTTATCGAATATATAGACAGTTTACAGATGCCTGCAAACAGAATAAAATTACTATTAACTGAATTACAGACTATTTCCTCAAATTTGGAAAAAACTAAGACCTACACGGTCAAAACTCTGAATGAAAAACTAGAAGCAATAATAAAAATTCAAAATGAATGTATTAATCTATTCAGCCAAATAAGAGAAGGCACAGAACTTGATCTCAAATTAACTATATCCAATGT
Organism: Oxycera nigricornis; assembly: GCA_963942545.1. Classification (NCBI taxonomy): domain Eukaryota; kingdom Metazoa; phylum Arthropoda; class Insecta; order Diptera; family Stratiomyidae; genus Oxycera; species Oxycera nigricornis. The sequence goes on along the minus strand of OZ012659.1, from coordinate 69,054,880 downwards.
TTGCAAGGCACTAATTTCAGCATTAACTGAACGACTAATACTGTGACCGAAAATGGAATTTAGACGTAAAATAATGGAGATGGAACTTCGAAGAATATGGAAGACAATTGCAAATTGGAAGAAGGCGAAGATGAAGAAAAATTTTCTGCATTATTTGCGATTAAATCAACAAACAATTTAATAATGACTCAAGGATTAAATCGGCAACGACCATAAACTTACAACTCAACACTAAATATTTTAAGTCAAATTTTAATTTTATATATAATATGGACTGGAAAAACATATCATATTAATTAAGATTTTTCTAAACAAATCAGTAGAATTTTAAGAAAGCATAAAATCATTATGAGAACTCTTATGAAAATTGTAGCAAGATACACTTCATGTTCAAAAAAATTTTTTATAGATGATGTTAATAATGATTGATAAATGTATAGAATTAACAATTGGTAACGCGCACTAAAATAACACTCAACACTCTAGTTAAATTAGCCATCAATCGTAAAATTGAATTTAGAATTCAACAAACAGTTTGAGTCAACACAAAATAATAGTGAAACAAGTTGACATTAGGTATAAAAAAAAGAATGAAAACTCAGATATCAATATATTTTGAAACTGCGAATTTGGTTTTTCAAATTAGAATATATACCACAGAAAATCTTTTGGAAGAAATATTCCTGAAACCTACAGAAATAGAAGGTAATGAAACTCAACAAATAGTTCAATTCGCAAAAATATCGATATTCAGCCCGAAAATAAATGTAAACTCATGGGCATAACAGAGGAGACTACAATGTCTCTGGGAACAACCCAACAACAATTCATCATCCAGAATGAGATGATACAAATACTTTTCACATAGAAGATGAGGACTTTCCAATTGAAGCTGATGACATATTAGGAAGAGATACATTAAAATCTATGATACCTTCAACGAACGATTAGAATATCAGTAAAAAACTCATGGCGATAACAAGAAGCAAAGCGATAAAACAGCAAAATGATATAAGTACTTAAATCGATAACGACAACGACAACCGAAAACAAGAGACTGATCACCTTTATGCATTCGATTGTACATCGCTATCCGATATAACAGGGGTATTAAAACTAAAATTAAATATGTTGATCAACAACAAAAATGAACAAGATATAATAATCTCAAAAGAGAGAAATAATTTAATGGTCCACTTTAGTGATAAAGCTCGCGAGAAATACGTTTCCGCCAGCGATAAGCAAAGTGTGAAAATTCGCGATAACCTTAACGATAAATCTAACACGAAACTAGTTTCTGTATTGAGGAAGTTAGTGAATTCTTCGCAGAATAATAACATAAATGAGCTAGCTCTATCCAACGAAGATCTGATATTTAGGTACGTACCCAAAGATGAATTTAAAAAATTATATAATACGTTGCAACGAAATATGGATATCCAATTGAAAATAATGATATATAAACCCCCTAAAAGAATTAATGACAGCGCTACACAACGAAAACTTATTGAAGAATTTCATGAATCACCGCATGGTGGACATACAGGAATACGCAGAACGCTTCTTAAATTAAAACAAAGATACTGTTGGAAAGACATGAGCAGGATGATAAAGCATTACATCAACAATTGCGATAAATGCAAATTCAATAAAATAACTAAGCACACAAAGGAAAGAATGATTAAAACCGATACACCCTCTACTAGTTTTGAAATAGTAAGTGCGGACATCATTGGTCCCTTAAGACTCTCAAACAACTATCGATACATACTAACCATACAATGCGAATTAACTAAATATATCACAGCTATACTGTTATGTGCCACCAACAGTTCATGTCACATAAACGCGGCTAATTGTTTTTCCTCGAAATAGTCACGTTTTGCCCATTCCGAATTCCTAAGATAATTGCCGATCTACAAATCCAATTAACTAAAACTATTTAAACTACAACCCAAATCTAATTTCTCTAATTTCCAAATTTCTAAGAATATTGCTCGATCTTCAAATGCAATTTGTAATATAACACTTCCAAAAATGCCCAACGAAACAGAGTCCGTCGCTGACCCATAATCGTAAATCACTCGCATGATCGCGTCCAATTTCGTAAGGAATATTTTCAACCGACCCATAATCATAAATCACTCGCATGATCGTGTCCAATTTCGTAAAGAATATTTTCAAGTGCACATTAAACTCAACCAATTCCCACAGGACCAAACAAAGTAAGAAGGGATAAAAACCAAGATCTGGGAATGGAATGGTAACTGTCGATTCTGTCGTCCGGATAACTAAATCGTCATTTTCGAAACGCTATTATTTTTAAATCGTCACGTTCGTCTTCTTAAATCGCGATTCTATAAATCGTCACTTTATATCCTATTGTCGCATTAAAATACTTTATATATTAATTCTTATTGTCTTATTGTCGTATTAAAATATATATTAATTTAATCTGTATGTTATTGTAAAATATTTGTGTACAAAAGAAATAGAAATTTATCAAAGAAAAGTGTATTATTGAAAGCGGTTGCGGAAGCCCATAACAAACAAAAATTGGTGTCAGAAGTGGGATGGTTAAATCATACATGTAACTATACATAATACCATCCAGCGGTACGAACTAAAGTGCGGTAGTGCAACCAGTGCTTTCAATAGTGAAAAATACACGTCACATTAACAAAAGGTGACTTGACATTGCAAACCAAACTAATCAAAGACAAAGTGCAAGAAGAAATTTTCCACCTTGTCGGACGGACAAGGGCAGCATTCAAATTCTTCACCTTGTTGGACAGACAAGGGCAGCGGACTCAATTATCACCTTACTGGACAGGTAAGGGCTGCTTTTCTGGAATCACACGAAGAAGAAAACATCCGATACAACACCCAGAAGATGAGGCCCCAAATCAATTAGGAAATACAAGCAGAAACAAAAGTATCTCAAACAATTTGTAAGTGATTTTAAATCAGTTTTAAGTTCCAATTCAAATTAAGCATTTTCGAAAAATAGTTTATTACATTTAAAATATTGCTAGTGATATTGTTAAAAGAAAAAAGCATAAAAATTGTAAAATATTGTTAATATAAGGTGACGATGGCGACCGAACCAAATTCCACACATAATTCTCGCGCTACCTTAAATGAAGCAAATGACGATGAAATTGAACATTGGCCGGTATTACTCGAAGAAAGAAAAGAAAAAATTAGTTTGTCAATTTTGCTCAAATTTATAAAACCTTTCAACGGTGATCGCGACAAATTAAATTCATATTCGATCGGTTGCAATAGAGCGTTTAAATTAGCATACCCGGAACAAGAGCCAGTCCTTCTAGATTACGCGATTACACAACTAGAAGGAAAAGCTGAAATCGCTGTTTCAAATCATACGTTTCAAACCTGGCGCGAACTAAGTGACTTTTTAAAATTACTATACGGCGACAAAAAACATTATAGTCATCTCCTTATCGAACTTCAACAGTGTCGGCAGTCATATAAAGAAACAATGTCTCAATTTATTGTAAGAATAGAAACCGCCGCGAAAAATTTAATTATTTGCGTTCGTCAATTCGTCGAAGACGAACAGGAACTAAAGGGTCGTGTAGCCGCTATGGACGACTTAATTTTGCATACATTTATACTTAATATTGACCCAGCAATAAGCCATATCCTTCGAGCCCGTAACGTAAAATCCTTGTCCGAGGCAATGCAAGTGGCTATCGAGGAAGAAAAAATTTCAAACCTAGTGAGGAAAAATTCATCTCCTACTACTATGTAGTAGCAGCGGTCCTTCCAAATTTTGCAAAATCTGTAAAATGAAAAACCATAATACGGCTGATTGTTTCCGCAATATTAAAACTAATAATACTTTTAAAATAAATACAGTATCTTTCGAGAAGATCTGCAAATATTGCAAAAACAAGGGGCACACAATACAAGAGTGTAGAAAACGGGCCTACAATAATAATAAACCCAAATACAATCCAAATCCGAACCCCGTAAATTCTGCACATGCAAATGAGGCTAAAGTCAATTATACTCATCCAAAAAACGAGTCAGCACCTCCAGGTGGCATGAGGGAAATATCGGAATTCGCAGACCTGGAGATATAAACACATACCATATCGCTTACCTATCAGATGAGAATAACCTATTCCTACACGTAAAAAGCCCAGAATCCAAAACCAAAACTCTAAATTTACTCATTGATACGGGTGCGTCAATTTCTATAATAAAGGGACAATCACTAACCGAGAAAACACTCGTAGACACTACAAACAAAATCAATTTGCAAGGAATCTGTTATTTCACCTCAACAGTGGGAACAACTCAAATAAATCTATTATTACCGAATCAAAACTTGCAACATACTTTCCACGTTCTTATAAAACCCTCAAATATTCCATACGATGGAGTATAAGGGAACGATTTCCTTCTAACTCATGCTAGTAGCATCAATTTCTCGCATAAAATCCTGTCTACAAATAAAGACAAAATCCCTTTACATGCTTCAAATACCAACGCAAATGAATTGGGATACAATCTATATCAAAACGATAGTTCCCACGGAGAACATCGTATCCTAGAAAACCAACAACGGTTATCTTCAATAGAAACCGATTCACATAAATTTGACAATGCAAAACGCAATAACCCAACCATAAAAGCAAGATCGATTACTTACGTTAAACTCAAAATCCAAAACCCTGAAATCAAGGAAGGTATAATTAGACGAAAAGAGTTAAGCTCTGGAATCTATTTAGGTGAATGCCTAACTAGAATCGATGACAAAGGTCAAGCCGTTGCATCAATTCTTAATACCACTGAACAGGATAGGATATTGAATGAAACAATAGTTCGTCTTGAACCAATGGAAAATATCGAAGAAGTCATTAAGCATCCTATTAATACTATTCAAAAGTCAATAAATTCTAAAATAAATCGCACAAGTAAATTGCAGCAATCTTTGAGATTGGACCACCTAAATGTAGAAGAAAGGGAATCAATCTCTGAACTTACAAACGAATTTTCAGATATTTCCTATCTAGAAGGTGATGAATTATCAAGTACACCTATAACCCAACACGAAATAAACCTAACGGATGGAAAACCTATTTCCGCAAAAACATATAGATATCCTGAGATCCATAAAGATGAAGTTAACAAACAAATTAACCAAATGCTTGATCAAAATATAATCCAACCTTCAAACTCCCCATGGTCTGCACCATTGTGGGTGGTTCCTAAAAAGCAAAGCGCTTCTGGAGATGTTAAATGGAGAGTAGTTATTGATTATCGGAAATTAAACAGCGTCACAGAATCAGATGTATTCCCCATTCCAAACATTACAGAAATCCTAGATCAACTGGGACATGCTAAATATTTTACAACTCTAGACCTCGCTAGTGGTTTCCATCAGATCAATATGAGACCAGAAGATCGTGCTAAAACAGCTTTCATGACACCTCTGGGTCACTACGAATACGTGCGGATGCCCTTTGGATTAAAGAATGCTCCCGCGACATTTCAGCGTTTAATGAATACAGTTCTGTCGGGTCTACATGGAATTCAGTGTTTGGTCTATTTGGACGACATTGTTATCTACGCTAGTTCTATTCAAGACCATGAGAATAAATTGAGGGAAGTATTCAAGAGATTAAGACATAGTAGTCTAAAACTGGAACCTTTCAAATGTGAGTTCATGCGTCACGAAGTTGTGTACCTTGGTCATGTCATTTCCCAAAGTGGTGTTCAACCAAATCCCGAAAAACTTCGAGCCGTTCAAGAGTTTCCCATTCCTAAGAATCAGAAAGCAATTAAATCATTCTTAGGATTATGTGGTTACTATCGACGATTCTGTTGCGGATCAATTCTCAATTTTAGTAGTTCATTTTTTTCATTTCTTCCAAATTGGAATATATTCAAATTTCCCTCAGTACACGTCCAAATCATCAGCATTGGCAGTACTAAATCCCAATTTAGTAATCCACCACACGCGCTGTCTCTCTTGCGAGGTGAGTTTAAGTGATCGAGCGCGAATCGGTTCACTTTGCATGCTGTCGCCCTCTGATTGGCCGAAAAGACTCTGACATATTACCATATATGGTAATGGTTGGAGCAAAAATGCTTCAACGGGTGATCGCGGTGAAAAAGTGTGGGAGGTGAGTTGACGAAAAAGGAGTTGGGAAAGTGGTGTTGACCGAGACGGTCACGTTCTTTTTTTTTGAAAAAAAAATATAAAAAAAAAGTTTCCTTACATGGAAGAATTGGTTTGTCTGCTGAAAGCTCAACTCTTGAAAAAGAGTGGAAAAATACGAAGGTAACGACTGGAATCGGATGATACATCCTGATGTGGGCTCGGTTCCGGATGTCTTGATAACGCTGGGATTTTGGGACGCGACCTGCTTTCCGAAGAGAGGTAAGGTTTCTCGTCGGAGTTCTCGGATAAACAAGTAGAAGCACCGTGGGTCAACTCGCGCAGTTCGTTGAAGCCGCTCACTGGGCTACAGAGCCCCCAAAAGTGCCTTTCGCGACCAGCCCCATTGTCACCAAAAGCTTTGTATGGGAGAGTTTGTGATGAATCAAGAAGTTCGCGACCGAGTTGATAACGTCGGCTTGAACGAGCCGAAGACGCCCTTCAAGGACGACGTAACTGGTGAAGCACGTGTTCAACAAGGAGATGACTGATCTGCGAAGCAGCACGCAAGTGGTGCTCAAGCCATCGGCCTCATAAAAGTTGTTAAGTGTTCTGAAATTCGGATAGTTCGTGCGGCAGCGTGGAGGAATCGCAAATTTGCGTCGTGATTTAGTCAGTTCTCGCTGGACGCATTTGCAACAGTGAAATACCGATTGTCGATGCAACAACTGTAAATAAGGAACACATTCTGGCTATCATAAGTGTCGTCCGGCCGTTTGGTTGTTTAGCGCAGCGAGAACGGTCGTCCTGCGATAATACTACAATCCTCATTGGAAATGTCTTTGACACTCTTATCAAATTAATTGCGAGATCATACATAAAACAAAAAACGTTTTATAACATCACATAACAATTCAAATGAAAATCAATATGCATCCGCATATTCTACAATTTAATTAAAGTTCATTTATTATTCGAAAATCAATTAAAAAAAAATATATATATATATATAAATATATATAAAAATATATATAAACATAAGTGAAATAATATGAAGTGAGTTTTTCTTCATGGTTCTCCTCTCCTCAGCATGTGCGCGATTGGGTTTTTGTCCGGGTATAAAAGTTTCTTTTGTAGATGTGCATTTTATTCGCCCACGACCCGGTGAGCTAGCCGGTTTATAAAACATGTTATCTATGGTCGCCTCTATGCGACGACTGTTGGTGGGTGCTCCGCACGGGGGCCTCCTCTCGGCGGTCATCGTCCATGGTGCGTCCGAAGTGGCGGAGCACATGGATGATGATTGGCTGGAACGGAGGTGAAGGAATGCGGGGCACGCAACACATGGCGCCCAAGTTTCGGCCTTTTGCCTTTCTAAATTACTAAATTCAAGTTGCATAGTGTAGTCGAAATTCGGAAAAGTGTCGGGTAATTCGCGTAGTTTGTTTGAATCGGGATTGTGATTATCTCAATCACACCCAGTAATCGCTTCCACATTTGAAACCGTCGCAATCCCTGTTTCGACACACTTCTAATAAATTTATAAAATAAATTCACTTTTAACTTGTAGTCGTCGGATAATTTGTTCGAATCGTGAATCATCTCGTTTTACGTACTTCACATTTTGTTGTGACACACAATTTAAGTGTCTAATTAAATTTTGTATCTGATCGCGTATTGTCTGTTGGTGGGGAGACCAAATATATCCTTTAATATGTATATATACTATATAATCACTTCATGTTATTCCGATTCGTATGTGAATCGACACCATAATACTAAGTCATATTTTTGTAAATACTTTTGTAAACACTTTTGTAAAACACTTTTGTAAAATACTTTTGTAAAAACTATGTACAATAATTTAAGTCAAAAATTTATGTAAATTCATGTAAATTTATTGTAAACTATTGTAAACCACTCACACTCACACTCCTACAATCGGTTTCGGTAGTACGCGTTTAGTATCTTCGCCGCGTTTAGTATTTGAACATATCGCCCATTGGCGTTTAATTGATATAGTTAGCGTAGTTTTGTGGCGTTTCGCTTTAAGCGAGTAATTTGGACCGCCTTTTGAGTTAGCCAGAGTATCGTTAAGTTGTATTATAATATCGTGTACTAAAGTATCGTATAATATCGTATCTTATAATATCGTTTCGTGTAATATCTTAATACCTTATTCGGTAAAATAACTTAATCTCTGTATATAATACGCGCAAACATTTAGTCGCTCTATCACTTAACTCCACTGATCATAACCAACTTCTATCGTAGTTTCTCTATCGTTCTGTCCTGCAACATGGATGTTCTTCATTCCTTTTCTTTGAGTAAGGCTGTTGATCGGTTTTCCGCCAAACTTGCCCCGAAGTTTGTGCCTGGAATCATTGTTCGACCTGTGGGACAGGTTGCCTACGAAGTTCGGGATATGTCCGGTAAAACTCTTGGTGTATGTCACGCACAGGACATTAAGAGTTAACTTCGATCTGTATATTTTGTTGATAGCCATCTGTATATATATCGTACATATATTAGTATGTCAATTTTTTTGGTGAGTTTGTATATATCGGTAATATTTAGTACAGGACGTGGTCCCTTATAAAATTAGTAGTCCAACGAGTTTTCCTAATGGCCTCGTCGTGTGACGTATCGGTTGCATTAGTGTGGACACGTATATTAGTAAGTTTGTTTCGAAGTCCAATGAGTTTTCCTAATGGCCTCGTCGTGTGACGTATTGGTTGCATTAGTGTGGGCGTGTATTTTCTTAGTATGTATATCTGACCCGTATATAGTTAGGTTGTATAGTATTTGGTATCTGTCCGTTTAGCTTTAGTTTGTCTAATTGGGTTTGGAGTCTTAAAATGCTAGAGAATTGACGACCTCTGGGGTCCCTAAACTAGTCCGCGTTGAGCGTTGACGTCTGTATATAATGTAAATATTTTTTTTTGGTATATCTAGTATCATATTATTAATAATTGCTCACAGGAAGTGAGACCATTTTTTTTGTGTGTTCTAACCCTAGCTCTTTATCTTTCAAATATTACCCATTTTACCTATCGGAATCTAGTGTTCCTCATCTTTTCAGCTCCGGTATACAACCGTTTCAGTTGCTAGGCAACTTTCTTAGGGGGAAGGGGGGGTTCATATTGAACTCAAAATGTATGTATTTGTCTTCGTCTTTAAGTTCTGGTTTGTTTCTTTGGCTGATTCGAGACTGGGGTTGAAGTCTGTCAGGTTAGACCTGAGGTTCTCTATGGGGTTTCAATACAGAGGGCAACGGTCGATCCTTTGTCGTTAGTACAGCTCAACCCCAGTGTAAAACTCGGAAGGTACACCATGTCGTTTTTCAGTGTCGTGTATTGTCCCGGATATCTTGTCGTAACTTTATCTCTGATCTGTAATAGCGATTTCATTACTCATCTTTTCAACACGCCCGTGTTTCATTTTGTTTGATAACTCAGTAACCCGCCGTTGATAGGTTCCGTTCCGGTTTTGAGCTACTTCGACTACTAAGTTAGTTTTGAAGGCTTATTTCGGGTAAAACTGTCGATTGAGTAGAGTTACCTTAACGTAATACCGTATCGAGGAAATTGCGTGAACATGTATGATGATTTCGACGTTAAGACGTTTTGACTACATCTGCTGAGTTTCACGTAAGACTTCCCATTTTATTAAAACCCTCCTGGTTCGTTTGAGTGAGCATGATGATTTCGACGCGTAGACGTTTTGATTACATTTGCCTAGCCTCATACCAACCATGAGATCTTTCATTACTTAGAGTTCATACATAGCCCGGCTTTATTGTGGAGAGACTCTTCTCAGGGCGCGGTCGTCCCCACGTTCTGTTGCGGATCAATTCTCAATTTTAGTAGTTCATTTTTTTCATTTCTTCCAAATTGGAATATATTCAAATTTCCCTCAGTACACGTCCAAATCATCAGCATTGGCAGTACTAAATCCCAATTTAGTAATCCACCACACGCGCTGTCTCTCTTGCGAGGTGAGTTTAAGTGATCGAGCGCGAATCGGTTCACTTTGCATGCTGTCGCCCTCTGATTGGCCGAAAAGACTCTGACATATTACCATATATGGTAATGGTTGGAGCAAAAATGCTTCAACGGGTGATCGCGGTGAAAAAGTGTGGGAGGTGAGTTGACGAAAAAGGAGTTGGGAAAGTGGTGTTGACCGAGACGGTCACGTTCTTTTTTTTTGAAAAAAAAATATAAAAAAAAAGTTTCCTTACATGGAAGAATTGGTTTGTCTGCTGAAAGCTCAACTCTTGAAAAAGAGTGGAAAAATACGAAGGTAACGACTGGAATCGGATGATACATCCTGATGTGGGCTCGGTTCCGGATGTCTTGATAACGCTGGGATTTTGGGACGCGACCTGCTTTCCGAAGAGAGATAAGGTTTCTCGTCGGAGTTCTCGGATAAACAAGTAGAAGCACCGTGGGTCAACTCGCGCAGTTCGTTGAAGCCGCTCACTGGGCTACAGAGCCCCCAAAAGTGCCTTTCGCGACCAGCCCCATTGTCACCAAAAGCTTTGTATGGGAGAGTTTGTGATGAATCAAGAAGTTCGCGACCGAGTTGATAACGTCGGCTTGAACGAGCCGAAGACGCCCTTCAAGGACGACGTAACTGGTGAAGCACGTGTTCAACAAGGAGATGACTGATCTGCGAAGCAGCACGCAAGTGGTGTTCAAGCCATCGGCCTCATAAAAGTTGTTAAGTGTTCTGAAATTCGGATAGTTCGTGCGGCAGCGTGGAGGAATCGCAAATTTGCGTCGTGATTTAGTCAGTTCTCGCTGGACGCATTTGCAACAGTGAAATACCGATTGTCGATGCAACAACTGTAAATAAGGAACACATTCTGGCTATCATAAGTGTCGTCCGGCCGTTTGGTTGTTTAGCGCAGCGAGAACGGTCGTCCTGCGATAATACTACAATCCTCATTGGAAATGTCTTTGACACTCTTATCAAATTAATTGCGAGATCATACATAAAACAAAAAACGTTTTATAACATCACATAACAATTCAAATGAAAATCAATATGCATCCGCATATTCTACAATTTAATTAAAGTTCATTTATTATTCGAAAATCAATTAAAAATATATATATATATATATATAAATATATATAAAAATATATATAAACATAAGTGAAATAATATGAAGTGAGTTTTTCTTCATGGTTCTCCTCTCCTCAGCATGTGCGCGATTGGGTTTTTGTCCGGGTATAAAAGTTTCTTTTGTAGATGTGCATTTTATTCGCCCACGACCCGGTGAGCTAGCCGGTTTATAAAACATGTTATCTATGGTCGCCTCTATGCGACGACTGTTGGTGGGTGCTCCGCACGGGGGCCTCCTCTCGGCGGTCATCGTCCATGGTGCGTCCGAAGTGGCGGAGCACATGGATGATGATTGGCTGGGAGGGAGGTGAAGGAATGCGGGGCACGCAACAATTCATTGAGAATTTTTCCAAGATCACTAAGCCGCTAACTAAACTTCTTCGAAAAGACGTAAAATTCGACTGGTGAGCCGAACAAACTGAAGCATTTGAAACTTTGAAATCAAAATTAATATCCGCTCCTATTCTTCAATATCCTGATTTCTCGAGAGAGTTCATCGTTACTACAGACGCATCAAGCTTCGCTATTGGTGCCGTATTGAGTCAAATGGGGGACCAAAACATAGACTTGCCCATTTCATATGCACGCCGTACCCTTAATAAGGCAGAAACAAATTACAGCACCACCGAGCGAGAATTACTGGCCGTTGTCTGGGCAGTACAAACTTTTCGTCCTTACCTATATGGTAGGAAGTTCAAAATTGTCACCGACCATAGACCTCTGATATGGCTTTCAAATTGCAAAGATCCTGGTAGTAAACTTATCCGATGGAGACTAAAACTCGAGGAATTCAATTACCAAATCGTTTACAAGCAGGGACGAGTTAATGCAAATGCCGATGCACTTTCACGAATCGAGACGGCAATAGATAATTCGGATCAAACAATAATACCTGAAAATAATATCTGCCAGAATATGTTCCAACTAAACTCAGTCGAAGATACTTACGACGACTATATCAAATTTTATTATAATTCGATGACCCCAAACGTGTATGATTTCAATGAAATTTATGACAACATTGACATAACCAAATCACACGTTGCTTATTTCACTGCTCTTGATAAAGACGAGCAGAACCCCCATACAACCCTATTCCTTGATAGAAGCACAAATAAAGAAATTATATTAAACAAAAACTATTCCATATACGATATTGCAAAATCTACTACAAAACATAAGCAAAACATATATCATTGTTTCATGAAACATTCCTTTTTTGAAAAACCTACTTACAGAGATTTCTTTTATTGTATGCTAAATCTCAAAACGAAACTAAAACAAGATAAATTAAGCGAAATTAATATCCCTAATCCTGTCGATCAGATAAATCAATTCAAATACAATAAACTAAGAGATATCATGCAATTCATTCTTCGCAATGAAAAAATAAAATTAAATATATATCATAACAAAATCCGTATTCCAAAGGAAGACGAAATTCCAGAAATCTTAAAGCAATTTCATGATTCCCCAAGTTCAGGTCATAACGGTTTCCACAAAACATACAATAAAATTAAACAATATTATAAATGGAAACATATGAAGAAACAGATTAAAGCTTACATAAAAATGTGTCAATCATGTCAATTAAATAAAACCTCCAGGAGATTATCTAAAGCTCCTATGGAAATTACATCCACAGCTAGTACTCCTTTCGAAAAAATTAGCTTAGACATTGTAGGTCCTTTACCTATTACAGAACAAGGTAATCGATTTATCTTAACACTTCAAGATGATTTGACGAAGTACTCCGATGCATATCCTATACCAAACCATGAAGCAAAAACTGTAGCCAATGAACTGTTACGGTTTATTACTCGATTTGGTATTCCAAAACAAATCCTTACGGATCAAGGCTCTGATTTCACTTCAACCCTCATTAAAGAAGTAGCCAAACTTTTCCAAATTAAACTTTTAAATACAACCATATATCACCCACAATCGAATGGCGCACTTGAAAGGTCTCATTCTACCTTAAAAGATTACCTCAAGCAATACATCAACAGTCAACAAAATAATTGGGATGAATATGTTCCTCTTGCCATGTTTGCATATAACAGTGCTATTCACACAACCACGAAATATGCTCCGTATGAGCTTATTTTTGGAACAAAACCTACTCTACCAAGTGCGATAACACGTACTCCTGAATTCAGATACACATATGATTCCTACGTTGATCAGCTTAAATACACACTGAATAAATCCTTCGAAATAGCTAAGGAGAACATTAACAAATCCAAGGAAACAAGTAAAAAATATTACGATAGAAAAATCAACAATCCTAAATATCAAAAAGGCGACCACGTCTTAATGAAAAATCATGCCAATAAACCCGGTATTACGAAAAAACTAACATCCAGTTGGAAAGGTCCATACAGAATAGTGAGAATTTGTGATAATAACAAAAACATAATTATCAGATTAAATGAAAACAAACAGCTAAAAGTCCACACCAATCAATTAAAACCCACTTCTCTTGTAGTATAACTTTTTCCACATTATATCTTTTGTATTCTACAAAATTTACAACTGCTTGAAACCTGTATTACCAAATTTCCGATGGATGAACCACTAATGTTGCAGCAAAGTAATTACTATAAATCCATATAATTCAGACCTCGAATTAAGTGTACTACTACCAAATTCCTCCGGACGAACAAATCCAGATATCAACCATATAACTCCATTTCGACAACAGAAGTTGCAAAAAAAAAATTCAGATTCAGATCTTTCATGAGAAAATTAAGCTACGACGAATTCTAACTTACCATTCATAATTCATCGTTCTTTTCAGGAGGGAGTTGTTATGTGCCACCAACAGTTCATGTCACATAAACGCGGCTAATTGTTTTTCCTCGAAATAGTCACGTTTTGCCCATTCCGAATTCCTAAGATAATTGCCGATCTACAAATCCAATTAACTAAAACTATTTAAACTACAACCCAAATCCAATTTCTCTAATTTCCAAATTTCTAAGAATATTGCTCGATCTTCAAATGCAATTTGTAATATAACACTTCCAAAAATGCCCAACGAAACAGAGTCCGTCGCTGACCCATAATCGTAAATCACTCGCATGATCGCGTCCAATTTCGTAAGGAATATTTTCAACCGACCCATAATCATAAATCACTCGCATGATCGTGTCCAATTTCGTAAAGAATATTTTCAAGTGCACATTAAACTCAACCAATTCCCACAAGACCAAACAAAGTAAGAAGGGATAAAAACCAAGATCTGGGAATGGAATGGTAACTGTCGATTCTGTCGTCCGGATAACTAAATCGTCATTTTCGAAACGCTATTATTTTTAAATCGTCACGTTCGTCTTCTTAAATCGCGATTCTATAAATCGTCACTTTATATCCTATTGTCGCATTAAAATACTTTATATATTAATTCTTATTGTCTTATTGTCGTATTAAAATATATATTAATTTAATCTGTATGTTATTGTAAAATATTTGTGTACAAAAGAAATAGAAATTTATCAAAGAAAAGTGTATTATTGAAAGCGGTTGCGGAAGCCCATAACAATACCCATAGAAAATAAGGAAGCTAAGACAGTAGCAAAGGCCTTAGTTAACAGTTTTATACTACAATACGGTCACTTCAAAATTTTAAAAACCGATTTAGGGACAGAATTTACCAATAATCTCCTAAAAAACATTTGCGACTTATTACAAATTAAACAAATTTTTTCAACTCCGTACCACCACGAAACGTTAGGTGCAGTAGAAAGAAACCACCGTGTCCTCAATGAATACCTGTTAGCATTCGTTGATGACAATAACTTGGACGAATGGATACCATATTATACATTCTCGTATAATACAACCCCACACGTGGACACTAAGTACACACCATACGAACTAGTTTTCGGAAAACTCTCACACTTACCGACCGACACTTCCAAAATCACAGACAAAATTTATGACATAGAAAACTATGCGAATGAGTTGAAACTACGATTAGAGATTTCTTCAACAAAAGCAAAAAGCATTATAGAAAAAATTAAATTAGCCAGAAGCAATAAAGAGGTATATACGAAACCTATTAAGCTAGATATTGGTGGTCTGGTACTAATAACAGCTGAAAACCGTAAAAACACCAAAAACCATACAAAGGCCCATATATAGTAAACGATATAAATAATGTAAATACACTAGTAGAAATAGAAAATAAGGAGAAATGGATACATAATAATAGACTTAAACTACACAAAAACCTTGTACAAACAAAATAAATACATTTTTATATACCACTACAATGTAAAAACTATGGTAATTAACCAGTATATATAATATAAGAAATAATATAATATTGTAAGAAGAATAAGAATAACTGTAAAAGAAAATACCACAACCAATCAGGCGTATTTGCTAACAAATACTTTTCTAAAGGAATGGGCTGTAGTGTATTCCTAGTTCCAAACCTGGTACTAGCCTATACACAACTAAGCTTCCCAGAAGCTCCCAAGTGATGTCCCACAGCTCATCCTCAATTATCTTTTAGCAAAGATCTCAACCTCCATCGGTATTGCAGTTTAAAAATTCCGTTTCTCATAACCGTGTGAAACTCTAGAGGATCACTGAATCTAGAGTAAACAAAAACATAGTTGGGACAATGCAAAGTGCATTGGTGTAAGCAATACTGCAAGTAAACGAATTCCGTGAGAATTAATTTGAATCGCGATCGATTGGTTAGGGTAAATAGATTTAAGACTAGAGTAGGGATTTTGATATGATAAGCAATTTAATGTACCTAACAGTAAGCGAAATTTTACAATAAAAGAACTGACTGAGCTGAGGCTCAGAAGAATTAGTGTTCTCCTAGTACAACAAGTTGGTTGTTATTTAGTAAACGTTACCTACTATTCGGCAACTCGACTGCCTATACAATTTGGCAGACAGTAAATTGCCTGATACATTGGCAATTCTTTTTTTAGAAATATCGGCTGCCTGTCCACTCGGACTGCGCCAAATATGTGGCAACCTAAGGGATGCCTGTAGGTGAAACGAATCTTTTTCTTTTACTTCTCTCTGTTGACAAGATCATATCTTTAGAAGAGTGAAGACCATCACCTTAGAGGAATATCGACTCAGAAGACAACGTGAGTCCTCACTTAGACAACGCGTATCTTCACTCGACGATCCTGACGTATTACATGGCAATCCAGCTTCTTTACATGGCGGTCCTGCGACCCACGAACCTGCGACCCACGAACCTGCGATACACGATCCTGCAGCCCACGTACTCGATCAACTGGCAGAGGATTTAGAAGAAGGCGAAATTAATGAAATCCAGTCGGCAAAGAATTTCATAGGGTGTTCGAAAGATGTCTGATCCGCAACGCGAAGTTTAACAGGACAGAAGAGCGACGTGAAGAATATGTGCCTATGCCGGTATCCCAGGCACCCAACTACAATCCAACACCGATACTCGGACCACGAATAAGACACATTGGAGAATTTAAAAAAAAAACCTGAAGATCGTCCAAAAATTATCAAAATAAAGCGAAGGCGAGGAGGAGGAAAATCTTCAATCAACGACGCGAAAAAGCGTTACTACATCGACTGATATCAATATCAGCAGGAGAAAATAAAATAAAATTCTCAAATAGGTTAAATAGCCTTAAAAATAAATAATTTAAATATAATCTGAACACAAAATTATAGTCATACAAAAAAAAGTGGGATCATAAATAATAGAAATTAAATAAATAAATATAAAATGGGCAATACTTGTAGTAATAATTCTAATATACTTATAGAATATAAACAAACTATAAGTACCACGATCATCTTTTCAATAATCTTGGTGTTCCTATACTTATATAATAGCAAGCAAAAGAAATATGCTAGGAAAATCGTGGACAGAAACATTCTAGCGAACAGGGTCAATGTTTAATTTATCGAATATATAGACAGTTTTTTTTGGAAATATCGGCTGCCTGTGCACTCGGACTGCGCCAAATATGTGGCAACCCAAGGGATGCCTGTAGGTGAAACGAATCCTTTTCTTTTGCTTCTCTCTGTTGACAAGATCATATCTTTAGAAGCGTGAAGACCATCACCTTAGAGGAGTATCGACTCAGAAGACAACGTGAGTCCTCACTTAGACAACGCGTATCTTCACTCGGCGATCCTGACGTATTACATGGCGATCCAGCTTCTTTACACCTCCTTCTCGTAGTATGTTCTTCAATTTGCTTTTATGGTCGCATTGCCAAATTTGACAAAAAATGAGCCATTTAGATTGTATGTGAGGAAACCAACGAAGTTTCTTAGGAATAAAATTCCAGGAAAGAAGAAGAAAATTGCAACCATCGATTACATTCGATGGTTGCAATTTTCTCGTTGCTGATTTTATTATAATTCGTGTTGACGCTTTTAATTGAATTGCGGTACAAGATTTATTGCTTATTTCTAGTAAATTAGAATCTTTACAAACAAAGACATGATTATAAATTATGCAATCCTTTACAGTTTCGAAAAATTCATCTTGGCATTTAATGATTTTTTCAAATTGAATCTCGTTAACTAAATTTCGCTTTTTTCACTGGGTTTGAAAACATTAGAGAATTTACAATGCCAGCCAATAAATCACATAGAAAATATTAATATTAATATTAATAAGTTCCTCTTTAACAATTTTAAATTTAAATTGATTTTGAAAAACAATGTTGTTATTTGCTTGACTACATTTTTTAATAAATCTTTAATCTCGTTATATATTTTAGTTACCGTATTTATGCGGCCATTGTACAACTGGTCTTTATAATGACTTGCTTGTTGGAGTTTTTGGTAGTGAAATCCTCGTGATCTGGGTTGCCGGCCAACAATTTCCATGCAGTACCTATAAACTCTAGTCATATTTTTACTCCACGAAGCATGAAGTTACGGACGAGGGTTACTATTTGCTGTACTTCGTGTGAGGGGTGTAATAGGATCGCCTCCTCGCGGTGCACCCTAGGTAACGCCAAATGATCCAACCGGATGAAGGAGTCAAAACAGTAGAGTAATACTTTTGTGGCCGACTCAAGAGGGGATGGTCACCCTCACGGACTTCAGACCATATTACGCATGGATTTGTTTGAAACAGTAAGTTGATCTTAGCTGACCTAACATCAATGGGAGTTTGTCGCCCCCACGTAACCATGGACAAAAACCGGATGGAGGAGTCAAACAGTAGAGTAATACTTTTGCTGACCGACTTAAGAGGGGATAGTCACCCTCACGGACTTCAGACTAAAAGGACTCATGGTGTGTCAAAACAGTAGGTTGTAAAATACTTTGCTGACTGACATCAAGGGGAAGTGGTTGACCTCTAGTAACCCATTGGACCAAAAACCGGATGGAGGAGTCAAAACAGTAGAGCTTGCTACTTTTGCTGATTGACTTACGGGGCATTTGTCATCCTCACGGAACTTCAAGACTACCCAGACTCATGGTGTGTCAAAACAGTAGGTTTTATACTTTGCTGACCGGCATAAAGGGGAAGTGGTTGACCCCTAGTAACCCATGGACCAAACGGCGATAAATCCGGAGCTTGCAGGGGCTCAATTGAAGAGGTTGTGTTGAGCTTCCTCGAAACCTTACCAGGGGTATACTGGTACTAAGGGAACCGGGGCCCCAGGGACTTGTCCCTGCCGGTGTTGGTGAGGAGCCTGTGGAGGCTGAAACTTAGGGGCTGTGGTTGTACACCCATTAGCGGGTACTTTCATTATAATACAGTTTGGATCTTAACACATTGGTATAGGACCCTTCTGTATATGGTGCATTGGCATGCTGTTGCGTTTACGACAGGGGTGCCGTTGCCCAAAAAGCGGCATGGATGATGATAGGTCCAATCTTGACCAAGGGTAAGCAGGAGCCCTGTCAGCTTTGAATTAAAATTGGAACCTGTATTCAGAAAGCCACGTGGCTCATACTACGGTATGGGTACTTGGCAAGTACGTTTATGGGGGGTCTTGGTGCGAACATATCGTAACTCGTAGCTTGAGAAGCTCGTGGTGTTAAGACACACTTGTCAGGAAACCACGTAAATCTTAGAGTCTACTGTACTTCGTGTGATAGGTATTTCGCGAGGGGATGATGCTGCACTATAAAAAAATTTAAAAACGTATGTGCTTGCGATATGAAGTGATTACATTAGTCCAAATCGATTCATGTGTCAGCTTAAAGATCCTATTGGGAATTCTAGTTTGTCTCAAATGGGGGGTCACTACTTGCGAGTTCGGGAAGTCCAGAATTTGTACTTTCGTACCGCCTGAAGATGCATCTTGAAACAATTAATTACGGATTTTATCTTTATGGACTATTTTACCGGACGCTGTTAGTATGGTGGTATGTCCGTTTTCTCTGACAGTTTCTTGGCGATATCTAGGTGTAAGTTTTGATCCCTTTCGCCTATTTTGTCTAACGAAAACTATTTCGCCTATTGGGTAGTTTTTAGTTGGCTGCCTTGATTTATTGTGAAACCTTAGGTCTCTCCTCTGCTCTTTCCAGAAATTTATCGAATGTGCAAGAGGGCTCTTCTCTTTTAAGGCACCTCATCGTTTCTGCTAATGTCGTGTGCCATCTTTCGACTTGCCCATTTACTTCACTCTTATATGGTGACGTCTGGTACGTTTTGATTTTAAGCTCATCTTCCATCATTGACATTAAAGTTGGGAAGCGAAGAGCTCCTTCGTTGTCCATTACTATATTTTCCGGCAGACAGAAATAGAAAATAATGTCTCTCAAGGGACCTCTGATATCTTCCACGGTTTTAGACGAAATTTGTTTTGCTAAAGCAAATTTAGAAAATTTATCGATTGCAGATAGAACTCGATGTTTTTCTGTAGCAAATAAATCGATGTGTATCGTGTGCCCTGGATACATTGGAATGGGGGTTGCGTTAATGACAGGCTTATTTGTGTGTCTGTCATATTTGCACTCTTTGCATATGGTACAACGCTTAACTATTTTTTTAATTTTTGATGACATTTGGGGGAAATAGAAATTTTCCAATAATTGCAGACGATTTTATTCGGCGTTTCTATGAGCTCTTTTGTGTACTCGGAGTATTCTCTCTTCTTGCTCTACTGCGTTTGGGATATCCTCAACCATTTTTCTGGTAAACCTTACTTCATAGTTACGGAAATGAACAGAGTAGATTCCCTGTATAAGGCCGAATGTAGCTTCATCTGTAAGTAATCCGTTAAGAATGCTAGGCTTTAAGTATCTTTTAAAAAGTTGCACTATATATTGCTCTGTGAAATTTTGCTGGATGATAGTGTGCCTAGTGTAGTGTTCGAAAGGATTCAGAACATGATAACTATTTTCGTCCTCTACTTTTAGAATAACTTGGTTTCTAAAAACGTTAATTGGCATCTCGATAGAAGGGATAAGATCATGTGCTGAGCTTTCGGCGCTGTGTTCCGTAAGAGTCATTGAGTTTATCTGTGAATGTTTTGGAAGTCTGGAGAGTGAATCGGCAACAATATTCGCCTTACCTGGCTTATATTTCAGTTCGTAGTTATTTAGTTAGTTAGTTTCCAGCGCTTCAACTTAAAATTGTTGTTTCTGTTACTTAACGCATATGGTAATGGCTGTAGATCTGTGAAAATCTTCACTTTTTTGAACCGTAGAAGAAGTTTCGTCATGCGTTAAGTGCCCATATGATCGCGAGCATTTCCTTCTCATTAGTTGCGTAGTTCTCTTCGTTCTTGTTAAGAGTATGCGACAAAAAGGATATTGGTTTGTTGTTTTGTGACAATACAGCGCCGATTGCGAAGTTCAAGGCATCGGTGGTTAGCTCGAATGGCTTATTAAAGTCTGGATGAGCTAAGATTACCTCTTTAAAATCAAGACAAGTTTTTAATTTAGTAAAAGCTTCACGTGCTTTACTATCAAGAACTACGGGCTTGTCTTTTGAGACATGTTTGGACACACGTCCATCTTCCCCTCTTAAAAGGTATGTCAAGAGCTTAGCGATTCTGGCATAGTCTCTTATAAACCACCTATAATACCCTGACATACCAAGGAACGATCTGAGCTCCTTGAGTGTTGTCGGGTATGGCAATGAGGCAATAGCTTGTGCTTTTTGGGGTTAATTTTTATCCACTTGATACTGACAATGAATCCCTCGAATTCTACTTCTTTTTGAAGGAATTCGGATTTGTCAAGATTTTCTGCGTCTAGGGAGTACTGCGTCAAGATTCCTAAAGTGGTCTTCTTCATCTTCACCGAAAATGATTTTATCGTCTATGTAAATATGACATCGCTTCCCAATATGATCTCTTAAAATATCATCTAGAGCTCTTTGTAATATAGGGGGTCCATTCTTTAAGCCGAAAGGAAGGCGTAAGAACTCATATTCATCATTATTTATTGAAAAAGCCGTTTTTTCGATGTCACATTCTCTAAGCTGTATCTGATGAAATCCACTTTTCAGATCAATTATTGAAAAGAATTCATTTCCACCTAAATTGGAAAGGACTTCGTTAATATCTGGGATTGGATAAGAATCTGTGATTGTGATAGAATTCAATTTTCTATTATCAAACACTAACCGAAATTTCTTTTCACCAGAGGAGTGCTCTTTCTTGGGAACGAACCATACTGGAGCGTTGTACAGTGATCTTGAAGGTCTAATAATCCCATCATTTAAAAGTTTTTTAATTTGCTTTTCCACTACGTTCTTTAGTGCTTGTGGATATGGATATGTCTTAGAATACACTAGATCTTTCGTTGCCGTTCGAATTTCTCTCTTTACATTTGTCGTATAAGTTAATTTTTCATTGGGCTCGGCAAACAAGCTAGAATGTGTTTTTAAAATTGATTTAAGTCGCGAAATTTGACTTTCCGTCATATGAGTAATCCGAAGGTTCAAATGATTTACTGTTTGGGATAGATGCTGTTTCAAAGGGATGTGAAGATTTGCTTTTATACACATGTAATTGCTGTTAGTAGGAATAATAGCTTGTAACTTTTTCAAGCTATCATTTCCCATTATTCCCGCGAATGTTTCTAGAGTGGAAAGTATAAAAAAATCTCAATTTTCCGAACTGGCCGAATAGATTGACATATGCATGGTGCGTAATATTGATTGCACCACCAACTGAGTTATCTATAAAAGGACTTTCGTTAGCAATAGGATTACGAATAAGTTGAGGCTGGATATAATTTTTATTAGAGCCTGTATCTATTAGAATTTTCAAGGTTTGACCTCTCTTCGCCATGTATTCTAAATACGGAAGCGAAGAGCTCACAGTTCTAAAAAATAAACATTATCAACTTGCTCTGCCTATTCGGACTCGTTAAGATCTAAAGAGTCAAGATAGTCCTCAATAGAGATATCCGCATCTGTTCCTGTAATGACTGTTTCTGTTATATCAGGTTGTTCCATTTCATATGTTTCACGCACATCTGAACTATACCTAGTTGGTTCTATGTTACAAAGCCTTTGAACTTTATTGGGTGTTTTCACTTGCTATGATGGTAGTCTTTTACTAGGGAACTGAGACTTTTTATTCCGAGGTCGGTTTTGGTAATTTAACGCTTGGGATCTTATAGAGTGATCAACATCCATTGGCTCGTATACTCGCGGTTTTGGAGGCAATGCCGTATAATTAAGGCTGCTACCCTGATGTTGCATTTGCCTATAAAGCTGTGGTACCTGTGGAACACGGAGATCGCAAAGAAGCTCGGGATGAAAGTCGTTTCTGCCTACATTTTTGCCAGGATTTTGCCGCGGATAGATTTTCCTTGTCGACAAAGGAAGTGGAACGTGCGGAATTCGCGAGAAGCGTCTATTCGAAGAGTTGTGAGCATGCTGTGTTCGATAATTTACATTTTCAAGCTTCAGGCATAAATGCAAAGCCTGAAGGAGGTCTACTTAAAAGACGTGGTAAGTCGCCCCTAAGGCCTCTGACGAAAGTATCTAAGGCTTTCTCACAGTAACACTGTGTTAAACTACTCAACGATTCGTGCCCTAGCTCCATAGCGGACAATTTGTTCAAAATTAACGATAGATGATGTGAAACACTTTGATAAAACTCATGAATAGTGTCTGCACCTTGAACAAGTGTGGTTAACTGATATTCAAGTGTTCCCAGGTCACGCTTGTCTACGTAATGCAGAGTGAGGCGTTTGGAAATTTTTTTCCAATTCAAGGGGGTGTTGTAAAACTCAAGGGCAATGTCTGCCTATCCTATTATCTTATTCCGTATAACGAAAAGAATGCCATAGTACTTAGGTGTACCTCTTAGGTGTTCGTAAATATGACGGATTCTCTCAACACTTTTCCTCCACGAACTATATTCGCTTGGGTCACCCGAAAATGTTTTTCAACTTTTTACGACATCCGGTATCCTATTCATATCGGATAGGTCCCTTTCATTGTCGACATTTATTTCGACATCTAATTCATTATTTATATCCGCCGCGGAATTCACTATGGAGCTAAACATTTGCCTACCCTGTGTTTGCAAAGTTTCAGACACGACTCTAGTAATGAGTTGAACTAACTCTGTGTTATTTTCGTTCGACGCAGCCACATGGTGACTCGGACTTCCAGAAGTTTCAACCCGCAATACCGGAGAACGAATTAAATTGTTCGGGGTGGCCATAATTTAAATTTTTAGTAGATTTAATATGTCACTTTTATAATTGGCAATCACTTTACTTCGCAAGGGTTTCACTTTACATTCGTTTTAACGATAATTTCTTTAGATTAAGTACAAAATATTATTTCATGAATTTCAACTCAGTTAATATAAACAAGTAACTAGTTTCATTAGTTTTTCAAATGAAATATTAATGTTGAAGTTGAAAAGTGAATTTGCATCAGCTAAGTTGCTACACTTTCTTAAACGTTACTTACAAGATAACTAAAATTTCGTTAAAAAGCTGCAAGCTCCAGGTTTGTTGATTGTGGACCGCTCCCCCGCAAGTTGTGTTGGCTTCTTCCTTTTCCTCCAAGTTGGTTACTAAGGAGCTTTCCCACACTAAACACGCCGAATTCTCTTTGTTTGATTTTCGCAAGGTTTTTCACTGACCACACCTATTGCACCTAGCTTGTTTTTCGCGAGGATTTTGATTTTATACCGGCTTGTTTTTTGTCCGTGCACAAAATTGCAAAAAAGGCGCGCGTACTTGACTCGTACCGTGAAAACTATGTATTATTTTAATGCGCGTACTTGATTCTCGTATCGCGATAACTTTTTCCAAGACGCGTACTTGGTTTTCGCCGCGTATCTTGTTTTTTCCCCGTGGCGGAACGCGGTCCCTGCTCGGGCGCCAGTTAATTAGAAATAAAAAGCGTCTTGATGCTTTTTAAATAAGTGCTAGACAGAAGTCTTGCGTCTTTATTGTTTAACTTCAGATTACAAAAAGAACCTCATTCCTAAATGCGCTGACTGGGCGTCTGGCCGATTTCCTCTGGTCAGGCTTGTAATAATGCATCGTTGCATTATTGAATGGGAGTGTCGTGTTAACTGGCAATTTGGTTCAAACAAGTCGAAAGAGAAAAGCGATTGAGAGATATGATAGCAATATGTTTCATACAGTGTTCATGGATCATGGGAAAAATTTTCATTTGCATTTTCCATTCATTTTACTTTGATTTTATTAAGTGTAATCGGGATTTTTTTTTTAGTTTAGCCGTTCTGGTGCTTTTCATGTCATGAAATTAAAAATTCTATTGGAGGGAAATTTTGGCATAAAATGGAAATTGGAACATACAATGGTCTGAAATCGTTACTTATACAGCGCGTAGCACTTGACAAATACCCGCTAGATGACAAACTCTCTCTTCTATTCAGAATGAAGTCGAAGAGAAACTGATTCCTACATCGTCGACAACCAAAGCCATTGAAAGGGTTCAATATTAGTTATTTGAACCTGAAGTCGAAATCGTGATAAAGTGTACGAACGTTGATTTTCAATACAATTGATTTTTTGATTATTATTTTGAACAGTGATTTTGAATACAATTGAATAAACGTTATAAAAAAACTAATTAATATGTCGTGTGTGAAAAAAAAGTTGTCGGTCAGTGAAAATAGGAAACGACGGAGGAAAGATGAAATTTCCAGTTCGCAGTAAAGGGCCGCTATGGAAAATTTTCTGGAAAGAGAAGTAGTAGATATAGATCCTAATTATGACAGTCTTCAACATTTCCCTTTATCCAATAATATTGAAACAAGTTCGTCGCAAGTTTTTGCAGGTAACTTAAAATTATCTGTTAGTGCAAGTTATCCGTTAGATTATTTTGAAGATCCTGGAACCTGGCCAGAATTAAATGAAAATCAGATTCAATTGATAGTTAAGAAAGGGCCCCATCAAATTAAAGATTTCTACTTTCCATCTTCAAAAGGTAGAATATTTAGTGCAAAACTATATGAGCGAACATTGCAAATAGTGAATCTGTCACTAGACACACTCCACCTCAAAAGATGCGGTGTTTTGCTATTGTTGTCGCTTATTTTCAAAAAACAAAATTAACTGTTCATTGTCCAGTATAGGATATTCTGATTGGAATCATGTTAATAGACTGATTAAAGATCACGAAAAAAGTATTATTTATATGACCAACTTTAAAATTTGGAAAGAGCTTGAATTGCGACTTTCTAAAAATAAAACAATAGTTGCCGAAATGGACAAAGAAATAGCCAACGAAATTCAGCATTGGAGGGAAGTATAAAAGCGGCTTTTGATATTTGTTCAGTTTTTGGGCACACAATCTTTGGCTTTTAGAGGGAATTCAGATGTTTTGTACGAGCCCAACAATGGAAATTTTCTCAAATTAGTAGAATCAATTAGTAAATTTGACTCGGTGTTAGCAGAACACCTACAGCGCATCGATGACCACAATAGCCAAAATAAATGTTTGAGCAGTGACATCCAAAGTCAGTTGATTGATTTAATATCTAATGCAGTAAGACAAAAAAATTTCTCAAACAGCCAAAATGCCAAATATTACTCATTAATTGTAGATTGTACACCAGATGTAAGCAGAAAAGAGCAGCTATCGTTAGTAGTCAGATAAGTCGAACAGGTTGATAACATTTTCACAGCCAAAGAATATTTTTTGGGGTTTTTGATTGCAGAAGACACAATTGTAGCTAGGTTGACCAAATTAGTTTTAGATCAACTTGAAAGTATAGATATTTGAATTTTTAATTGCGAAGGACAAGGATACGATAATGGGGCGAATATAAAGGGGAAGCATTCCGGAATGCAAACAAGGATAAGAACTTTGGAGCCTAGGGCCTTTTTTGTACCTTGTGCATCTCATGCTATTAATTTGGTGGTTTCCGATGCAGCTCATTGCTCTAAAGATGCTGTTTATTTTTTTGATATTGTGCAGTGTTTATATAATTTTTGTTCTTCTTCTGTTAGTAGATGGGGAATTTTAAAGAAACATCTCGCAACACTCAATTTAAAACCTCTGTGTGCTAGCCGATGGGAAAGTAGGATTTATGTCTTAAGACCATTATGATATAATTTAGATGATATTTATGAAGCCATTGTAAAGATATCGGAAGAGGGGGAAGACGTGACAAAGAATGCAGCAGAATCACTAGGAAACAAAATAACAGAATTCAAATTTATTTGCTGTTTAGTAATTTGGTACTCAGTCTTGGAAAAAATTAACGTATCAAGTAGTAGTGGTAATATGGGTGTTCTGGAGCGGAAGTGAACTGTCAAAATTCGATGACGTCATCACCCCGACCGGAAGTGAACTGTCAAAAGGTCCTTGACCCCCATATAACCGCAAGCTTGGGATGGCCACGCCCACAAAACCGCAAGCCGATTACGTCATCAATCGCAATCAAGCCGATGACGGCATTAACCCTTTTTCCCCTCTCTCCCCCTTTCTCCTCCCCCGCTCTCTCTCTCATTCACTCTCTCTCACACACACACTCTCACACACACGATCTTACCCACACCGGTGTTGCCACACGCACGGCCTAATTTTGCGCCCCGCGATCCCACTTTACACCGACGACCCTGTAAATTGCACGCCTCATCACTTTCACTTTTTTCGGAGACACTTTATTTGTTTGTGAGGTCCAATTTCAAATTTCCCACGAGCGAATTACAGAGCCGGAGGCAAGTGTTCAATATTGTGGTTTTTAGACGAAATTGCGTTGATAAGAGACATTTGTATCTAATTAATGTGTATGTGGTTTTTATTTGAATTCGATTGAAGCAATTAAACGAAATACCGTTGATAAGAGGCATTCGTGTCTATTTAGTAAGTTTGTGGTTTTTTATTCGAATTCGTTTCGCGCCATGAAGAAAACAAATGAAATAACGCTGATAAGCAGCAATCGTTTCTAATTAATGTGTATGTGATTTTTTTTATTTGAACTCGATTGAAGCAATTAAACGAAATATCGTTGATAAGAGGCATTCGCGTCTATTTAGTAAGTTTGTGGTTTTTCATTCGATTTCGTTTCGCGCCATGAAGAAATCAAATGAAATAACGTTGATAAGAGGTATTCGTTTCTGTTTAATAAGTTTGTGGTTTTTTTGAAATCGTTTTGCGCTATGACGAAATATTGGCCGTGAAATAGACAACTGAATGCTAAAGGTATTTTTTTTGTATTTCCTGTCCGAAAACCGATAAGAATTTTTGTGATTTTCGAACACGCGTTTGACCGCATGCAAAATAGACAGCGACGGCACACGTGATTTGATAAAAGCATGCGGTTACGTTTCATTCGAGTGATATATTGCTAAAAAAATGCAAGTAAAATAGAAAATGTGCTATATAAAGAGCCCCGAAATTTGAATGAAGACCATAATTAACTACTTCGGAGAAAAGGTGAGTATACTTTATTTTAATTTAAGCTTTCGATTTTAATTAAAGGTTTCGATTAGAGCCATGTTTGAAAGCCACGAATACAGCGCGCCGATTGTGGTTGAGGATGACGACGTTGACGTCCTCAAAGAGTTGAACACATTAAATTACAAGCCGCTCCTTAAGGTGAAGGAGATGGACCCTTGCAAATCGTATCGGATTGCGGGCGCAAAAAGATGCAGCACCGAGTTCGGTGAATCCATACTGGTTGAGTTGGACGAGTTCCAGCTTTTCCTTCCAGCTAGGTATCGAAACCTGGCGCAGGATGTGCTTAATCAATTGAACACCAACTACTTTAGCGTATCAAGAGGGCCCGCCCTAGGAAAAAGCTACGCGCTGTTTTTTCAAATTACAACCCCAAAAATGTGAAGCACGAAGCCTTAAATAAAAACATATTAAAAGAAAAAAAAACACTTGTTATTATTACTTTATTCAATTTGCAGATTTTATGGTGAATAGAGGCGCTTTCATTGCCCGATTGGTTTGCGAAAAGGTCTGCTATCCGGAGATTGAAGAAGTTGCCATGTGTATATTGGATCCGACAATAAACTATTAATTAATAACTTTAAAACCATGGTTTTTTTTATTAAATACGTGTTTTTGTATAAAAAGTTTATACTGAAAACCACTTTTTTTTGCGGGACCCGAAGCCACCATGCGCATATTGCATCCGAGTTATTCTATTTCAGTGTTGTGTCGATAATTATAATATATAAAATAAATGGGGTTGAATCAATATTGTTATTTTATTTTATTGGAAAAAATCCAGAATCATGGTCAAAATTACATTCCTCTGATGTAGTACTAATGGCATCAGTGTCGTCTGTATCATCGTTGTCGTCTGTACCGTTGTCTTTATTTTTTTATGCGTTTCCGTGGTTGTTTGGGTTTATTATGTAAACAGTGGATATCCTCCGATCCGATATGAGGACCTTTAAGAGGCAATAGAAAATCTTGTTGTATTCTTTAATTTCTGTATCAATTCATTGAAATAAAGAGGTATTGTCCATTTAAAGAAAAACCATTTACATCTAAAGCAAATTAAAATCTAGACTTTGTTCGATCAATATATTTCAACATAATCCAACCTTATTATTAACAATTGAAAAGTTTTTTTACAAGATATACCCGATGCATAGGGTGTTGTCTACACCGAAGAATTTGCGGGTTATAATCCAAGGGTATAAGCTCGTGTAGATCCACTAATTTGATTTTGTCAATGAATATGGAATCGCAGAGGAAAGATTTAAAAAGAAAGCGCGGAGAAAATCTAATGTTTTCAATTCCAAACGAGTTGTTGACATTTTAA
The DNA here is from genome assembly GCA_963942545.1 of Oxycera nigricornis. NCBI lineage: Eukaryota > Metazoa > Arthropoda > Insecta > Diptera > Stratiomyidae > Oxycera > Oxycera nigricornis. The sequence continues at coordinate 69,025,444 of OZ012659.1, read as the reverse complement.
TGGAAATGGATATAACACCACCCAACGAGTCTTATGAAGCAGCCACCGAACAGATTTTTTTTAGTAAATTAGAAGCTGCCCACGAGTAACAACCACACCATGGGTTTGGAAAACTACTTATCCTTTTTGATTAAATACAGCCGCATATTGTTGGAAGAACATCGCGAAGAAATCATGAAAGATGTATTATTTTTAATGTCATATTACAAAACGGACGAAACAAATTCAATTCACGGAAGACACTTTGTCAGCTGTCCTTGGTCTAAAGACGACGCAAAATCCGGGCCGGATACATGCGCCTGCCACAGTGTTTATCGAAAACGCAACAACATTGAAAAACTTATAAAATTTTATAAAAGACTAAGAAATGAGAGATGTGAAATTTTTTTGTTTTAAAATGTTTTTTTTTCTTTATTAATCAATAAAATATAATATAATATGATAAATCTGTTTTTTTTAATCCAGGTATTATGTTGGGTTGGAAAGCCTAACCATTTAACATATAATTTATCTCCAGATCGTTTTAAAACCCTTTCCACGAGGTACAAGTGAGAGTGTTTCGTTTTTAGCAATTCGTTTTCATAAAATCCTCCCTGTATGCGTTCGCCCTTATAATCTGCAAGCAAATATGTTGTTGGATGTGTGTTGTTTACAGCTTGCACTTTGAAAATTTCAGTTGTCCAGTTCGGAGTATACTCCTTCTCGAAAACACGTTTGTATTTACTGATGCGGACAAAATCACCTATTCTAAATTTGGGTTTCGAAAAAAAACCTTTATCAACTATCGAAGCTTTGAGGGGGCTGAACGTTGAATAATGATTGATGTTGTGACTTTACATTAGTTTTTGAAATGGCTTGTTATAAAATTCTCTTCCAAGATCACTTTGCACATTTTTGGGGATTCGCGAGGAGTCAGAAAATATGCTTTCCATAGCCCTAGCCACCTCACTTCCACGTTTTGTTTTTAACGGAATGACCCAAACAAATTTTGAAAACGAATCGATTACGGTTAGCGAATAGCGATATCCTTTATTATTGACAGAATATGTGCCCACCTCTACCAAATCAATTTGCCACAAGCCGTCGAGACCCTTTATCATATTCTTTAGTGTTCGATTGAATCGTTCAACAATTGATGCCTAAAGAGGACTATACGTAGAATAATGGTTTATTTGATATTTCTCCATGACATTTTTAAAGTGTTTATTGTAGAATTCTTTTCCATCGTCTGTTTGTAAATTTTTGGGTGTGCGTCCTTGTTGGAAAACCTGTTCAATCGCCATAGCAACTTCTTTGCCAGATTTTGTTTTGATCGGAGCCGCCCATGCAAACTTTGAAAATGTGTCGATGACCGTAAGAAGGAAACGAAACCCTGTATTATCGCTAGCATATGCTCCCATTTCGACTAAATCGGCCTTTCACAAGTCATCCAAACCAAGTCGTCGCTTGAATTTTTTTCGAGCGGGTGTATGCAATTCGTTTACTACTTCCGTTTGCTCATTTCCCGAATTTCGTTATACGGTTGATATTTGTATAATAGTAGGTCTTTCGTTTAAAAAGTGACCAAATTTATCATAATAATAATAATAACTAGTGAATGATGATGATGATAGTTATCGTATTTATTCTATTAATTGTGATTTTTTGAATTCTTCAATAATTGATATTATTTCGTTATGATTATTGTGATCTGTTTGTTGCGTTGCAATGAGTAACTGCAATCGACTTACTAATTCATTCGGATCATCCCAATTTATATAGTCTTTCTGTTTGTTAGGTGTTTGCATTAAGCTGTAGTTGTTGTATTTAATGTTGGCCATTCGTTTTAACCCCTTTCCTTCTTTGCTATTCAACAGCTTAGAAATTATTTGTGTATACTTAAAGCTTCGAATTCCATTGACTTGACTACTACTGTCATAAGATCGCCTGTGGAGCATTACTATGCAGAAGAATATTTTTATAATTCTCTAAATCTTCATTGGTATATAATGTTTGATCTGGGTTCTTCATAAAAAGCAGTTCAAATAAACCTTGAGTTCCCATATAAGAATTCTCATCTACAACTATTTGTTTGCCATCGATTACGAAATTCGAATTTCCTATCTTCCAATTCTCCGCAGCATCGTCATCCTTATATACACCATAAATACTATCAATTATAGTCGGTTGATTTACATAAATATCTAGATATTGTTTAGAAATATCCGAAAAATGGTTTTGCTTCATGTACTCTTCAAGATGTTTTTGTCCTTCCGGAGAGGGTTAAATATTTACGAACAGCTTTTGTAGAAGAATTAGATAAAGTGCTGGTGCGGTTAAGTTTTCGCTTAAACTTTGGTGGAGGAGGAGTTTTCAAACTATCTTCTTCTTCACTATCTTCCTTGAAACTGGCTTCTTCTTCTTTTTCTTCTTCTTCACTATCTTCCTCTTTTTTCTCTTTCTCTTCATTTTTAACTCCAAGTAATGAAGGCTCTTCTTTAATTTCATTTTTTATGGCTTGATCTTGCAACAACTTAGTTCTTTTTAACAAATTCTTTGAGAGGGTTAGTGATTGGCTTAATGTTTCCTCCAACTGAATCTCTATCCCGGCTTTGTTGGCTTTCAGTTGTTGATACTTTTTCCTTATCGTATTGGTTGTCTTTACAATATCACTGAGTAACTGTTTATCATACATTGTCCTTTTCATTGTTTATGGGGGCAACAGCAGCAGCAATTTGCCTTCAAGTTTCGACAGGTCTCTAAAATATTTCGAAATATTCTTTCAATAGGTTCTAATTTGATTTTGAAATGATATTTGCTTGCACCTAAATCTATTTGTATCTTTTTCGAATTG
>OZ012659.1:68708387-69022411 GCA_963942545.1 Oxycera nigricornis | reverse complement strand
CACCTAACAATTAGAAAGACTATATAAATTGGGATGATCCGAATGAATTAGTAAGTCGATTGCAGTTACTCATTGCAACGCAACAACAGATCACAATAATCATAACGAAATAATATCAATTATTGAAGAATTCAAAAAATCACAATTAATAGAATAAATACGATAACTATCATCATCATCATTCACTAGTTATTATTATTATTATGATAAATTTGGTCACTTTTTAAACGAAAGACCTACTATTATACAAATATCAACCGTATAACGAAATTCGGGAAATGAGCAAACGGGAAGTAGTAAACGAATTGCATACACCCGCTCGAAAAAAATTCAAGCGACGACTTGGTTTGGATGACTTGTGATAGGCCGATTTAGTCGAAATGGGAGCATATGCTAGCGATAATACAGGGTTTCGTTTCCTTCTTACGGTCATTGACACATTTTCAAAGTTTGCATGGGCGGCGCCGATCAAAACAAAATCTGGCAAAGAAGTTGCTATGGCGATTGAACAGGTTTTCCAACAAGGACGCACACCCAAAAATTTACAAACAGACGATGGAAAAGAATTCTACAATAAACACTTTAAAAATGTCATGGAGAAATATCAAATAAACCATTATTCTACGTATAGTCCTCTTTAGGCATCAATTGTTGAACGATTCAATCGAACACTAAAGAATATGATAAAGGGTCTCGACGGCTTGTGGCAAATTGATTTGGTAGAGGTGGGCACATATTCTGTCAATAATAAAGGATATCGCTATTCGCTAACCGTAATCGATTCGTTTTCAAAATTTGTTTGGGTCATTCCGTTAAAAACAAAACGTGGAAGTGAGGTGGCTAGGGCTATGGAAAGCATAATTTCTGACTCCTCGCGAATCCCCAAAAATGTGCAAAGTGATCTTGGAAGAGAATTTTATAACAAGCCATTTCAAAAACTAATGTAAAGTCACAACATCAATCATTATTCAACGTTCAGCCCCCTCAAAGCTTCGATAGTTGATAAAGGTTTTTTTTCGAAACCCAAATTTAGAATAGGTGATTTTGTCCGCATCAGTAAATACAAACGTGTTTTCGAGAAGGAGTATACTCCGAACTGGACAACTGAAATTTTCAAAGTGCAAGCTGTAAACAACACACATCCAACAACATATTTGCTTGCAGATTATAAGGGCGAACGCATACAGGGAGGATTTTATGAAAACGAATTGCTAAAAACGAAACACTCTCACTTGTACCTCGTGGAAAGGGTTTTAAAACGATCTGGAGATAAATTATATGTTAAATGGTTAGGCTTTCCAACCCAACATAATACCTGGATTAAAAAAAACAGATTTATCATATTATATTATATTTTATTGATTAATAAAGAAAAAAAAACATTTTAAAACAAAAAAATTTCACATCTCTCATTTCTTAGTCTTTTATAAAATTTTATAAGTTTTTCAATGTTGTTGCGTTTTCGATAAACACTGTGGCAGGCGCATGTATCCGGCCCGGATTTTGCGTCGTCTTTAGACCAAGGACAGCTGACAAAGTGTCTTCCGTGAATTGAATTTGTTTCGTCCGTTTTGTAATATGACATTAAAAATAATACATCTTTCATGATTTCTTCGCGATGTTCTTCCAACAATATGCGGCTGTATTTAATCAAAAAGGATAAGTAGTTTTCCAAACCCATGGTGTGGTTGTTACTCGTGGGCAGCTTCTAATTTACTAAAAAAAATCTGTTCGGTGGCTGCTTCATAAGACTCGTTGGGTGGTGTTATATCCATTTCCATTAAAATGTCAACAACTCGTTTGGAATTGAAAACATTAGATTTTCTCCGCGCTTTCTTTTTAAATCTTTCCTCTGCGATTCCATATTCATTGACAAAATCAAATTAGTGGATCTACACGAGCTTATACCCTTGGATTATAACCCGCAAATTCTTCGGTGTAGACAACACCCTATGCATCGGGTATATCTTGTAAAAAAACTTTTCAATTGTTAATAATAAGGTTGGATTATGTTGAAATATATTGATCGAACAAAGTCTAGATTTTAATTTGCTTTAGATGTAAATGGTTTTTCTTTAAATGGACAATACCTCTTTATTTCAATGAATTGATACAGAAATTAAAGAATACAACAAGATTTTCTATTGCCTCTTAAACGTCCTCATATCGGATCGGAGGATATCCACTGTTTACATAATAAACCCAAACAACCTTGGAAACGCATAAAAAAATAAAGACAACGGTACAGACGACAACGATGATACAGACGACACTGATGCCATTAGTACTACATCAGAGGAATGTAATTTTGACCATGATTCTGGATTTTTTCCAATAAGATAAATTAACAATATTGATTCAACCCCATTTATTTTATATATTATAATTATCGACACAACACTGAAATAGAATAACTCGGATGCAATATGCGCATGTTGGCTTCGGGTCCCGCAAAAAAAAGTGGTTTTCAGTATAAACTTTTTATACAAAAACACGTATTTAATATAAAAAAACCATGGTTTTAAAGTTATTAATTAATAGTTTATTGTCGGATCCAATATACACATGGCAACTTCTTCAATCTCCGGATAGCAGACCTTTTCGCAAACCAATCGGGCAATGAAAGCGCCTCTATTCACCATAAAATCTGCAAATTGAATAAAGTAATAATAACAAGTGTTTTTTTTTCTTTTAATATGTTTTTATTTAAGGCTTCGTGCTTCACATTTTTGGGGTTGTAATTTGAAAAACAGCGCGTAGCTTTTTCCTAGGGCGGGCCCTCTTGATACGCTAAAGTAGTTGGTGTTCAATTGATTAAGCACATCCTGCGCCAGGTTTCGATACCTAGCTGGAAGGAAAAGCTGGAACTCGTCCAACTCAACCAGTATGGATTCACCGAACTCGGTGCTGCATCTTTTTGCGCCCGCAATCCGATACGATTTGCAAGGGTCCATCTCCTTCACCTTAAGGAGCGGCTTGTAATTTAATGTGTTCAACTCTTTGAGGACGTCAACGTCGTCATCCTCAACCACAATCGGCGCGCTGTATTCGTGGCTTTCAAACATGGCTCTAATCGAAACCTTTAATTAAAATCGAAAGCTTAAATTAAAATAAAGTATACTCACCTTTTCTCCGAAGTAGTTAATTATGGTCTTCATTCAAATTTCGGGGCTCTTTATATAGCACATTTTCTATTTTACTTGCATTTTTTTAGCAATATATCACTCGAATGAAACGTAACCGCATGCTTTTATCAAATCGCGTGTGCCGTCGCTGTCTATTTTGCATGCGGTCAAACGCGTGTTCGAAAATCACAAAAATTCTTATCGGTTTTCGGACAGGAAATACAAAAAAAATACCTTTAGCATTCAGTTGTCTATTTCACGGCCAACATTTCGTCATAGCGCAAAACGATTTCAAAAAAACCACAAACTTATTAAACAGAAACGAATACCTCTTATCAACGTTATTTCATTTGATTTCTTCATGGCGCGAAACGAAATCGAATGAAAAACCACAAACTTACTAAATAGACGCGAATGCCTCTAATCAACGATATTTCGTTTAATTGCTTCAATCAAATTCAAATAAAAAAAATCACATATACATTAATTAGAAACGATTGCTGCTTATCAGCGTTATTTCATTTGTTTTCTTCATGGCGCGAAACGAATTCGAATAAAAAACCACAAACTTACTAAATAGACACGAATTCCTCTTATCAACGGTATTTCGTTTAATTGCTACAATCGAATTCAAATAAAAACCACATACACATTAATTAGATACAAATGTCTCTTATCAACGCAATTTCGTCTAAAAACCACAATATTGAACACTTGCCTCCGGCTCTGTAATTCGCTCGTGGGAAATTTGAAATTGGACCTCACAAACAAATAAAGTGTCTCCGAAAAAAGTGAAAGTGATGAGGCGTGCAATTTACAGGGTCGTCGGTGTAAAGTGGGATCGCGGGGCGCAAAATTAGGCCGTGCGTGTGGCAACACCGGTGTGGGTAAGATCGTGTGTGTGAGAGTGTGTGTGTGAGAGAGAGTGAATGAGAGAGAGAGCGGGGGAGGAGAAAGGGGGAGAGAGGGGAAAAAGGGTTAATGCCGTCATCGGCTTGATTGCGGTTGATAACGTAATCGGCTTGCGGTTTAGTGGGCGTGGCCATCCCAAGCTTGCGGTTATATGGGGGTCAAGGACCTTTTGACAGTTGACTTCCGGTCGGGGTGATGACGTCATCGAATTTTGACAGTTCACTTCCGCTCCAGAACACCCATATTACCACTACTTCTAGTAAATACTTACAAAGTCCCAATGTTTGCTTATCTGCCGCTTTATCTATACTGAGCTCCACTAAATTTTTTTTTGATAGAATTTAGAACTTAATGAGTTAATGAATAAGCGTATCATCTTGGAAAAATCCCTCACGAGCAACAAAACTTCCAATATAAGTGTGTGCAAAGAATTAAAGATGCAGGCTACACTTATAAAGGATAAGGATTCTTCAATCCATATTTGAAATTGTATATTCCAAAATAATTTGGAGTCAATATTTCCCAACGCAGTAATTTCATTGAAAATCCTTTTTGGCATTGGTGTTAAAATTGTAGTGTATTTACATGGCATAAGTGGTGCATCAAATCTACATTTCTGTGGGTGGTTTGTACGATTCATGATAAACCATGTAAATGTGTGTGTATGTGTCTTTAATTTAATATTTCCAGAAGCTTCTGCCAAAGAAACTGATATCAATTGATCAATCATATTTATTGCGTCCTGTTTTCGCGTACCAAGTGCATCTTTTGGAGCACTATTCAGCCATAATAGAATATGTGCATGAGGGCTACCTCGATGTTGAAATTCTATTCTTTTGAAATAGTTGGCCACGTTATAAATTCCGAATGGGCTATTTTTCTTTGATTGAAGTATATTCATTTAAATATTCACTAATTTGTTGATATATATTTCTTCATGTCCTGCAGCGGGTTCTTTAAGATCGTTTTTAAACCATAAATGATTACACACACAGCATGCATGACCAAAGGAGTTGTAGAATTTTTTCCGGAAGTCTTCATGCGCGACTTTATTACGATGAAATTGTGTGTATATGAGATCAGGCTTTACATTCATTTCTTGATCATCTGAAAATTCAATCAAAAAATAAGTATTGGGACTAAAAAATCACTTGAAATGCAGCATACATAAATAGTGTGTATTACTTATATGAACTCAAGAATTATTAAAGAAGTTATACCCGTGCTAAATTTAGCAACCGATAATGAAAATTACATTATAAAATTGTTATGCATATTAAAAGTTGTTGTTGGTTGGTTGTGGTTGCAGCCCTTTTTATCAAAAAGATGGCTCACTTAGACCAAGGTAGGCCCATTGTGATACCACAAAAAAGTTGTAATTTAGAAAATGATAATATGTACTTACTTGAACTATTTCCAGCATCTTGTATATATGATAAATAGCATGCAGCCGATTCAGCATTTTCTATAGCTGATATAACCTTCAACGCTTTTTGTCTCGCACGAAATTTACGAACACGCACTGTAGAAAGTAATTGCCGTTTTCTTAGTTTTATTTTCAGCTGCTTTTTTTTCTTGCACGATGATCTCGAACACTATCAGCGTTTTTTTCGGCATTATTTAATATATATTAACAATGTTGATAAAATAACAAAAAACACAGAACAATTTTTAAAAGTGCGTGATAGTCACTACAATTCAACACTATACTGTACTTAAATCTTTATTGTAGTTCACACGCCGAGAACAGCGTGCATGTACAGGATAGAAAATAATGTACTATGGATTTCAACGTTTTCTCTGTCTCTTTTTCTCTTTCTTTCTCCCTTTTCCGTGTATTTCAAGTATATTCAGAGTGTGATATACACCACTCACAACACTGGGAGTTCAGTTTAAACACATTGTTATCCAGCCGACCGCATCGGTAAATAACATCTTTCATGTTTTGCCGTCGACGTGCAGCCGAACGCTGGGCTCGGGCGAGGAATCGCGACAGAACACAATGACGGCCCCTTGGACCGGACTACGGCAGCCACGAATGATGTCAGACACATTCGCGGCGGCACAACATAAGCGACTCTGCGGTGGCCACGATTGGTTTCTCCATTGTGGCTTTCTAGCATCTAGCAAGTCGAGAAATCGTTCTAGGCCAAGTGTCGCTGGCGCGAGACGTGGTCCGCCTGGCAGCCAGACAGCGCGGAGCCCCTGAGGGCAGTCTTGAGGCCTCGACGCAGTGACTTGCGTGGAGGCCAGTCCCGGTCGCGATGCCTGCGTTCTACGGTTTCACCAGCAGCAGCAGTATTTCGTGGGGCAGGGCCCAGCCAGTCTCTCCCGCCTCCCCTTTCTAATTCGTAATAATTAGCGCGTCGCCAAGTCAAAGCTTGCTGCACGCATTTTATCTCATTCTCTCACGGCCTAATCCCTTTAAATACATTTATAGTTGTCTCTTTTTCGTTCCCCTTTTTCGTTTCATAAAATGCAATTCACACCGTCCCAAAAGAAGTTTCACTGCAAAATATACATCGACGAAACTGACTTAAATAGCGAAAATTCAATCATTGAAATACTAAGGAGATCCATACAAGAAAAGGGAATTGTAGGTATATTTTGTGAACTAGACGATTCTAAATGGAACAAAGTTCAATTAATAATTACCAACTTGTACTCTAACGATAATAATTTACGTTTTATAAAATGTAACAATCATGCTTTTGATCTACTAAGTGAAGATCAATGTTTTGAAAAAATAAAAGAAATACATACAACACAATCCAAAATAGCAATTGAATAACTTAAAACCGAATCAGAAATTATTCTTATCAAAAAGGATACCATCAGACTTATTGAAAAATACAACCGGATTTATCATAAAATAGATTTAAAACAATATGAAACAGCGTTAAACAAAATAACAAAACATATATGGGTCATTTCAAAATTTGTGTTTATTTTGGGTTCAGCTGTTTCCCTTAATTTATGTTTCAATTTTTGGGGTTTTTTGTTCGTACATCTTCTTAATATTGGCCCCAAAGAAAGATCCTGCAGTAGGCGCACACTTCATCGAGCAGTTTTCGAGATGTAGAATTTTGATATTTTTTCTATTATTTATACTTTGTAGGGAGCGACAAGACATTGTAGGGAGAGAGAAAACCACGAGTAACTTGAACTTGTAACATTTATTATGCCATTTAAAAAACGAGTTGCTTAGTTTAGTTGTTACATAATCAAATTCTTCAAGTCTTTCAACCAGGCTCGACGTTCGTAAAATGTTACAAAAAAATAAGATAAAAATACCAGGGAAACAGGTTACTGAATATTCTTAATAAAATACAAAAATGGGGTACAAATAATAAAGGAACGATTTCTAAACTTATGGGAGCTAAGAGCAGCGATATCCCGCTATTTTCAAGATTAAAAAAATTAACTTGCAGAGCTCAAAATGAAGAAAAAACGTAAATATTCGACATCATTGCTTTCTGACATCCACCACTTGGCAGGGAAAAGAATAAACCATTTTTCTATTTCGTAGAACAAAATTTGGAAGAGGAAGTACTTAAAAAACATCGCCTGTATTTATGACATAAACATCATTGTCTTTAACCTCAAACTGCGTCATGAGTTTCTGCAAACGTCGTAATCCAATTACCTCCATAGTGCCATCATCATTATTAGCGTTAACGCTGCAAACATAGCGGTAAGGCGTGTCATTTGTTTTGGACTCATATTTGAAGTTTGCCAAAATGAAGGTTCCTGGAGTAAGCGTGCCGTGTGGTTTAGCTGTCGTTGAAGGTTCAGTTGAAATTGACGGTTCACCTGCAAGTCCAGCTGAGAAAGACGGAATAGCAGGCGTGGAAGATTCAGCCAAGATTGAAGGTGGATTCCATATTTCCATTTGAAGAGGTGGGCTGCTTATGTCTCGTTCGTAGAGTTAAGTGTTAGTAGCCAGATCAAGCAAAACATCACAATCGACGTTTTCTGGTAGAAAATCCTCAAGTTTGTCATGAGTCAGAGGTGGTACGAGATGGTTTCCCAGAAAATGATGCTGGCAATTGAAGCAATCAAAGCAGCTTCGTTTTCGCATGGCCAGTTGGTGGGGTTGATCTTTGATGAAGACTACTTTGACGAAGACTACTCTAAGTACTTAGCAAAATTTCCTCGCTGCTTTTTCCTCTGGTACGCCTCCTTCGCCTTCTTCCTCCACAACTTGCGCTTCTGCCTCAACTCTCTTTCAGACATATCTTGGACAAGCTTTATCTGTTTTTTCATCTTCTTTGCCTCGTATTTTTTTCTTTTCCTTCTCTTTTTCAATGGCGGCCAATACCGGATCATTTTTTATTCTCTCCCGTCTTCTTTGTGCGTTTTCTCTCCACTTCTCCTTGGACACCTTGGGCTTAGCCATGGATGGTAATAAAGGACCTAAAAAAATAAGAAAAACTCCGTTTCGATGGACAACAGTACTAATATTTCTATCTTGGACAGAACAATGGATGTCAGTGGTAGGCAATGTGATATTTGCTATAGGTAGCTGCTAAAACTTGAAATTAATACCAAAAGAACATTGAAACCATTATCTTTGTAAAATAATTAGCGAATCTTCTCTCCCTACAAACCACCTGTTTTCAGAAGTTGTAGGGAGAGAGGTTGTAGGGAAAAAGATTTGGGAGGTTATCACTTCCTGCAAGCCTCACCATTAACGATTTTCGGAGTTAGAAAAAACACTCAACACCATGCCGTTCATTGTCGTAATTACAGCTCATTTATGTATTAATCAACACTTACGCTGAGGAGTGAGGTAGTTGTAGGTATGGAGAAAATATTAACCTACTCACACCACTTCAACATTTCACAACATCACTCAACCAGCTGGAGGCTTGGGAGTGGAACAAACGACGTGGGCTTTGGAAGCCATCTTGTAGCAGTGCTGCTTTTCGTTTTTCACAACACAAAATATTCGTTTTCCTGGAATGGACGGGCAGTTCAAAAAATTTGTAGGGAGAGAGAATGAAACCTTGTGACACACATAAAACATAGCAAAAACATATTCAAATGAGGGAATTTAATTTTTTTTAAATGTATTCATTAAATGGAGAGCAACCTGAACTACTTCACTTTTTGAAATGCATTAAACTGCAAATACAGAGCCCTCAAAAACATTTCTGAACTTCTCAACCTACCATTTGTGACAAGTGTAGGGAGAGAGAATTGGGGTTTTTAAACAATTGTTAATGTCTGAACTTACTAATTTGTTGTATTTATATTAGGTGGTCTACTAAACGCCAACCTGCTGTATCCCTCAGAAAAAATTCCGAATTTCGAAGACAAATACAGTGCTCACAAAAGCTGTGTGACACCAAATAACCCCAAATTTTTAAATGACCCATATACCCAGATCAATACACTATCGAAAGTATAAAAACTATTAAGGGAGAACTTCAAATATTACATTTTAATCTAGAACATCAAAAAACATTTCTTTAAAAATTAACTTACCACAACAAACAGTATTATCATCTTTTGATAATAATGAATCTTTTAAAAATAATAAATTCAAAAATATAACTCGAAATAAAAGAGGTCTCATCAATCCAATCGGTAATGTTTATAAATGGTTGTTTGGACTTATGAATAATGACGATTATCAAGAAATAACAGAACATATGAAAATAATTGACACTCATAAGCACGCAATCATAAAATCAATGAATAAACAAATTCGAATCAATGATGTATTCCAAAAAACCGAAATAAAATAATACAAAACATTAATCAAACTAATAACATGTTTGCTGATAACATTAATAACACTTCTAATCAAATAAATAAAATGATAGCAAAAATACAACTAAATCATAACTAATAAAAGATGAGTTAGAAAAAATCATGCTAAAACTGGAATAATGACCAGGTCCCTTTCAACTTATGACGAAATAGATTTTTATAACTTGCCCTTTGACAAACTTCGAGAAATATCAATAAATGTTTTAACTAAAAACGAAATAATTGTATTTGTGATCAATATCCCAATACTTACTCAACCTTTGTTATCATATCATGTCAGACAAATATCAAATGTGAAGTCAGAGACTTTAGATAAAAAAATTAAAAATGTTGTATTATATAATGGAAATTATCTGGAAAACTAAAAATTGTATTATTCAAATAGAAAATAACATAATAACAAACATAAATGATAAAACAAACCAAAATTGTGACGAAAAAACATATAAATTAAGTGGAACATTTATAATTAGATTTAGTAACTGTAAGATTGAAATTAGCGGAAAATTATATACAAATTAAATAAAAGAATTTCAACAAGTATTAACGTTAGAACTAATCCAAAATATTTCCAATTATAATTATCAATTAAAAATAGAAAATGTACAATTGGATAATATAAACAATTTAAAACGAATTGATGAGATATAATTTCAACATCAAAGAAATTCAATACCATCTGGATCACTCATAACGTTACTAATATCGACCATAATTGTCTTATCTTCAATATACTTGTATTCTAAATACTGTAAGAACCGAAAAACAGTTAATATTAATGTAAACAAACCAAACAAAAATATCGAATTACTTGTAATAAAAATTGTTGAGGACAAAAAAGAACTTAAGGATGGAGGAGTTACATTAGATACACAAGCAAACAGCTGACGTTTCTTCTAAACATCCGTTTGCTAAAGTCAACATCTTTCATTAACATAAACTATCCGAAATCATAACTTCATTATGATTCATAAAAACCAATAATGGTTTATACAGCTGCATCTCATATGACTCATAACTTCTACTGAATGTTGATTATGCTGACATAGCTTTAGTATCCAATTTTATTTAATGCTTATCAGCTTAACTTTTATTTTCCACATACAAAATTGCAATTAAGCCACTTTGGGTTCTTTGTCTTCAACGATATAAATACATATTGATCATGTAGATCAAGTCAGTTGTTATTTAGATCATTCGGTTCACAAATCTAAGTTACTATTCGAATAAAGTGTCAATAATAAAGTGAAATAAAATGTTTCATTAAATAAACCAAGTGTGGTTAATAAATATATATATTTTTGTGAATTAACATCGCAAGAAATATAACTCGTGGAAGATCCGACGTAGAAAATATCTTGCGTTCATTTGACTTATACGCAAAATTGCTTAAACGAGCGATCGGATATTTATCTGGAACTAATTATGATCAGTTAATGATCGTTGTGACGAATTCCGAAGTAAATAAAACACGAACTTTCAATTTTCTCCGACTTTATTTCTTGAGCTCCAAATCCTAACTAACTAAACTAATCTAAAACTATGGACCTCTTACAATTATTTTCTGGACTATTTGAAGCGTACGGAATGTTTTGTAAACATTTCGTATCGCTTGAGACGAAATTTAAAACCAAGCGATAATTTGCTGGCGTCGTCGTCGATATTATCTGGAAATTCAATTTGCTTGAAGAGCAATGTTTACTTTAAATAATAAGAGCTGAGACTTGATATTGGCTTTGGACTTGATGGTGCTATAACTATTAATTTGAAGCGTACGGTATGTTTATAAACATTTTGTATCGCTTCGAACGAAATTGAAAACCAAGTAATAACTTCCTCGTATCATAGTTCCAATTGTCAAATAACTCCATCTGCTTTATTAGCAATGTTTACTTTAAATAATATGAGCTGAGACTTGATATTGGCTATGGACTTGATGCTGCCATAACTCCTCCATTCTCGGAGTGAAAATTGACCTCAATTTTGATTTTCCGCGTTTCTGAGTTGGTTTTAAATTACGCAATTTTTCCTTAAAAGGGTTTTGATTTACAAATGCAATAAATGATAATAAAATTGGTTAAAATTTTCTCTAATATTAATCTTTTTAATTTGGTGGAAATTTATGAGTTTGTCATATTGAAATATACATAGCTACTCTACAGTTAGCATGTTTATAGTTTTTTTTATAGCTAATTTTGGTAGATGGTAAAAGGATATGAGAATTATACAATTTTTGGTGGTTTTCAAACTCTAATTTGTTTATTGCTATGAACTAAACTTTACATTTTTCATACTTTAAGTCTCCATGTTTTGGGAGTACAGCGTGTTTGTTTTCGATTGGTGAATTGCAAATATAAATGATATTTAAATTTTACTATTTACAAAATTGATTACAGTTGGTAAAATTTCAATGATCTTGAAATCCTCGTTTATAAATTTTGTGCAATTTTGCGATTAAAAAAAACATGAATTACTTTTTTTTTAAAAATGAGGTCCTTAGTGTATTCCATCATCGAAAAATGTATCTATTAAGAAATTCTGTTGTTGACATTAATATTCTTTAAGTTTCTCAGTATTTTTTTGTTTGTTTATTAAACGTACATCATATTCTAAATTTCTTATGAATTATCTCACATGCCGGTATATTTTTTTATACAAAAATCTTTAAGTTCATTAACATACTTAGTCATTTTATTGAAGTTTTCGGATGCTTCTTCTATGCATTGTTTAATTTCTTCATTAAACTTATTATTTTATTCGACTATTGCGCGCTCATTGATTATTAAACTATTTTGATTACTTTCAAGTTTTTCATGGCATTGAAAATTATTTCGCGGTATTCGTTATCAATAACGCCATGAAAGAGCAAAAAATGTTTATAAAAAAAAATATTTTTAATTTGAATTTTTTTATTGGATTGATGGATAAGAGCTTTCGATTTCATGTTTAATTAGTAAAAAAAATGGTTATTAGTATTTGGGTGATCGAAATGATTGTTAACGAGCTGAAAATTCTATACAATAAGTATAAGCTACTTCATATTCTGATATGTTGATATTATGTATTAGATAAGTTTTATATGATTTGAAATTAGTCTTCTTTGAAGTTTATTTATTTATTTCGCCAAACAAGGCACAAAACATAACACATTATAGATATACACATATATACTATAGTACATCATCTAAAAATCAGATTAAGTCATCATTAATTAGGGATTTGGTCAGATTGATTTTAAAGGTGGATTTTGAAATGGACGAGGAGTAGTGTTTACTAATGCTATTGAAAATTTTACAGCATCTGTTTATTGGCTCGTTGTCAGCGTAGGTCGTGTAATGCTGATATTCTTTTAGCAGACGCGTGTGTCTGGTGCGTCTGATGGTTTCATTAGCTGTTATTTTCTTAGATATCGGTTCGACATTGATTGTCTTCCTGAGGATATCAAAGACAAAACAGGAGCTTAAGACAGTTCGTCTAGAAGATAGTGTGGATAGGTTAAGGAGGCTCAGTCTATATTCGTAAGATGGAAGATTAGTAAAGTCGCTTTGATTAAAAAGATGTCGCAATGTGAAAAGCAAAAACTGCTTTTGAATTGACTCTATTCGGTCGCTGTGAATTTCGAAGGTTGGATTCCATATAATGCAAGCGTACTCTAGAAGAGGACGTACAAATGCAATGTACAGGGATTTAGTGACCCATAGGTTCTTAAATTCTTTGGCGCGTCTTTTAATGAATCCTAGCCGCTTGCAAGCTCGGGCAAGAACTTTGTCATAATGTAAATGAAAACGTAGTTTACTATCTAAAACAACGCCAAGGTCCACAACATGATCCACTTTTTTAAGGGAAGAACCATTCAGGTGATAGGTGTAATTGCTAGTGATATTTTTTCGGGAAAAGCTTATCACATGACATTTGTCAACATTAAGATGGAGTTTGTTCTGATCGCACCAGTGCTCGAGTAGTTCTAGTTTGGATTGTATGAAATTTGCATCAGATTGTGATTTTACAATATGGTATATTTTAAGGTCGTCGGCGTAAAAAAGATGGGGTATATCTGATAAAACTTCGGATAGATCAGATATGAAAATATTAAATAGGAGGGGGCCGAAGTGACTACCTTGTGGTACACCAGAAAAAGCGCGAATACTGTTCGAAAGGTTTCCTTGAAATTTAACTACTTGTGTTCGATTACGGAGATAAGAGGCAAACCATTTGTGCAGGGACCCCGAAATACCAAAATTCAGCAATTTCGAGATTAAAATATCGTGGTCCACATGGTCAAAAGCTTTACTAAAGTCAGTGTAGACTGCGTCGATCTGATGCCCTTTTTCCATTGCACAGAGAATCTCCGAGGTTAAAATCATAAGGTTAGTCGTAGTTGATCGGCCTTTGCGGAATCCATGTTGCTGCTCATTTAGACGGGGATCCACAAACGCAGTTAATTTGTCACAGATGCTGTTTTGTGTTGGTCTTCACTACTAATCTCTATCTGGTGAAAACCCTTCGCAAGGTCGATAGTTGAAAAATATTGGCATTTGCCCAGTTTGTCTAAAATTTCATTTATGATGGGTATCGGGAATTTATCATCTTTTGTTACATTATTTAACTTTCGGTAGTCAATAACTATGCGAAATTTTTGTTTACCACTTGCATCTACTTTTTTTGGCACCACCCACAGTGGTGAATTATAAGGCGAATCAGATTTCCGAATTATTCTTTGCTCTAGCATTTCCTGTATTTGCTTATTCACTTCCTCACGATATGCAATGGGATACCTATAACTTCGCGTATAAATTGGGTTGGACTCTGTTAAGTTTAATTTATGTTTTGTTTTATTAGTAAAAGTGAAAATTTGGTTGTCGTTATAGGAAACACGTTTTAACAAATGAGCAATTTTAAGGAATTTCATTTTTTCTTCATTATTAAGATTATCGATTCTAAATTGTCTCGTTAGTTCATATTCTGGCATTTCTTTTCTCATTGCGAATATTTCTTCCGGAATATTATAATTAAAATTGAAAGGTAAAACTTGTTTGTTAACTGTGACTGTTAAAGTGGAATAATCGATTACTGCGGAACTTTCTGTTAATATATCGTTTCCGATAATGCCATCGTAATGTGATTCAAAGTTTGTAATTAGGAACTCAACAGGCTTGCGCATATTCAGGTTTTTGAAAGCAGATACCAAAATTTTAGAATTTATTATTCAAATTCCATGTTTAGTTTTTATTGTAACACCGGATTCTTTAACAATTCCTCTGCAGTTTTTAGGAATGAACTTTTCATTTATGATGCTACAAGATGCACCCGAGTCAATTAAAAATTTTAGGTTCTGGTTACCTAGTGTCGTTAAATTAATGCAAGGTAAATCTGTTTCGAGGCTAGTATTCAAAAATTTGCGATATCATATTCAGTGTTGGAATTTTGGGAATTACGTTGCGTGGAACGAGCATTTGTAACATTCTGATTTCTCCTTCCATCGCTAGGAGAATCGTTGACCTCAACGATATTATTATGGCGATAAACTTGAGACTGGTCAATTTCTATAGGTTCGACAGGATGTTGACGATTAAAATTTTGAGTTATATTTGATTGGTAATTACGATTACCATAATAAGGTTGTTTATAATCTCTATTCAATGATCTAGGATTATTAAAATAATTAGCGTTTTTATCATTAATATTACTGTTGAAGCGATTATTTTGGTAGGAGTGATTTTTGAAGTTGTACGACCGATTTTGCGTATGAGGATAATAATTGTTGTAATTTGGATTATTGGTAAGTTTTCTATTGTTAACATTAGAATTCCTACAATTGGTTTGGTTATTGGAATATTTGATTTTAGATTTGGAATATCCAAAATGAAGATAGCCAGCTTCCACTAGTGTAGAAAAAGCTTTGTCTATTGAGTTAGGATTTTGGGCTGCGATTATACCTCTTAACGGTTCGGGAAGATTATCACGAAATACATTCAATGCCATATTATTATTCGTATTTATTATTTCACTTTGTTGAGTCACATCCGAAACTTCACTTTTTATTTTGTTATTTAAATGATAACAACATTTCATTATATAATCGTAATATTGAGTTAAGTTTGTAAACTTAGCATTTATTAGATTTTGATATAATTGACTCCTACTTCGAGGGTCATCAAAAAATTGTTTCAATAAACTTTTGATTGAGCTCCAATTTGTTGATTGATGAGCGTCAATCCTTTCTTTCGCTTTTCCCGTTATGTTCGCCCTGATCAGGTTTTGAATAGCTATTTGGATAGGTTGCTCCAACGATTCAATAATAGGAGCAATACTATCCACTATTAAAATAAAATTGTGTAGCTCCTGTCGATTTCCATCGAAGGATGGTAGTGCGTTCAGGAGACTAAAAGCCCGTTTCTCGTTTTGTGCGCGGACCAGGTGAGCTTCCTCGGCCATGTTGATAGTAAAAGTTTTGTTACTTACTTCCTGTTCCGAGTCTGAAGAGCTGCTGCTGTGTCTGCCTCTACCAACCTTTGTCATCAATTTCGGGGGTTAAGGATGAATGATGATCCAGTGATTCCAATGTTTCAGGCTCCAATCACTCTCTGCAAATATTTCGTTGTGGTGCGGAGTTGTCCTAGCTGTTTGGGAATCAATCTAACAGTCTGCTTTTTGTTGGCACGAGATTCACTCGGAAATTCACTTCAAAATTCGTTTCGAAATTCGAATTACGAAACTTCTAGTTTTGCGATACTTTGCGTGTTATGTTCGCGAACCGACTGCGCCAATTATGATCAGTTAATGATCGTTGTGACGAATTCCGAAGTAAATAAAACACGAACTTTCAATTTTCTCCGACTTTATTTCTTGAGCTCAAAATCCTAACTAACTAAACTAATCTAAAACTATGGACCTCTTACAATTATTTTCTGGACTATTTGAAGCGTACGGAATGTTTTGTAAACATTTCGTATCGCTTGAGACGAAATTTAAAACCAAGCGATAATTTGCTGGCGTCGTCGTCGATATTATCTGGAAATTCAATTTGCTTGAAGAGCAATGTTTACTTTAAATAATAAGAGCTGAGACTTGATATTGGCTTTGAACTTGATGGTGCTATAACTATTAATTTGAAGCGTACGGTATGTTTATAAACATTTTGTATCGCTTCGAACGAAATTGAAAACCAAGTAATAACTTCCTCGTATCATAGTTCCAATTGTCAAATAACTCCATCTGCTTTAATAGCAATGTTTACTTTAAATAATATGAGCTGAGACTTGATATTGGCTATGGACTTGATGCTGCCATAACTAACTGTTGCAGCATTCAGACGGCAATAATCACCACAGGTCTAAACTGACCATTCTTCTTCTGTACAAGATGAAGAGGTCTTGCCCATGGGCTGTTTGATGGTTGACAAATGCCCTGTTGAAACATGAACTCAAATTCTGCTTTAGCCACACGGAACTTTTCTGGTGTTAATCACCGACCACGCTCTGCAGCTGCTCGTTTCGTCAAAATGTGATGGTAGATGTCGTGAGCTGACACTCTCTTTCGTGATGATGGAAGAGCTGTATCCACGTATTTTTTAAGAAGTTCGTGGTACAGCCCTAGCGATTTTAATGTGGTTATTCCAGGGTTGGTTTCCCTGGACATTTGACCATCGCATGCAAGGTTCGGCTCTTCGTCCATGATAAATTTTTTTCGTATATCCACCAAAAGTCCAAAATGTTGCAAAAAATCCGCACCGACGTTAGGTTGTTTAACATTTGCAACTGTAAATTTACACATATATGGTCTTCGGAGTTCAAAGGCGAGTTTTAAAATTAGTCGGCCTGTAGAATGCAGAGAATTTCGTAATGCGCGATGCCTCAACAAATATATTGGCTTGGCTGACTACTGGTCTTGATAGGATTGGCAAGGGTACAATCTCCACATGCTTTGGAGTTTTTGGTTTCTCCATTTCCTCCGTTCCAGTGATAGCCATGAGTTCAAAACTGTCTTAACGAATTTGACTGTCTAAAAATGGCGGCGCTTGTGAAACGAATCACAATTTCACAGGAGATCGCGATGGGCATGAATTATCATGTCATGGTCACCAATTATGTGCGGTTTATGTCCACACATGTCAAATGTATCAAATACGTGTTTCAAACAAATAAATTTAATCCAAGAATATGTATAATTACATATAACAATTATAAGAATATCGCTTGCGTTTAATCCAGTGGGAGGATGAACGTCGACTGTGCCTGTTGCATGTGTGTTATTAATCAACCCCTTGGCGATGCAATCGACTTTTGTGGTGAACGTTAGAAACGTTACAGTTTAATGAAGAGAAGAGCCATCTACAGTGCATTTTGTCAGTGCCATCTGTGGACCATTTGAGTCGTCAATTCAGAAGTTGGCAGCAAATGTCAACAGATAAAAAAGGCTTCACACAAGTTGCCACATTAAGTCGAAGAATAAGAAGAGTCGTCGCTTTTGAATTGTATGGTCAATATTATGCTATGAAACCCCAGTGAACGGACTTTAAGCAGAATATCCATGTGCTTTGGTGTAAAGCTGAATTTTTAGAACCCAAAATGCCACGCGGTATTTCCAAAAAGTTTGCTTTATAAGGTCATTATGAATGGACACAAAAATTGGCAAATAATACGCATGATGTAATATGGGATAATTTACCATTTTCAATGCACTCAACTCATTCACGCCAATGTCTGGAATGATGTTTTTCAACATCCTTCGACGGAACATGCGGAATTGGAGTAGATTATTCGAATGTGATGGACAACATTGCAGAAGTGGTCATATTGGTGAATGCATGTAATATAATATAATTTGTTTTTACTATTTAGTAGAGCACGCCGACAATAAGCAAGATGGTGAAAAAAAGGAGGTGGTCATCGGCCGACGCATCGCTGTTGAATTTGTGGAGTTTGTTTGCGCTGCCACAACGAAGCGTGTAAAAAACGGCCACATTTATATGGATCTTGCCGCTGTGTAAACCACGCTGGGCTTTAACATCTCGGCGAAAGCGATGCAGACTAAAATTCATAATCTCACGCAGACTTATCGGTAAGAAAATTGTCCCCAGTAGCGAAAAATGTGTTTTTTTTTTCAGCCAAGAAAAGTGGACATTGCTTTCCAAAACTGCGCCATTAAAATGACCGTATTATAAGCAGGTTCTCAAGATAATCGGTGGATATCGTTGCATGACTTACTGGCGTGATTAAGTAGAGTATGGTAAATTTGTTGAAAGCAAAACCATATCTTTCACTTGTACTTTATTATTGCATGTAGAAATACGGGGAAACGGTTGAGATATCGCCGGTGCGTCACTGCGGTCCAAATACTGCTCGACAAAGCAGTATTTGGACAGCAGTTACGCAGAGTGCTGGATGAGATTTTGAAATATTTCGTCAAGGACAAGAAACTATATAAACGAGGTTTGCAGTAAACGTGACAAAAAGCGCAAAAAGCGGAAGAAAAAGAACAAAAATTTCGTGACAAAGTGCTGCAAATTTTAAAAACAATGTTGGATAAGTTTCAACCTTCGAAATGAAAATATATGTGACAATGCCTGCATTTATCTGATTGTTTCTTTCCAATAGTATTTCGTATTGATGTAACGTTTACATCTTTTCGTTATGTTGACTGTTCCGGGTATCGCCGCTTTCTTGCATCTTCGTTTGCTTCCATTTCCAGAATCCATCATTGGTTGATCACATCATTTTGGTTGTTTATGAAGCTGTGAAGGAGACAAGTTGCCTTTATAACTTTCTTAGTATTTTGAATGTTGACTTCCAAACCTCTCCCATTTTCTCGGAACCTGGCCTTCACATGGCCAAAAGCATTGTCAACAACACGTTGCTTAGATGACAACTTCTTGTTATAGTTGCTGGTGAAGCGTCAAATTCCCATGGAAAGAGCTTAATAAAGTTTTGTGTGAGTGCGAAAGCGAAAGCTCCAAATAAGTGCGCGGAAACTTCGTACCCATTTATTCTTTCTGATACTTGCCGAAATACAGGATGGTGTTGCTGCATTCGTTTCGGACCAAAAAGACTATACAAATAGAAATTTTTAGTCCACCCTGTACCTCCGACATAAATATACGTAAAGCGTTATCTACAGTAATATTAAATGAGTAATGATTACATTTTAAAGGATCCCAAATAATTTCGTAGCGGTAATCTACCACTACAAGCTGAACTGTTAGATACTAGTCTATAATATCATAATATTTGCATGTTTCTGTCTTTGGGGGTGCCACCTCGATGTGACAACGATCTACATTCACAAAGGTTTTAATTGGTCAGCTATTGTATATATTTTTAAATACAGTGTACCAATCGCACCAAAGCATTGCGGAAATCCAAGTTTATTAAAATCTTTAATGCTGGCCCAGATTGATTGCTCATTGAGGTTGTCCAAGTAGCCGAGATACTTGTCGCATGAATTATGACCCAAGGTATATAGACTAGAAGGTATGATCTTCCGTGTTTCCAAACTCGTCCGGGCTGCGCATGTACGTAACTGATGCCGAAAAATTCTCATTGCAAATTTTCATCTCGCTTCAATGAGATTGAAATTCTATTCCACTTGGAAAGTTGATGGATATGTTATTTGCGTAAGTAAATTTTATATGAAAACTAGGAAATTCATGCCTGATGAATGAACAAATGCCAACGATGACTGTGGTGTACTTATATGATTAAGCATCTTCATAATAACGATGTGGGTATCAACGAGTATGTTAGGTTTCTCGGGAAATTGTGGTATGGATTGAGAACACTGCACAGTCTATAGAATTGTTTCCTACAGAAACGTGACAAACAAATTCAATACCAATAATTGAAAATAGCGAAGTTTAGCGACCAGTTTTATTATATTTGCGATTTGTTAATTCGACTTTGTCTGATAATTGCTCATTGAGGATCCGTCAGAATCGCGTACATTTTCAGGAGTCTACAACACTCCCGCTCGTAATTTTGCAACACATTTTTAATGTCCGCATTAAAGAATTCTGGCAAAAAATGTTCGGAGCAAACCACCGGATTTCTCACTGCGTCATTTTTGGCTCGGCCACATTTTTGGAGCCATTTTTTCGGCAGGGATACTTCCCTAGGGAAACAGAAATATTTTACGTGTTCCTCTCCATTGCGATTTTTATTCCATCGCAATCTTTTGTCGTTATTAATTTTACACCCCATCACAGTACAATTCACCATTTTCACTTCATTCGCGTTTGCCTTAGAATTTCGAATTGTAAACTGCACGAGGCGGTCCCACAACAAACAATACCTGCTAAAAAAACTTCCTTTTTTGATTAACAGTGTTTCATCTCTGATGAAGACCGAACGATTACGGTCGAAAATCGATTTCGTCAAATAAACAAGTTTTACACAAAATCAAAATTATTTTGTGAAAATGAAATCCATTAACAATAATACCTGCTCATACAATTGCATGTTGGTAATGAACCATTTCGCACTTTTTTGATTTCTTTATTTGCACACAATTCTTCTACTGCATGGTAACACCGATGCGTAAATTTCGTGTTATATTCTCATTACCAGAAGCGGCAGCCTTAATTTCCATGAAATTTGTGCGACGATTCGGCATCAGTTTCGTCATTTTTAGAACGATACGCATGATCATACCAGTAGTCTAAATACCTTGATTATTACCTGTGTCTAAACGTTTCGCTCTATTGCTCCGCAGAGCAGCAGAGTAATTAACGTGCCCTTTATTTGATTGTACACTAACGGGCAATCTGCAACCTCCTTCCACCAGTGGTGGCTCTACCATTGGGGCTGGTGAGGCTCAGCCCCACCACTTATTGATGAGCCTATATTAGTGCAAATGTAATAAAATATCATTAAAGATTTCAATATAGTTTTCATAATTTCATTTCATTTCAAAATATAATGTACCATTTTTTTCGCCCATGCTGTAGTTTACTTTCACATAATCTTCTTGCCACGCACTGTAGAACAATTTGTTTTTCTCTTCAACTCGCTTCGTTGTGCCTGCACCGAGTAAAAGATAAGAGTAAAATTAAAACTTATTTTCTCTTTGACAATTTTCCACCTTTACTATGAGGAAGGGCTACATGAAATAAGCCACGATTAAGAGAATTTCGATTTAAATGGCTGCGTGAACTCTATGCTGAAGCAGCGGGAGTGTGCGTGTTTGAAATAACATGTTTATACATCGCGGACGAGCTAATCACATGCAGCCCGTTCAGTGCTTCGACAACGTTTAGTCTTGGCATGGTCTGAATAATATTTTTGAGCAGGCATGAGCAACATTTTTTTACGACGGGCCGCAGGGGGTGAAGGTGATGACTGTTAATGCAAAAGTAGTCTCATCAGTGTAGTGCATGGTATTAGTACTTAGTGTGCCTTCGTAGTGTTTAGTATATTTTAAAGTTTTGTAGTGCTTAAAGTTTGTTTCAGAGAAGGGTTCTTCAGGTTATGGTATTTATGATTTTGATTAAATAAATAATTAACAAGATTTTCCTTGCATGTGTTAAAACTTGCTAGAAGTTTGAATTTCAATTTTAGTAATTTTTTTCGGTATTTTCAAAATATGAATTCGGTAGAAAATATAATTAATATTAATATTACGCTATTCGAACGAAATGATCTAAAATAAGTCTTCCAATGTTCAGCTTTACAGTTTTTTTGAAGATAATAACCTTTGTTCGTCTTCGCTTGCAGTACTCTCTGTTTGTAATAAATTCATTAAGGGGTTATTCTACCTATAGCACGGAAAAATTGACCTTTTTTCAAACTGCTATATGAACAAAACTACAACAGATATCGTTTTGAAATTTCGTACGCTTATTTATTGAAGTCTGAACATCATATTTATATATATAAAAAAATTATGAAAAGATAATGGCGGCTGCCAAGCCCCACGTTGAAGTGCAGGTAAATCAAAAAAAGTTTTGCGCCTGGTAGTATTCTGGCAAAAATATTCATCTACAATCATACAAAACAAAACAAGTTATTTGTTTAGTGTGTAATCTACTGCTCTAACCTCACTTTATGTCAAACAAATTTGTTTTGTGCCATTTGGCACAAGTTTGAAAAAAAGTGTCGATTTTCGACATTTTTTCAATTAAATAATGTTATGCCATATTGCCAAAAAAAATATTTTTGCTTTACACTGTGGTCAGTGCAGTAGATAAAAAGTAGGAAAGTATGTGCTCAAAGTTTGAAGTAAATCGGTCGAATAGTTTTTTTTGCATTTTTACCACGCGCATAAAAAAGTACGTTTAGAGAAAATCGTGTTTAAAGTTTTTGCAACCGAATTTTTGCTGTATATCAAGAATATTTTACTTTACGCTTAATCTGCGTATATATAATGTGTTATATATTGAAACTAGTTTTGTGACATATTTGTACTTACAAACTATCTAAAACATATGGTACCGTTATTTTCGAGCAGACGTTCGAGCGCTTCAAGGCCGCTTAAGCTACACAAATTTTCGAAATACCGAGAGGAGCCAAAAGTGCTACTGAATCAAAACAAAGAAAGATATCGATGTGAAGTTTTAAACATTATTCTTGAGATACTTTTTATTCAAAATATGCAAAATAAAAAAAAATTATAGGTAGAATAAC
This sequence comes from Oxycera nigricornis, assembly GCA_963942545.1. Classification (NCBI taxonomy): domain Eukaryota; kingdom Metazoa; phylum Arthropoda; class Insecta; order Diptera; family Stratiomyidae; genus Oxycera; species Oxycera nigricornis. The sequence goes on along the minus strand of OZ012659.1, from coordinate 68,998,980 downwards.
CCCTTAAAGAAAAACTCAAAATGAATGAAAGGGTGATTGACTTGTTTGCTCAACAAAAAAATCGACTTGCTGAATATTTATACAAATAAAACGTCTAGATAAAAGAAATTGCTTTAGTTGTTGATGTTGATTGAGGAACTATATACAACGTAAAACTGTTTTTGCTGAATTTATTTATTGATGGTTTTTGCTCTTGTTATTGTTGCTTTAGTTGAATTTAGTTATTACTAGTTTTTTCGAATGTTATTATTGTTTTTGTTTCATTTATTTTAGTAGAGAAATTATTTATTTTGAAAAGTGCGACAGGCCTAAAAGTTGTTTTGTTGCAAGAATTCAAATGTTTTTAAACAATTTTTTTATTCAGAGTGCACTGAACTTTTATTAAAGCTTTAAATGTTATTCAAAACACGATAATAGGAATATATCTTTGATTGCCAGCGAATCTACATTTGGGGAAACTGATCACTTAAAATCGCTTAACGCTCCACATGTGGTACCTCTTGGGTAGAGTGGAAACTCAAATAAGAACTTATATTGGTGATAGAAAAATTCGTACCAGTAGCCCCACCATACTTAACTCCCACGAGCCGCCACTGTCTTCCACTATAACACCTCTTCCGTTTGACATGCTCATACTGCATTCCCATAATAGTATAAAATGTGCAATAAACAACCTCATATTCGTATTGTTCTCCATTCCGATTTGCTTTTAAATGTACGTCAATTACACCACTGGCGTTTACATTCAATGACAGATCAACTGTCAGATTCAGACCATTTTATTGAGTCGTAATAGTGTACATTTCAGGTTATAACATTGAATATAAATGACAAATCCATTTTGACAGATTGCAGATTTATATCCGTCTAGAATATATAGTTATTTATTTTTTGGCAAGAGGCCAGTAACATCATTAGAAAGCATAGTATGTTGAAGGTTGCCAATTAGCTCCCGTTTGCCTTCTTGCATGTTGAGGAGTAAATAAATAAATAAATACTTAATTCTAACTTAACGTTAACCTAAATATATTTTGACCCTTTTAGCGTTCCTGACGCATGACATAGAAATAATAATGAAATATTAACATAAAGGGAAGAATGTGAATTCCGTCTTGAACGAAATTAAATTACATTTTTTTTCTTAAAGGGGTAGAGTGCCACGGTATCTTGCTTAATTAAAGTGGTAAGTACTTAATTGTATTACATAGTTTTCTTTATGCTTTTTTACTTATTTATGTTAAAGGTGGGTAACATGGGACTCTCATTACCAACAGGGACACATCGCATCATAGTACGTAAGTGACTAGAGGTACGGGCCATCACAGTTTTGAATTAACGCCCGTTAAATTCATGAGTTCCATCTCATCCGAAGCCTGCCGGAGGCAGTTTCATGTATCTTATGCTAACTAGTACCTTATGTTAGTGAATGAGCTATCCCCTGTATATTCTTGGGGTGGGTTTTGCATAAAAACTTGGAGTAAATTCATCGACATTAGAAGGAGCGAAAGGGGTGAGAGGTTGCTTAGCTAAAACGGAGAATGGAGAGATGTAGTATTCAAGATTGTTTTGTGTTGGCTCCCTCGGGTTCGTCTCAGCGATGGCCTTTATTCTGATATTATCGTGCGCTGAGGCTTTCTTGAGAGATGTGCCAGATCCAGGGTATAGTAAAAGAAAGGTTTGATTCCAGATTCTCCATACAGTGTAGTATTCCTGAAAAATTTCTTGTCTGTCTCTCTAAATACAAAAAATATTTAGAGAGGCGTTTTCTCAGAATCTTCCTTTCAAAGATCTGCATTTCTTTGGCTATGCAAGGTGAGATAGTGAACCAGGCGGGAAAGGTATACGGGAGTATGGGTCTGATAACGCATTTATACAAAAGCGTTTTGACTGATATAGAAACAGACTTGTAACTGAGCATGCAACCTAATAAGGAGGCAGTTTGTTGTGACCTGGTTAGAAGAGACCTGGTGTGTGGATTGACCTTTAACCTATTGTGTAGATCTACCCCAAGGAATCTAATTCTATTTTTGAGAGTCAATGTGACTCCTCTAACCTGGAAAATTATGAGCTTGCTTTCAGGAATAGTTTTTGGGCTAGCTTTTCCCAACGCATTTCGGAAACATATGAGCTCGCATTTTTCTGTATTAACTTAAGAGTGAGAAATTTTTCTGCTTCGTTAAGATGTATTTGTAGTATATCTCGTGCTTTATTGGGGAGCTCGCGGATGCATAAATTAACGTATCATCTGCATACAGTGATGCATGTGAGATTACAGTTAGGTTTTCACTATTGTCTGTCATTTCGACTGGAAAATCATGAATGAAGAAATTGAATAAAAAGGGGTCAAGAATCGTGCCCTGGGGAACTCCTGAAAGGATTTTTATCGTGTTGGATTTTTTTCTAGCGATTTCCATGAAGACCTTCCTGTCGCATAAGAAATCATCTAGGAGCCGGCTTGTTTTAGGGGGGGAGAACCCGTTTGCAGAAGTTTGTATGTGAGACCCTCGCTCCAGACGGAATCAATTGCCTTTCTGAGGTCAAGTGTGCACGTCACAGTGCATTGTTTTCGTGTGAGGTTTTTGTTTAAGTGGTCTTGCAGATTAGGAATCGCGTGCCCAGTAGAATGTCGTGGCTGGAAGCCAAACTGGGAGTTCGGTATGTGAGAAAAAAAAAAGGAGGTGAAACTCCTGAGAACTATCTTCTACAGTATTTTCGCCAAGTTGAGTAATAACGATATAGGTCTAAGGTCCTCGATTCGTCCATTGAACTTTCCTTTCGGGGTAAGAATTATCTTCCCAATCTTCACAGATTTGAGGAAATATTCATTGTTAATGGCTTTATTGCAAAGAATTGCTAGCGGTTTCGCTATAGTTTAAGCGCATCATTTAATTACATAATTCGGAAGACCATCACGTAGGAAAGATTTTTTCCCGTTACCCCATTCAATGATGCTCCGCAGTTACTTTTCAGAGGATTAAAAAGCATGTAGTTCCCCTTTCGGGGGGGGGGCAAGTTGATTGTGGGCAAGATAAGTGGAAGAGAAGATGGTGATTATTGATCCTTCGTGGCCTGTTCTGAATGATTGTATGCAACCTTTCACTGTTTGCATAAAATCGTCCATACCTTCTTTTTTTGCATATACTTTTCCGAATAAGTCAGTGCAGGCATCGAGTATGTCGCTTAGTTCAATGGATACTATCCCGTTGTGTGTAATTTCAGTCTTTTCCACAGAGCGCCTTAAATTTTTTGTTCCAGTTATCGCAATTTGTGGTCTTGTAGACGTTGGGCCCATTTTTGATAGTCGATAGGTGCTCCCTAAATTTAATGTTTAAGTCTCTGTTTGCGAGTTTGGAGATAGATTCATTGAGGATTTGAACTACATCTCTCAGTTGGCAGCTCTTGGAATTTTCCCTATTGTGGTCTCTAAGATATATTTTCTTGGGACGGTTGAGTACCCTTCTCCTATGAGACGGTGCCGTATTTCACATCTGGTTTACCGCATATTGGAGCAAGCCGATCCATTTTCCCTAGGAGGGTGATGCTCAGAGACTCAATGTAGTTATCTATCTCGTAGTTAACCAGGTTACGATCAGGAGGTATTTGTAAGTGTGGGTATTCGTGGAGGTTAGAGTTGAAAAGCTCCCAATTGATATTCTGGCCTGGTCTGATCAATAGTTCTTGTTCACTTGCTGGCGTGCCAGCCCTGATTTCAATGTCAAGTATGATAGCGTGGTGATCAGATATGGTTGGAAGGACAAATCAGAATGGTGGTGAGGTGACTGTCATAAGGATTTGGTTAGAAACAAGGTAGTTGTCTGAAAAACCATCACTAGAAGGGAAGGTAGGAGACCCAGCATTAATCATGTGCACAAACAGGAAAGACTCACCCGAAAGTCATTCGTGTAGCACTCTGCAATTACAATATATTGTATCATCCCCCCAATCACAGCGCCGTGCATTAAAATCACCAGCAATAATGTAAAGATCAACGCCCTTGGCTCGATCAAGTATTACGTCCAGGTCGTCAATGATAGCCGCCCCTATACCTGTGGGGATATACAGTGAATAGAGTAGGAAAGATAAACTACTGCCATTGAGGCCGCTTACTCTCACCAAAGTCATTACCCCTGTTATGGTAGACAGAGATGAGGGAGGATGTTTTGTTTTTCTTTGTCTTTAGTTTGTAAATGTCCTGCAGTCTAGTTTCGGTTACAAATGCTTTCATAGAATTATTTTCTATCAAGAAATGTTTTAAGTATTTCCTTCTAACTTGATCGCGGATGGCGTAAATGTGGAAATTAGCAAAACTCCACCTAGCCATTAAAAAGAGAGAGGTCGGCTAAAAAACCAATGTACGTGGCTGCCATGTTGGTTTTACTGGTTAGGAGCTTGTATTTTGGCCAAAAGTTGCTGAAGTAGATCTCCAAGTGGCATACCGAAAAGATTGTTGGCCTCACTATGAAATTCACCAAAGAAGTTTCCGGAGTGGTTTTTCTGTGACCTTCTAGGGTCAGTGTTCATACGGAGCCCGGTTTGCTGTCCCGAACTCTTAATAATATCCGAAAATATCGACCTAAGAGTAATTAGGCTAGGAGTACGAACAAGTGGGTTATTGGGGGTGCCTTTTTTGAAGGGATTCTGTCCTCCAAGGTTTGTATCACTCCATTTGTTTCTGATTAGGCCGCTGGTTCCTCGACAACTTTATTGTTTCCTTTCTTTCCAGTGCTTGTTGAAAGATGGGACAGCAAGAGAAGCTAGCTGGATGGCCTTCTGTTTGGCAGTTTGTGCAATAAGGAGGGAAAAATTCAGATCAACTCTCAAACATCATGAACTATCCGTGGCAAGTCATTACTTCATTTGATAACAGCTGACAATGTGATGTTAGCTCATTAGGAGGTCTAGTAGATCGTAGGTATTAATTATTCATTCTGAAGCGTTACGCGAAACGTTTCTTTTTAACTGAATGAGAATCACTAAACCGATTCATTGAAAAGAGATGGTTTTACCTATGAATATCACCTGGAAAGCATTCACTAATTTCATGATGATGTAATTTGAAGGTGAAAATGCAAATTTTGTGAATAAAATGACTTTTGAAATCTTTTACAGAGTTTATTTGAAGATCATGTCAAGCTTTGAAAGTGAACGCGGTAGCCCGAATACTGTCGCACAACTGGCCCAGTACTGGGCCAGTGCTGGCTGAGCGACACATAGCGCTGGTCGAGTCTCGTTCGCCAATGCTGGCCCAGTAACATATAAGTGCTGGATGATAACTACGGGCGGACGTTGTAAGCCAGTACAGGGCCAATACCCAAAAACAGCACTGGCCCAGTACTGGCATACAACGAATTTGTTACTCCACCAACACTCAAATGCCAAAACCAAATTGGTGACGACAAGAGCCACAGAAATTTGTATGGAAACATCATTCTCGCATGAAATCCGTCACCCGGTATGTGAAGAAGACGAGCCGACATCCAATTGATATGTGAGTGATGTATCGTCTTTGCCACTGACGATTGAACCCGCGACGTCCATCGCACGAAACAAGCGCTGTAGCGTCGAAGCCAGAAGACAGTTAAGAATTCACAACCAAACGTTCGAACACATTGGAAAGCAAGCTGTCAGCCGAGCATCGATGAGAGAGTGAGCGGGCCGCCGTTAGCGATTCTTCATCGTACACAGAACGGCAGTGTTGGCTGAGCGTCGGGTGAGCGTCAGCTGAGCATTGAAACGTGACATTGGCCCAGCATTGGGGGAGCGTAGGAAAATTACACTACTCGTTGAGTGCTGACCGAGCATTATGACGTGGCATTGGCCCAGCATTTCGGGAGCGCTGGGAAAAGGCACTACACGTTGAGTGTCGGCAGAGCGTTGTAAACTGGCATTTGCCAGCCGTCCGTATAGTGGTGGATATGAATGCAATTTTAAAATGACGGCATTTTTATCAATATCTCGAACAGCACGGCTCGCACGCAGATGTTTTGTCCAGCAAACATGGTCAAATGCAGTTTAAGAAAATTCTGGATCATCCATCTAATTTTTTTTGTTTATGTTCAATGATAGCGCCAAGGACAAAATCAATAAAACTGCCGCTGCCCTGTTGCGATGGGACGTCTATCAGTTAAACTTCTATTGAAAAAAAATAAGAATAGAATTCAAATTTCCAAGAATAAAACAAAAATTCTCTTCTTCAAAGTCGACTGCGTTGCAACCAATTGAATTGTATGATGAACAATTACGAAAGTGCAAATGGAAAAAGCTTCTGCATTCTGAATTGTTTTTTTGTCAGTCTCTCGTAACTTGTTCGTATTTCTACATCAACAAAAAATTATGATTGTTCACAGATCTAGTAGTTCAAAAAATCTTTTCAGCCTAAGTTAGTAAGTTTTGTATTAAGAAAAAAATATTTTTATCAAACTAGAGCAACAAATAGCTTCTTAGTACACATAAAAAGTTTCAATGAATGCTTGATGAAAGATTCCTCGTCACAGTTTTTTTGCAAACAAAATTAAGTGTTGTTAAAAAATTTAAATGTTACCAGGAAAATTTATTTGGTCGAAAAATTGTCAATTAGTATTCAACAAATATTTCTATTAGAAAAATTTTTTTTTACCTTTTCCAATTGACGAAATTTGAATCAATCGAACAAAACTTTTTATGCAAGAAGACGTTGTATTCACGCTTCAAAAAGGTTTCAAAATCATCTTAAACGTTTTCTGGTTTTGTTAAAAACTATTCAATTTAAATCGGAATTGTGGTTTCCGGGTGACGGACGGCATCCTCATCAGGTGCTGTCATTTATCATCCGCCACCAGACAGCACGACCACGGTTAGGCTTATTGATGGATTATGCTCATTATACTTCAACTATTTGTATTATTTGTATCCGCGAAGTATAACGACTGTCAATTTTTCGTTAGCGTATGTTAATTATGCACACGTAGCAATTCCATACATATTAGGGTTTTCGAACCTCCGTGTCTAGTTGACAAACTCCTGCCCACTAGTGTGCTTTTTTGGTTCGCAACTCTGCTAACACTATTATTGCACATTAATGGAGATCAACTTTATCCCTTTAATGAAGTATAAAGCGTCAAGAACATCTATTGTTTTTGCGAGTTCTGATGCTGACTTGGTTCTGCCAGTTTGCAAAAGAATGTGTTCGAGAATCCATCCTCTATAATTAACCTTGAAATTTTGTTTAATCTCTTGATCCAAGGGTTGACAGACTGAATTAGTGTTATCCGGTAAGAAAATTATGCTGACATGTGTTAATTTCAAGGATTTCTAGGCTGAGACACCGCATTCTCCAAAAATAAAAGGCCTTTTCTATTTGAATTTTCATTCTCCTGTCCAATTCATGTAGCCATTCGGACATAATATCCCACGTCATCCACGCTTTTTGGTTCGACTTCCAATTGGCAGATAAATCTTGCAAGCGAAGATTTTTCAATGCTCGAAGACGGGCTGCTTTACCAATGACTAACAGCAACTGTCAGCCTTTCTGTCGACAGTTTGCCACCAATAAATTTTTCGGATGTCAAGGCGAAAGTTTTATCGGGTAAAGCAATAAAAAACAGCAATATAAATATCCTCGGGTTTATACCCAGACAACGCAGTGGGCAATTTTGTCCTAAACTGGTCAACGTTCTATTGATCAACAACTGAAGCTTCGTCAGCTATGAACTCGAATATTATATTGCGCCTTTTAACCCATTTTTCTAGCAATCCTTTCAACGCCAAAAATTTGCAATTTCCCAATTGGTTGGCTATTTGTTTTGCTTTTGCTTTAATAATTGGTCCTGAAATCGGACTGTGCTGGCTTCTAGCTTTGGCAAACCAACCAAAGCAGATCTGATCTATTTGTGAGTCTCCCGTCTAGAGAAAGCTTTTCTTTGGTTGGATTTTAATACTAGAATTCCATTTGGATCGAATGGCATTTCAGAGTACATTTACTGCGTACATCAGTCCATTTTAATGCCATCTGTGAAAAAATTCTTTCTACAAACTAAAGATAATCGATGTAATTGGAAAAATGTCAAGGATTTCATTCCTGGAAAATCTTTCCATTATTTTCTTCCACTTTTCAATAGCTTTCATGCTTTTGTCATCAAAAGACGTTGCAATTTCCAAAAAAAATTAAATAAAATGAAATTTTCGTATAACGAGTCCTTCATATTTAATAAATGGATCCTTACAAGTTCTCCAGCTTTTTGAAAATGTTCATAATTTATTGGTGATTTCAAATTTAACAAGCCGTGAGATGTGACCCTTGAGGTCCACACGTACAACTTCCCAGTAATATTTACATAAATATTAAAAATATTAAACACAATAATAATTATGGAAATAATACTACTTTTAATAATAAAAATGTACCTCTCATAAAAGTTATTGGAATGACTTAATATTAATCGTAACATCTACGCGAGCGTCAATTGATTACGTAAAGATTTTCGTAGATTGGTTTGATTTAATATTCACGTGGATCAATCGGAGGGGGGACAAGTTACAAAGCCTTTTCTCCGTTATTTGTTATTTTCATATCGATGCTTGAAGCACAAAACAGCGCTAGCAAAAATGAATGCAGTTTTTGTTATTACGACAACTGAAGAAATTTTGTCGCGTGATGGCCATTTTGAATAGTTGCGGTCAAAACTGCTAGCACTTCGCCATAATCACTGAATTTGTATTTTTTCACGATTTTACATCAATGAAACTCATAATTATTTCTCATTTTCTGTTGATTTTGAGAAACATTGATTATGCAGTCAAAAATAGGTTCAATTGCATGTAAAAAGTAAAATATATGTATTACACATGATGACGGAAGTAACTGAAATTTTACGAATACTGAAGAACAAAACTCCTAAAAACTACAATTTTTATTTGATGAAAGCTTTTCAAAGCATATGATCTCAAATAGTGTTGACTACAAAACATTTTACCATTCAAAACGTTGATTATCACAATTGAAAATTTGATTTGATTTGTATTGGTTTTCAAAATTTAAGCTAAGTTAAAACACGGTTCTGTGAAGACTATTAAAAATGTCAGCAAATTATGCAAATAATAATAAACTTTGATTAACTTTACAACAATGTCTTTAGAATAAGAGATTTAAGGTATAAAAATTCGTATGAACCCTTTTTACATGGTGACTTTGAATGATTTTTTTTATTTTTAATTCAATTTGTTTTGAAATCATGAGAAAATATTTTGCTAGTCTCTACAATATTTCTATGATTATATATTTCAATATTTCCCATATACTGGGAAGTTAAAAATAGCACCTTGGAAAGAATGTTGCTTTCGGAGAAATGATATCGTGGTGTCATATATTCTATGAAATTTGTGTAGAACTGTCGAAAATGGTTGTCGATAGATCTCGGTAAATAATCCACATGTTATTTGTCTTGCTTTGCTTCCAAAAAACTGTCTTTCAATCTTTGTTCCATCCTTTTGCGAATCGCGTGCATTTCAGCATGCATTTCAAAAGAATCTGAATATTTTTCATTGTTGTTCCTATCGAGAACATTACATTATGAAGGAATGCTATAGTATTTCTACGCTAAAAATTTCTGTTTCCTCTTCTTCGGATGTTATCTGATAGACAAAGACAATCGGGATTCTAGAAAATGAGATTTTAATACTGGCCATATTTTTATAATTCTTTCTACTGCAGGACCAAGAGATAAAAATCTTTTAGCACAATTTTTTCCATTGCATCGCATCACAAGTGTGGCAACAGGACTTATAAAGCCTCATACAAGGGACAACGGTAGTCTAAGGGGGCTGGGGGAAATTTAAGGGGGCTAAGAGGGAGTCTAAATGGTCTAGGGGAAGTTTAGGAGGCTAAGGGGAGTCTAAGAGGACTGAAGGGAAATCTAAGGGGGCTAAGGTGGAGTCTATAGAATCAAATCAGAATATCGAAAAAGAGTCACACACAAAACAATTTATTTTCTTAAATGGAGAGTCCTCAAACATTTAACAACAACATTCTTATAAGGGAAATAACAGATTTGATTTCAATTTTCGTATTAATATTTGGTAAAACACGTTTTGTGTCCGCTTGTGAGTGGTTTTTGTATCAAATGTACGGAAATATCCGCGTCCGTCCATTGGAGAGTCCGCTTGTTGGACGTCAATTTGTTCCCAAACCGATTCCAAAAGCGTGTAAAGAAAATTTGTCCGCATATGGGAGATGTCCACCTATAGTAGATGTCCACAAGCGGAGGTTTCACTGTACGAAGAATAGCTTGTTGTTAAAATTAAGAAGGGTGCGGGAATCAAAACTGATCCTAAATAATTTAAAAACACCGACAGTATAGAAACTTAAAATTCATCAAGATAATATCCGAGATTGAATATATTATGAAGAGCCAACTAGCAATAATAGAAGACATAAAGATGGCGGAAAGAGCTTGCATTCAAAACATACGTAATTTCAATATTTAGTACAAAGAGCTAAATTCATTTTCAAAAATAACAGCACTTCTCAATAACTCTCTTTCTGCTAACGGAAGGTTTTCACTGATAGATTTTGTTTATAATGTGAAATTCTCTTCGAATGTACAGACAACAGTTTGTAATACGGTCATACCACAAAATTATACTGAGCTAAAAAAATCAACTAGACAGTATAAAAATCCAAACACTATACCTCAGTTGCATATCATGTTAAATTACATATTGTAAAAAAGGTCAAGTATCGATTCAAAAAAATGTTATGTATATCATATGATGGTTTAAGCCTACAACAGATAGAGCAATTAGGTGTGTCAGCATCGACTGAACAGAAAAATGTCATAACCAAATTAAATGATACATACACACTAGTTTTTTTGAAAGTGGACTTGCTGAAGCTGTGAAATAAGGTGTTGCAGTAGAACCACATGTCCATCTGCACTCATTCGTATTATGCCACGCATGCCCGTTTATCTGCACTTGTTTAAATTATGCCCAGAATCTACCCACAAACAACATTAACACATAAATTACAAGCGTCAATTAGTATGAATTACATAAAGAGCTATGCCAACCCAACTGTGGTTGAATAGTGTCAAATGGACGCGGCGCTCTTTCGATGACCACTTGCAAGACGTTTGAGTCCATGTGTTATGGCAGACAGCTATTGCTTGCCATTATCTTTAGCGCTTGCGCCGAAACTCAAGTAAACTTTAGGTAACAAAAATGCAAAAGCAAACCCACTTAATGGCGATCCTGCCCACTCGAAACCAATTTCAGTGTGAAGTTAGAAAAGGCAAAATCTAAAACAAAAAATGTAGTTAACATGAATAATCATAGGAGCTTTTGTTTAGGAACAATAGTACACGTTTCTATAGGAATAGTCCCAACCACAGTAGTAGACACCGAAATAATTATCTCTGCAATCGGAATAATGTGAACATAAATCATAATACCTGTTGCGGTAATCGAAATAATGCGAATAAAAAAAACACGCTAGTAGAACCAGCTACAATAATAACAATCGTCTTCATTATAATGATACGTTGCAAAACCAAAATTAACGATACAATTGCTTAAACCCAAGAAATAGACGTGTTAATTTGGTAAAATTACAGGATAACGTTGAGACTTCTGGCACGGCATAAATAATCCATCTGGACCGAAGATTTATAAAATTTCGGATAATTGCATCAATAATTTTGATGTGTACTGCTCAAACACAGCACAGAACTTGAACTATCTCGTAGATTTAGGTGCAGATGTATCTTTGCTGAAATGATATGAGAGAACGAAATTTCATGCATTGACGATTAATAAAAATTAACGAGCATAGCCATTGAGACTTTTACAGCTAATGATTCAATTTATTTCATAATAAAATTATCATCATGTAACCATTGTATTAGACATAAATTCTGTATCGTTGATGACATATTCGCAATAAGTGCAGACAATATTACAGGGAGAGACTTTTTAGAATTTTTTTTTACTTAATTAAGAGGTGCAAAACGGGATATTTGTCGGAAATACTATTATACTGTAGTAGAATAATATTGAAGTGGGCGATTCCTGGCCAAGGTGTGGCATGGCCACGAAAAACTGGATTAGTATGGCAGGACAGTGGAACTGTCACACAGAAGAAGAAGAGGAATAAGAAGAACAGCAACGACCGAGGGAGATTCGTTTTAGGGCGAATCACGTGAAATCAGAAGCATCGGTCAGAGCGCGAATGATAATTAAATAAATAACGATTAAAGCTCAGATGTGGGGTCCGCCCAAGGAAAACTGCCGTAAAACACCGAGAAATTAACTTTTGTGAAGACCCAAAGAAGTGCCGCGTGGTAACGAGCATGTCCGGTCGACCAACCAGGAAGGAACTCATACAGCTGTTGCAGGAGGCGGGAATAGAGCCACTGGAGTCCGCGAGTGTGGCACAATTGCGCACACTACTCGAGGAGACAGCTGGAATTGACCGCTGCCACTGCCGCCCGGAAAATAACCGCTACCCAAACTGCCGTCGCTGCTGCTGCCCCTGCTACGAACACACCCGACGTCGCCACCATCCAGTTGGCCTTGGCCGCATACTTCGAGGGAGTTGCTGGCCAGCAACATGGATAGCGAATAAACCAAATCGATGCCCCAGCCCCCAAGGCACCCGTCATCAATCAGATGCCTGCTGAACTTTCGGCCCCTTCCGCCGCTGCCTCATACTCCAGCCGGAAACAAGGATTACCTTCGACTGCTGTCAGCGAGGAATTACGCGCTGCCGACAAAGAAATCGAGCTTCTCAACAAAAAAAGGTAGATCCTCGAGTTGCGAAAGGCCATCCGAGAACTGGAGGAGGGTAGAGACATGCGGGACGCCATTCCGAGGCGTATGGACATCGCTGATGTCCAACTGATCGTCAACCAATTCAGTGGGGACGACCATTACGATATCGACACATTTTTAAGTGACCTAGAAGCCGCCTTCTCAACAGGCGGTCAAAACGAAAGGTCCAAATTAATCTCTCTGAGACGACAGCTTACGGGGACAGCTCAGGCATTCCTCCGAACCACAAGTGCTGCCACTTATCAAGACTTGAGCAACGAGCTTGTGCTCGAGTTCGGTCGACACTATGTTGCCCAGGACACCTACAGGCTTCTCCAATCCAGGAAATGGAATAAGCATTCGGAGACCATTCAAAGGTACATCCTAGAAATGCAGGCAATTACCAAACGAGAAACGGTGACGGAGCTGGAGATCATCAACTTCATCATCAATGGATTGTGCCTGCCGAGCGCCGAAACGTACCTCCTATTGAACGCACAGACGCTGCTCGAACTCAAACGGATGGTCGTTACTCATGAGAAGCGTCTCATTGAGCGATCATCACTGATGTCCACTGCTGCCCAACGAGCCCCTGCTGCCAGATCGATGCCACAACAACGCCCGTCAACTGCTGCCGAAGAAACTGCTGTCCTATGCTTCAATTGCTCCCGAATGGGGCACTTTCAGAGCCAGTGCCCGTACGGGAAGAGATCACCAGGGTCGTGCTTTCGGTGTTGGAAAATCGGACACCTACACAAGGACTGCCCCAACCCGAAAAAAGTATCTGCTGCCCGGACGATCACCACCAATCCCGAAGTTGCTGTCAACGTCTGCCGAACTGCTGCCCCCCGCTCACCTCTGGATTCTGACGATGACGAATATGTAGATGTAGTTAATAAGGTGAGTGTTGCTCATATTTCCGATACTGGTAAGCACATCGAAGTGACGGATTCCCTTTCTATTTTTGATACCGGCAGCCCTGTTAGTTTCATTGCGAAACGACTGGTACCGCTGTCCAAGAGACAAACGATGCCCTTCCCCACCGCTTATGTAGGATTGGGCAATGAGAAACTGCTGTCATATGGCCGAATCAAGTGTCAACTGCAGTACCGGAACACCACAAGATTTGTTATACTTTTCATATTGCCTGATGATTCATCCGCAGTAGCCATAATTTTTGGTCGGGATGTTCTCCAAAAATTCAATGTTCAATTAAAATTAAATAACAATAACTTTGAAAAAACTCAAATCTGGACTGTTTTTCCAATCCGTCACCCCTTTTCGCTGACCTAGCCATAATTGTAAAGACGAATCCATGTGATGAGTTGACCGCTTCTGAATTGACCACTGGAGCTTCATCGAGTGTTGGTTCGGCAAACCACTGTAATAGTCCCGCTGAGCTAAACTCGTCTGCCTTGACTGCTGCTGTGTCCCCAACTTTAAGTGATTGTAGAACCGAAACCGCCGAAACCCCTGACATGATTGCCTGCTGCCGTGAACAGAACGATATCTTATCGCCACCGGAAGACTCTGACGCATCTGTGACCTTCAAAATTGACGTTAATCCTCACTGAAAAAAAAGACAGACGAGCCCTTGAAAATATTATCGAAACAAATTACCTAAGCCCTGTTAGTAAAGAAAAGAACCCTTATGAGTACGACATGAAAATACGCCTGACCACTGATTTACCTTTCCAATGTATGCCCAGACGCCTATCTTACTACGAAAGAACTGAAATACGGAAAATCATTGATGACCTGCTGTCCAAAGGTACAATTCGGCCTAGCAACTTGCCCTACGCTTCTGCTAAAGTTCTGGTCAAAAAGAAGAGCGGAGAAACTAAAATGTGTATAGACTATATGGCCCTAAACAAGTTGACAATACGCGATAACTACCCACTGCCGCTCATAGAAGACTGCATCGAATACCTAGAGGGAAAAGGGTATTTTTCGACTCTGGATTTGAGGAATGGATTTCACCAAGTCAAGATGTCACCTGATTCTGTGAAGTATACCTCCTTTGTTACATCCGATGGTAAATTTCAATATCTGCGAATGCCCTTTGGACTTAAGAATGCCCCTGCTGTTTTCCAGCGTTTCATATGCGACATCTTTCAAAATATGCTAGCTACAAGAAAAATAATCATCTACATGGACGAGAACCTAATCGCTTCTGAAACTTATGAACAACACCTAAAGTCTATAGAAGATGTTCTGAGGCTAATTTCAGAGAGATGCCTTGAATTAAAGCTAAGCAAATGCCGTTTCGGTTGTAATGAAATCGAGTACTTAGGATATGTAGTAAACCAGTCGGGAATACGTCCCAGCAATGCCCATATCGAAGCCATTAAACAGTACCCAGAACCGAAGAACTTGCGGGAACTAAGAACATGTTTAGGCCTCTTTTCATACTTCCGTAAATTCATACCCTCTTTCTCGAAAATTGCGAAACCACTGTTGTCACTTACGGACGAAGGTGTTACTTACCAATTCACTGAAGAATGTACTGCTGCCTTCAGAGAGCTGCGGGATAGATTAGCTGCTGCCCCCTTGTTAGCTATTTACAATCCCAAAAGAGAGACCGAACTTCACTGCTTCACAAGCTCCGCTGGTTTTGGAGCCGCCTTAATGCAAAGGCAAGACGATAATAAATTTCATCCTGTGCTCTTCTTTTCAAAAGCAGCCTCTGCCGCCGAATCAAGATATCATAGCTTCGAACTTGAGACCTTAGCTATTATATATGCCCTGAGACACTTCCGAGTGTAACTTGAAGGTTTACCGTTCAAACTCATAACTGACTGTAATTCACTTGCGCTGACGCTTAGCAAAAAACACATAAACCCCGGATCTCCAGATGGGCTCTGAAATTAGAAAACTATAATTACACCATACACCATCGGAGTGGAGTATCAATGTGACACCTTGACGCCTTAAGCCGATGCCATTCGGGAAAAACCACCAATTCAGACGCCACCACCGAACCCTTTTTTAGTACCCCCTTGATGAAAACCGATGTATCTCCCATTAATATAAATTCCAAGGCCGCTGTCCCTAAGGAAACCCTAGGTTTTCCTGATGTCATAAAACATTCTGCCGCTGTAGTAGACAGCGACTAAGTAGATTTCCATATCCAGGTCACTCAGAACCGTGACGAGCGTATTAAAACCCTTCGTAATCAATTAAGCTTAGGTACAGTCCCCGGCTACGAGCTAGTAGACGGATTGGTATTCAAAAAAGATAAACTGGGTCACCTGCGCCTATATGTCCCTGCCGAAATGGAAGACAATGTCATTCGAAATAATCATGAGAAGATCGGTCACCAAGGCGTCGAAAAAAAATGTGCCCAATTGAAGAAGCATTATTGGTTTCTCCACCTGAAGGATAAAGTAGATCGCTTCATTAAGAACTGCATAAAATGCATCATGTATTCAGCCTCACCTCGGTCCAATGAGCACCACTTGTATAATATATTGATACAATCCACATAGATCACTTCGGTCCCTTGCCTTCTGTTAGTTCCAAGAGAAAGCACGTTCTGCTCATTGTTGATAGCTTCACGAAATTTGTGAAATTATACCCTGTTAGGTCAACGAGTACGCAAAAAGTAATCTGCTGCTTAGACAAATACTTCAGTTACTATAGCCGCCCCAGACGTCTTATCTCAGACCGCGGAACCTGCTTCACTTCGGCCGAATTCGAAGCTTATATGTGTAAATGCAATATCATCCACGTAAAAGTAGCGGTCGCCTCTCCCCAGGTCAATGGGCAAGTCGAGAGGGTTAACCGAGTGATATAAGGAATGCTGGGCTCAGTGAACCAGTGACTCACGCCGACTGGTCTGCAAAGCTGTCCCATGCCGAATATGCTATTAACAATACTAAGTACACTTCAACGACGCGCCCCCCTAGTGAACTTCTGTTTGGGATAGAGCAGCGGGGAACAATATTCGATGAGCTTACTGAGTTCCTAGAATGTAAAGTCGCCAAAAAAACACAGATAACCTGCAGCAGATCAGAACCATAGCTTCCGCCGCCATAAAAAAATCGCAAGATCGTAACTTTCGGTACTATCAGGACCATCACGTCCCTGCTAAAATTTATAAAGTCGGTGATTATGTGGTCATAAGAAATATAGATACTACCGCTGGAACCAACAAGAAATTCATTCCTAGATACCGAGGCCCTTATGTCATACACAAAGTTCTTTCTCACGATCGATATGTCGTCCGGGACGTAGAAAACTGCCAGTTAACACCGTTTCCCTACGATGGAGTTGTTGAGTCCTCCCGTATGAGGAATTGGATGATTCAGGGATGACGTCACATGAATCGTCTAAAATTGAGCAACACTTAGGTTTAAGAATTTTATTACCTGCTGTCATTAATATAAGTTGCTTGCGGCCTTCAGCCAAAACATGCCGAAAAACAAATGTAAATAGAATTGTTTGTAAATTCCTCTGCCTTCTGACACTGAGCCTTCCGTCAACCGATGTCAAACTTTGCCGGTCGTGGTCGACCTTCTGTCAGATTGGCCGAGTTGTAGTAGAATAATATTGAAGTGGGCAATCAATGGCCAAGGTGTGGCATGCCCACGAAAAACTGGAGTAGTATGGCAGGACAGTGGAAATGTCACACATAAGAAGAAGAGGAATAAGAGGAACAGCAACGACCGAGGGAGATTCGTTTTCGGGCGAATCACGTGAAATCAGAAGCATCGGCCAGACCGCGAGTGATAATTAAATAAATAACGATTAAAATACCTGCAAAAGAGGTACATCACATTAAAATATCGAATTCAAAGAACTCTGAAATTTATATCGATAGCATTGAGAAACTACTTGATTTCCAATTACTATCTTATCACTAAATCAAAATTTACATCCTAAATAAAAATTAATAAATTTTCAAAAATTTAATGCACTTGCAAACACATTAGAAATTGGGTCCATAGACCCAGTTGCAACAGACAAATCTTACAATTAATTGAATTGAATTTAGTCAGAGAACGAAAAATAAGTTGCCAATAACTTTTACAAACAGCAATCAGAAATAACGCCAGTATACATTAGAAATTATAGATTACCACATTCACAAAGAGAACAAAGAAGAAGTAGGTACAAAAATTACTGCATGAGAACATATGTGAACCTTTTGTCAGTCCTTATAATTCAATTTTGCTATTATTATCAAAAACAAGCCGCGAGGTGCGACCCTTGACATCCACACGGTCAAGTTCCCAGTAATAATTACATAAATATGAAAAATACTAAACAAAATAATAATTATGAAAATAATACTACTTTAAACAAGCCGTAAGGTGCGACCCACGGTCAACTTCCCAGTAATATCTAAACAGATATTAAAAATATTAAACACAATAATAATTATGGAAATAATACTACTTCAAATAATAAAAATGTACTTCTCGCAAAAGTTATTGGAGCTTCAATTGATTACGTTAGGATTTTGGTGCATTGGTTTGATTGATTATTCACGCGCATCAATCGGAGGGGGTACAGGTTACAAAGCAGTTTTTTCATTAAAGTTAAAACATGGTGCTGTGAAGACTACTGAAAATCTGCTCAAATTTTGCAAATATTAATAAACTTTGATTGACTTTACAACAATTTCTCTAGAATAAGATATTTAAGGTATTATGATTCGAATGAACCTTTTTTACATGGTGGCTTTGATTTTTTATTTTTTATTAATTTTTTTTTTGTAATCATGAGAAAATTTTTTGCTGGTTTCTCTACAAAAATTGATAAAATATAAATTCTACAAGCATTTATTATAACGATGTGCAAATCAGGTTAAAAATGAATTTTTTTATAAAAAAAACACTACTTTTCCAAAAAAAATTAATAAACTAAAAAAACGCTTTAACAATTTTTTTAAAATATAAAAACATCATAAAAATGATAATATGCGTCGATTGACACCTTAAAGATGAAAAGATTATATTTAGTTCTCGAGATATAATGAATGACGTAAATGACCTTGAAAGTTTAATGATTTTTAATTTTTTATTTAATTTTTTTTTGTAATCAATAAAAAAAACTTTTGCTGGTTTTTTCACAAAAACTATTTGGAGTATGTAAATTATATAAACATTGATTACTTAGGTTTGAAAATCAGGGTAAAAATTTTGTGTTTTTGAAAAAAAAACAATTTTTTGCACTTTTTTGTTAAAAATTAAAAAACGGCTTCAAGAATTTTTTCAAAAATTTGATAGAATCACATAAATGTCAATACGCATCGATTGACACCTTTTTCAAAAAAAATCGAACGGTTGGTTCGCGATATATAACGCATGACAGAAATGACCTTCAAACGGGCAAAACAGCAAACCCCCCCGACCGAAGTTTCCAGCTCTTGAAATTGCAAAGACGCTTCGATTGAGACCTCAACAAAGTTGATACGAATTTGTTTACGTGAGTTATGCTCGTAGGAAAAGTGTTCACGAACGTACATACGTACGTACGTACGTACATACACACACACACACACACACACATACATCTCCCTTTCTAAAAACACTTTTTATATACTCTGTAGACCTCAAAACGTAAAGAAATGTTGAAAATTTCAATTTCGATTTTCGAGGCGATTACAAGAACTTCCCATATACTGGGAAGTTAATAATAATAATGTACCTCTCATAACAGTAATTGGAATGACTTAATATTAATCGTATCATCTACGGGAGCGTCAATTGATTACGTAGGTAAGAGGGATGATTGAATATTTACGCGGATTAATCGAGGGGGGGCCGTTACAAAGCCTATTCTACGTTATTTGTTATTTTCATATCGATGAAAGCTTTTTAAAGCATATGATGTAGCAAAATATTGACTACAAAACATTTTACCATTCAAAGCGTTCATTACCACAAATGCAAATTTGATTAATTTTTTTTTGATTTTCAAAATTTAAGCAGTTTTTATATTAAAATTAGATCACGGTACAGTAAAAACTCTTTAAAATTTGTTTAAACTAGGCAAATATTAATAAATTTTGATAAGCTTAACAACAATGACTTTAGAATAAGAGTAGTCTGGTAATATCATTCATATTATTACATTTATTTTACATGGCGACTTTGAATGATTTTTGTATTTTTAATTTAATTTTTTAGACATCATGAAAAAAGGTTGTGCTGCTTTGTCTCCAAAAATTGACAAGGATTTATGAATTTTATAAACATTTATTACCGTGTTGTGCAAATCTGGTTAAAACAAAAATTTATAAAAAAATCCTAATTTTTTCCCTTTTTTTTAAATTAAAAAAACGGCTCCAACATTTTTTTTAAAAAACTCAACAGAATCACGCAAATGTCGATAACCGTCGATTGACAACTTAACGATGCAAATCGTATGTTTTGTTCGCGAGATATAACGCATGACAAAAATGACCTTCAAAGGGTCAAAACAACAAACCCTGCGGACCGAAGTGTTCCAGAAACTAATCAACTCTTAAGATTGCAAAGACGCTACGATTGACTACTCAACGAAGTCGATTCGACTTTTTTACGTGAGCTATGCTCGTAGAAAAAACTGTCCACGAACGTACGAACGTACACACACACACACATACATCTCTTTTTCTCAAAATTATTTGAATATACTCTAAAGACCTCAAAACGTAACGAAAAGTTGAAAATTTCAATTTCGATTTTGAAGGCGAATACAAGAACTTCCCATAAATTGTATAAACATGTATTATTACGATGTGCAAATCAGATTAAACATTTATTTTTTTTTTATTAAAAAAGCCTTAATTTTCCACATTTTCTTTATTAATTTAAAAAAACGGCGACAAAAGTCTACATACGGGCCCTTTTTACGCTGCTTGACGAGCTGCACGGCACTATTTGAAAAAGTAATAATGTAGTCTTGTTTATAATCTTTTTTTATTGACATGTAACAAAAAATCTTTACTCCAATATAAACTGATTCCCTTATATTGTGTTGCAATATGGTATTCTAGAGATGGTGATCCATTACACCATCAATAAACACCAGAAAAAAAGTGCAAAAAATGAGGATTTTTTTTCATAAACAATAAATTTTTAACCTGATTTACGGAACCCAGTAATCAATTTTTATAAAATTTATATATTTCAAGCAATGTTTGAAAAAATATCATCAACACTTTTTCTCATGATAAAAAGAAACACTAAATAAAAAATAAAAAATCATTAACAGTTATCATGATCTTCAAGGTCATTTCTTCCATTCACTATATCTCACGAACCAGATATAATATTTGCATCATTCAGCGATCAATCGACGTGTTTTAATTTGAAAACATTAAAAACAAGCCGCGAAGTGTGACCCTTGAGGTCAACACGGTTAACTTCCCAGTAATATTTACATAGATATTAAAAATATTAATCTCAAAAATAATAATGAGAATAATGCTATTTGAAATAAGAATAATGAGAGGTACTCATCGCAGTAAATGGAATGAGTTAATAGTAATCGTATCATCTACGGGAACGTCCATTGATTACGGTTATGATTTTGCGGATGCAGGCGGGGGGAGGGGGTGGATCGGTTTGATTGAATATTCACGCGAATCAATCGGGGCGGGAAAGGTTACAAAGCATGTTCTACGTTATTTGTTATTTTTATATCGATGCTTGAAGTAAAAAAGCCCCAGCAAAAATGAATGCAATTTTTATTATTACGCCCACTGAAGAGATTTTATCGCAAACTGGCCATTTTGAATAGTTGCGTTCAAAATTGCGATCACTTCCGTAGAATCATTGAATTTGTACTTTTTCACGATTTTACATCGATGAGACTAATAATTATTTTTTATTTTCTGCTGGTCTTGAAAAACATGGAATATGCAGTCAAAAATGGGTTGAATTACATGTAAAAAATAAAATGTATTACAAATGATGAAGGAAGTAATTGAAATCTTGCGAAACTCAAGAACAAAACTACTAAAAACTACATTTTTTTATTTGATGAAAGCTTTTTAAAGCATATGATCTTGCAAAGTATTTACTCCAAAACATTTTACTATTCAAATCGTTGATTACCATAAATGCAAATTTAATTGAATTTGTTGTTGATTTTTAAAATTTAGGCAGTTTTTTTTATTGAAATTAAAACACTGTAAACAGCTCAAATTATGCAAATATTAATAAACTCTGATTGACTTTACAACCGTGTCTTTTGAATAAAAGATATAAAGTAATATCATTCGTTTGAACCCTTTTGCCATGGTAACTTTGAATGAATTTTTAATTTTGATTTAGTTTTTTTATAATCATCGAAATAAGTTTTGCTGGTTTCTCTAACTAAAAAAAATTATACATTTTATAAAAATTTATTGCTGTGTGGTACAAATCAGGTTACAAATCTATTTTTTATGGAAAATCCCAAATTTTCCGCATTTTCTTACATGAAATTAAAAAACTGCTAAAGCGATTTTTTTAAAGTTAAAAACAACACAAAATGTTAATACACGTCGATTGACACCTTTTTGATGAAAACATTATATTTTGTTCGTGAGATATAGTAAATGACATAAATAACCTTCAAAGTGATAATGACTTTTAATGATTTTTTATTTTTGATTTATTAACTTCCCAGTATATGGGAAGTTCTTGTAATCGCCTCGAAAACGCCTCGAACATATCTTTACGTTTTGAAGTCTTACGAGTATATTTAAGGTGTTTTTAGAAAGAAGTATGTATGTGTGTGTGTATGTACGTACGTACGTGCGTTCGCGGACAGATTTTCTACAAGCGTAACTCACGTAAACAAAGTCATCTCGACTTCGTTAAGGTGTCAATCGGAGCGTCTTTGGAATTTTAAGAGCTGATTAGTTTTTGGAAAACTTCGGTCGGGGGAGTTTGCTGTTTTCACCCCTTGAAGGTCAACCCTGTCATAAACTATATCTCGCGAACCAAACGTACGATATGGTTTATCAAGATGTCAATCGACGCTTATTACCATTTTCGTTATTCGATCAAACTTTTTAAAAAAATGTTGGAGGGGTTTTTTAATTTTTTTGAAAAAAATTGCAAAAAATTGGAATTTTTTCAAACACATCAAATTTTTAACTTTATTTTCAAGTCGCAGTGATCAATATTTATAAAGTTTATATACTCCAAACAGTTGTTGTAAATAAACCACCAAAATTTTTTTCATGATTCCAAAAAAAACTAGTTAAAAATAAAAAATCATTAAAAGTCATCATGTCCTTCATGGTCATTTATGTCAATCATTATATCTCGAGAAACAAATATAATTTTTCCATCATTAAGAAGTCATTAAACGCGTATTAACATTTTAATGATAGGGAGCGTGGTTTCGGGATAACGAATGGCTTCCTCTTCAGGTGCTGTCATATGCCATTCGTTATCAGACAGCACGACCACGGTTTAGGCTTGTTGATGGGTTAAGCTCGTTATATTTCAACTATTTTAATATTTGCATCTGCGAAGTATAACGACTGTCAATTTTTTCGTTCGTATATTGTGCATACGTTGCAATTCGAAATGATTCTTATTTTTGGATTTGAACCTCCGTTTCTAGTCGAGACAAATCGCCTACTAGTGTGCTTTTTTGTTTGGTTAGCAACGTGCTAACACTATTTTTGCACATTAATGGAGGTTCTTTTGTTCCAGATTAATGGTTGGTGCCATAATTAGATAGGGAGCGTGGTTTCGGGATAACGAATGGCTTCCTCTTCAGGTGCTGTCATATGCCATTCGTTATCAGACAGCACGACCACGGTTTAGGCTTGTTGATGGGTTAAGCTCGTTATATTTCAGCTATTTTAATCTTTGCATCTGTGAAGTATAACGACTGTCAATTTTTTCGTTCGTATATTGTACATACGTTGCAATTCGAAATGATTCTTATTTTTGGATGGATGGATGGATGGATAAGAATCATTTCGAATTGCAACGTATGCACAATACGACTTTGTTTACGTGAGTTATGCTCGAAGAAAAAACTGTCCACAAACGCACATACGTACGTACGTACATACACACACACGTACTTCTTTCTAAAAACACTTGAAATATATTCTAAAGTCCTGAAAACGTAAAGATATGTTAAAAATTTCAATTTCGATTTTCGAGGCGATTACAAGAAGTTCCCATATACTGGGAAGTTAAAAACGACGATGAAACAAAACAACGACGTTTAGTAGTAAATTTTAGACGGCTAAATACAAAAAATTGCAAACAACAAACTTTCTCCAAGTAGACTCAAAGATGGGATGTAAAATAGATCGCCTTCTCATAGTGCATCCTACATAACGCTAAATGATCTACCATGACACGATTTCGAATGTTTTCGGACAATTTTCTCGTCTTTACGACTTTATTCAATGCTTTGGGCTGGTATTAGTGGAGTTCTGTCACCTGAGTAGGATAGAGCGGGGTTGAAAGTGCCAGGGGTAAGTTGTTCCCATGCAAATATCGAAAAAACAAAAAGAGATAACATTATGTTCATATTATGTCCGGCATTCTGGCACTCTAGCACATGTGCGGCGGCTATTTGAGTTTCGCCAGAATCGGGGACCTAGTGGCAGTGTGTGCAGTGTTCCTTCAGCATTACGTAAGTACATATTTTTTCGCGCATACTGTTTGGTCTGCAGAGGCACCCCAAAAGGTGTTTTTTGGTGGCCAGCTAATGCAAAAATATCAACCGCAAACCTGCTAAACAGCGCGAGGAGGATTGCAGCTAATGCAATCAACGGGGCTGTACGCACTACCCCGACAAAGGTATTTTTCATGCTATTAGATTGACTTCTGACGGAGCTCCCTACGAGACAGACCAAGTGTTCTGCGATTCGGTCGAAAGCTCTAAATCTCTGGCATGAGGGGAATAATAGCCACTTCACAATACTATGGAGGGATGGGCCAATGCCAGGGAAAATAGACCTTACTTCTCAGATCCCCTGTTCCATAAATGGTTTCAAGTCAGTCATCCCTAGTAGAGATGACTAAACCATAGCATGAAGTGGGAAGCAGTGATTGGTCGACATTTATACTGATGGTTCTAAAATGGATGGAAAAGTTGGCTGTGGGGTTTTCTCAGAACAGCTCATTGGGCTTCAAATTTCTTCAAAACTTACATGTACGCAAGATTCTAAGTAATCACATATCATAGACCACTAGTCTCATTTTCTAACTCATAAACCCGTCGCCAAAGCTAACAAGCCGCGAAGTGCAACCCTTTAGGTCCACAAGGTGAACTTCCCAGTAATATCTAGATAAACATTCAAAATATTGAACCCAATAATAATTTTGAAAATAATACTACTTTAAATAATAATAATAAGAGGTATTCATAGCAGTAACAGGAATGAGTTTATAATAATCATATCACCTACGAGAGTATCCAGTGATTACGTAAGGCTTTTGGTGGATGCGGGTGGGGACCTTTTCTACGTTATTAACTTCCCAGTATATGGGAAGTTCTTGTAATCGCCTCGAAAATCGAAATTGAAATTTTCAACATTTCTTTACGTTTTGAGGTCTATAGAGTATATATTAAGTGTTTTTAGAAAGGGAGATGTATGTGTGTGTGTATGTACGTACGTACGTACGTACGTATGTACGTTAGTGGTCACTTTTTTCTACGAGCATAACTCACGTAAAAAAATTCTTATCAACTTTGTTGAGGTGTCAATCGGAGCGTCTTTGCAATCTCAAGAGCTGATTAGTTTTTGGGAAACTTCGGTGGGGGGGGTTTGCTGTTTTGCCCGTTTGAAGGTCATTTCTGTCATGCGTTATATATCGCGAACCAACCGTTCGATTTTTTTTGAAAAAGGTGTCAATCGATGCGTATTGACATTTATGTGATTCTATCAAATTTTTGAAAAAATTCTTGAAGCCGTTTTTTAATTTTTAACAAAAAAGTGCAAAAAATTGTTTTTTTTTCAAAAACACAAAATTTTTACCCTGATTTTCAAACCTAAGTAATCAATGTTTATATAATTTACATACTCCAAATAGTTTTCGTGAAAAAACCAGCAAAAGTTCTTTTCATGATTACAAAAAAAATTAAATAAAAAATTAAAAATCATTAAACTTTCAAGGTCATTTACGTCATTCATTATATCTCGAGAACTAAATATAATCTTTTCATTTTTAAGGTGTCAATCGACGCATATTATCATTTTTATGATGTTTTTATATTTTAAAAAAATCGTTAAAGCGTTTTTTTAGTTTATTAAAAAAATTGTAAAAAGTAGTGTTTTTTTCATTAAAAAATTAATTTTTAACCTGATTTGCACATCATTATAATAAATGTTTGTAGAATTTATAAAATTTTATCAATTTTTGTAGAGAAACCAGCAAAAACTTTTCTCATGATTACCAAAAAAAATAAAAAAAAAAGCAAAGCCACCATGTAAAAAGGGTTCATTCGAATCATAATACCTTAAATATCTTATTCTAGAGAAATTGTTGTAAAGTCAATCAAAGTTTATTAATATTTGCAAAATTTGAGCAGATTTTCAGTAGTCTTCACAGCACCATGCTTTAACTTTAATGAAAAAACTGCTTTGTAACCTGTCCCCCCTCCGATTGATCCGCGAGAATAATCAATCAAACCAATGCACCAAAATCCTCACGTAATCAATTGACGCTCGCGTAGATGTTATGATTAATATTAAATCATTTCAATAACTTTTACGAGAAGTACATTTTTATTATTTGAAGTAGTATTATTTCCATAATTATTATTGTGTTTAATATTTTTAATATCTGTTTAGATATTACTGGGAAGTTGACCGTGTGGACCTCATGGGTCGCACCTCACGCTTTTTCTATCAAATTTTTAAAAAAATGTTGGAGGGGTTTTTTAATTTTTTGAAAAAAAGTGCAAAAAATTGGAATTTTTTTCAAAAACATCAAATTTGTAACTTCCCAGTATATTGAAAGTTCTTGTAATCGCCTCGAAAATCGAAATTGAAATTTTCAACATTTCTTTACGTTTTGAGGTCTATAGAGTATATATCAAGTGTTTTTAGAAAGGGAGATGTATGCGTGCGTGTGTGTGTGTGTATGTACGAACGTACGTACGGACGTATGTACGTTAGTGGACACTTTTTTCTACGAGCATAACTCACGTAAACAAAGTTGTATCGACTTCGCTAAGATGTCAATCGAAGCGTCTTTGCAATCTTAAGAGCTGATTAGTTTTTGGGAAACTTCGGTCGGGGGGGGGGGGGGGTTGCTGTTTTGCCCATTTGAAGATCATTTCTGTCATGCGCTATATCTCACGAACCAAACATACGATTTGCTTCATCAAGGTGTCAATCGACGCGTATTAACATTTTCGTGATTCTATCATATTTTTAAAAAAATTGTTCATGCGGTTTTTTTAATTTTTTGAAAAAAAGTGCAAAAAATTCGAGTTTTTTTCAAAAACATCAAATTTTTAACTTTATTTTCAAGTCGCAGTAATCAATATTTATAAAATTGATATAATCCAAACAATTGTTGCAGAAAAACCACCAAAATATTCTTTTCATGATTACAAAATAAATTAAATAAAAAATCATTAAAAGTCATCATGTCCTTCATGGTCATTTATGTCAATCATTATATCTCGAGAACCAAATATAATCTTTGCATCATTAAGAAGTCAATCAACGCATTTTTACATTTTAATGATGTTTTTAAATTTAAAAAAAAATCTTTAAATCCATTTTTGTTAATTTAGTAAAATTTTTTTTTGAAAATTAGTGTTTTTTTTTCATAACAAATTAATTAATAATTAATAAAATCAACCTCGTAAAAATAAATGTTTATAAAATTTATAAACTCATCAATTTCTGTAGAGACTAGCAAAATATTTTGTCATGATTTCAAAACAAAAAATAAAAAAAATCATTCAAAGTCACCATGTAAAAAGGGTTCATACGAATTTGTATACCTTAAATCTCTTATTCTGAAGACATTGTTGTAGAGTCAATCATTTATTATTAGTTGCATAATTTGCGGAGATTTTTGATAGTCTTCACAGAACCGTGTTTTAACTTTAATAAAAAAAATGCTTAAATTTTGAAAACCAATACAAATCAAATCAAATTTTCAATTGTGATAATCAACGTTTTGAATGGTAAAATGTTTTGTAGTCAACACTATTTGAGATCATATGCTTTGAAAAGCTTTCATCAAATAAAAATTGTAGTTTTTAGGAGTTTTGTTCTTCAGTATTCGTAAAATTTCAGTTACTTCCGTCATCATGTGTAATACATATATTTTACTTTTTACATGCAATTGAACCTATTTTTGACTGCATAATCAATGTTTCTCAAAATCAACAGAAAATGAGAAATAATTATGAGTTTCATTGATGTAAAATCGTGAAAAAATACAAATTCAGTGATTATGGCGAAGTGCTAGCAGTTTTGACCGCAACTATTCAAAATGGCCATCACGCGACAAAATCTCTTCAGTTGTCGTAATAACAAAAACTGCATTCATTTTTGCTAGCGCTGTTTTGTGCTTCAAGCATCGATATGAAAATAACAAATAACGTAGAAATGGCTTTGTAACCTGTCCCCCTTCCGATTGATCCACGCGAATATTAAATCAAACCAATTCACGAAAATCTTTACGTAATCAATTGACGCTCGCGTAGATGTTACGATTAATATTAAGTCATTCCAATAACTTTTATGAGAGGTACATTTTTATTATTAAAAGTAGTATTATTTCTATAATTATTATTGTGTTTAATATTTTTAATATTTATGTAAATAATACTGGGAAGTTGTACGTGTGGACCACAAGGGTCACACCTCATGGCTTGTTTGTTATTTTCACATCGATGCTTGAAGGACAAAAAAGCGCTAGCAAAAATGAATGCAGTTTCTATTATTACTCTCATTGAAGAGATTTTGTCGCGTGATGACCATTTGAATAGTTGCATTCAAAATTGTCATGGCTTCAGCATAATCACTAAATTTATATTTTTTCATGATCTTACATCAATGAGATTAATAATTACTTTATACATTCTATTGGTAAATTTTGAATATACAGTCAAAAATAGGTTCAATTGCATGTAAAAAGTGAAACGTTTTACAAATGATGATGGAGGAAGTAATTCAATTGCATGTAAAAAGTGAAACGTTTTACAAATGATGATGGAGGAA
Organism: Oxycera nigricornis; assembly: GCA_963942545.1. NCBI lineage: Eukaryota > Metazoa > Arthropoda > Insecta > Diptera > Stratiomyidae > Oxycera > Oxycera nigricornis. The sequence continues at coordinate 68,970,050 of OZ012659.1, read as the reverse complement.
GTAATTAAAATCTTATTACTAAAAAATGAATCTAATAAAACTTTTTTTATTTGATGAAAGCTTTTAAAGCATATGATCTTGCAAAGCATTGACTATAAAACATTTTACCATTCAATGCGTTGATTACCACAAATGCAAATTTGATTGAAATTTTGATGATTTTGAAAATTTAAGCGGTTTTTTAATTAAAAAACTGTAAAAACTATTATAAATCTGCTCAAATTATGCCAATATTTTCAAACTTTGATTGAATTTACAACAATTAATTTAGAATAAAAGATATAAAATAATTCGTATGAACCATCTTTACATGGTAACTTTGTATGATTTTTTATTCATATTTTTTTTTATAATCATGGAAAAAACTTTAGCCGGCTTCTCTTCAAAAACTGACAAGAGTGTGTAAATTTTAGAAACATTTATTACTGTGTTGTGCAAATCAGGTTGAAAAAATATTTTTTTATGAAAATACCTGATTTTTTTTATTTTCTTCTATAAAATTGAAAAACCAGCTGAAAAGAATTTTCATAATGGTGAAAACCCACAAAGATGCTATTACACGTCGATTGACATCTTAATGATGCAAATATTATATCTAGTTCGTGAGATATAGTGATTGACAGAAATGACCTTGAAGATCATGATGACTGTTAATGATTTTTAACTTCCCAGTATATGGGAAGTTCTTGTAATCGCCTCGAAAATCGAAATTGAAATTTTCAACTTTTCTTTACGTTTTGAGGTCTATAGAGTACATATAAAGTGTTTTTAAAAAGGGAGACGTGTGTGTGTGTGTGTGTACGTACGTACGTACGTCTGTACGTTCGTGGACAGTTTTTTCTACGAGCATAACTCACGTAAACAAAGTCCGATGGACTTGGTTGAGATGTCAGTCGAAGCGTATTTGCAATCTTAAGAGCTGATTAGTTTTTATGAATCTTCGGTGGGGGGGGGGGGGGTTTGCTGTTTTGCCCGTTTGAAGGTCATTTCTGTCATACGCTATATCTCGCGAACCAAACATACGATTTTTTTTAACAAGGTGTCAATCGACGCGTATTGACGTTTGTGTGATTCTATCAAACTTCTATAAAAATTCTTCGAACGTTTTTCAAATTTTTTAAAAAAAAAGTGCAAAAAATTAGGTTCTTTTCAAAAACAATAAATTTTTAACCTTATTGTCAAGTCTTATTAATCAATGTTTACAAAGTTTATATACTCCAAACAATGTTTGCAAAAACGTCATCAAATTTTTTTCTCATGATTACGTAAAAAAATAAATTAAAAATCATTAAAAGTCATCATGATTTTCAAGGTCATTTTTATCATTTACTATATCTCACGAACCAGATATAATATTTGCATCATTAAAGTGACAGTTGACGTGTATTAACATCTTTGTGAAGTTTTTAACATTATAAAAATTCGTTTTAGCCGTTTTTTTAATTTAATAGAAGAAAATGCGAAAAATTATGGTTTTTTCATAGAAAATATTTTTTAACTTGATTTGCACAGCACAGTGATTTAGTTTATAAAATTTATACATTCTTATCAGTTTTTGGAGAGAAACCCGCAAAATTTTATTCCATGATTATGAAAAATCTAAATTAAAAATAAAAAAATCATTCAAAGTTACCATGTAAAGAGGGTTCATACGAGTGCTATTACTTTATATCTTTTATTCTAAAAAAATTGTTGTGAATTCAATCAAAGTTTTAAGATATTTGCATAATTTGAGCAGATTTTTAATAGTTTTTATAGTCTTTTAATTAAAAAAAATTGCTTAAATTTTGAAAACCAACAAAATTTTTCAACACCAAAAACGCCCCCACCGATTGATCCGCGTGAATATTCAATCTGTCCTCATCGACCAAAAACCTTACGTTATCAATGGACCCTCCCGTAGACGATATGATTCATATTAACTCATTCCTGTTACTGCTATGAATACCTCTCATTGTTGTAATGTTGTTGATGTTTATGTAGATATTACTGGGAAGTTGACCGTGTGGACCTCGAGGGTCGTACCTCGCGGCTTGTTTATTTTTGATTTAATGTTTTTTGTTATCATGAGAAAAAAGTTTGACGATGTTTTTACAAACACTGCTTGGAGTATAAAATTTTTATAAAAATTGATGACTGTGCTCCGTAACTCAGGTTAAAAATTTATTGTTTATGAAAAAAAAAATTTTGCACTTTTTTTCCTAAACTAAAAAATCGCTCCAACGATTTCTTTCAAAATTTGATAGGTTAACAAAATTGTTAATACGCGTCGATTGATGTCTTAAAAATGCAAATGGTATGTTTGGTTCGCGAGATATAACACATAGCAAATATGACCTTGAAGATCATGATGACTGTTAATGATTTTTTATTTTTTATTTAATTTTTTTTGTGTTCATGACAAAATTTTTTATGGATGTTTTTACAATAACTGTTTGGAGTATATAAATTTTATAAACATTGATTACTTTGACTTGAAAATAAAGTTAAAAATTCATTGTTTTTGAAAAAACCTTAATTTTTTGCACTTTTTTTAATTAAAAAACGGCTCAAAGAATTTGCTTGAAAACTTTATCGAATCTTATAAATGTCAAGACGCGTCGATAAACACCTTGTTAAAGGAAATCGTACGTTTGGTTTGCGAGATATAACGCATGATAGAAATGACCTTCGAACGGACAACACAGCAAACGCCCCCGACCGAAGTTTTCCAAAAACTAATCAGCTCTTAAGATTGCAAAGAGGCTTCGATTCACATCTTAACAAAGTCGATACGACTTTGTTTACGTGAGTTTTGCTCGTAGAAAAAACTGTCCACGAACGTACGTACGTACACACACATACACATACATCTCTCTTTCTAAAAACACTTTATATATACTCTATAGACCTCAAAACGTAAAGAAATGTTGAAAATTTCAATTTCGATATTCGAGGCGATTACAAGAACTTCCCATATACTGGGAAGTTAACAAGGATATGTCTAGATTTAGCAGATTTCGACTTCGAGATCATTTATAAAAAACAGCAAAATTAATACAAACGCGGATGTCTTATCTCGCATCTAAATGAATTTCAACATACTTAAGCAAATGATTCTAACAGCGAAAAATGAGACCATTAAAAAGTCTTCAGCTATCACAAGGGGACAAAAATTATAATAATAACATCAATAATAACTACGATGCCATTCCTCCAAAGAAACCTGATTAACTTCACAGTTGGGAATGCACATCGTTAACTGATATAAAAGCGATGCGTACGTTAAAATTTGATAAGCCGCAGATAAATGAACTCATTAATGTAAAGAAAAATAATCCGAAAATAGAAATTGTACGCACGTCGAAAGAAATTAACGTTTGATCTAACATCGATAAAATTTCCAGTGGATCCGTTCCTGCCGAAATAAAGCTAACAACCATTAAGCATGAATACAATAGCTATCATCCGAACAGAAATTTAGATTTCGTTATTAAAAAGCTACTTGACGCAATGCATAACTTAAATATATATGACCTAGCATTACCTGAATAGGATAAAAAATTTAAAGGTATACAGAAAAAGGATTTCAAAGAATTGTTTATTATGTTGGATCAAAAAAATACGTATAAAATTCGCGCAAAAATAAACATATTGACATATACACTTCCGAAAAGTCGATGACAAATCAATGTAGTATAAACTATTAAGCGAATGCCACAACTCATCACATCCGTGACACTAACGTGCTCGGAAAACCATCTTTAACCTGAAGGACCTTGCAAAAATATGTCTATTATGGTAAAGAAATTTGTAACGAAATGTGTATACTGTAAAAATTATGCAAAGAGCAAACTGGTCGGAGATTCCAAAGGAGAAAAAGTCGATACAAATACAACGTCTACAACTTTCGTACTACTATATGGTTTCTGTAGGACTTTCAAAAATTTCAAATCATCTTCAATATATTCCCACTATGCAGTGCGAACCGTCTAAATTCATCATCGCAGCACCCATTTAGTCAAAGGATACGATGATTATAGCATTTACTCTCGTAAATGAATTTATACTAAGATACAGACAGTTCAAATCCTCAAATTTGATAGAGGAACTGAATTCACGAATGAACTTATGAAAGAATTTTGTAATTTACAACAAATTAAACAGATATTTTCTTTCCCGTATCATCATATGGTAGATCAAAATGGAGTCAACTTCACAATGAACATAAATGGTAAACTAAAGGAATTTCATAATAACCAATTAAAACGATGGAGAATATATATACGTGTACCAAATATTGTGACATATAATACATACATTTAATCTACATTACTTGTACATTATTTGAGGTTACACTTGCAATAAGTATAAAATTATCGAAATTAACTAGTACTTCTACTAAATAAGTTCATGATATTTAACCTTACATATAACAGCAAAACCTAATATAACTTCATTTGAAACGGAATCCTATGTTCCGAATTTTAGTCCAGTCAAATGGGAGTTTCACCGTGCATTTTGGCCTGGCAGACAAATTTTTATTGCAATGTGTGGGCAACGGTATAGTTAGCTTAAGTTCATGTTTCTGGGGTCGCAGCTCAAATACTCCATACCTCGGAAACCAAGAAAATTATGTATGACAAACGTAGAATCAAATTTGTAGCAAGTGTGAGTATATTTTACCTTTACGTGGTGTCCATAAAAAAAAATTTTAAGCCAATAATGACATCCAAAAAGAGGGGATTATCTTATGAGCGTTACAACTTTTTTAATTTCACGTTTAACGCGAAACACGTTGAAATACTTTTCTAAGCCAATTTTGGCACAAATCGTTTGCGGTTTTGACTGTCCCAATCATTGTACATTAACGGGAGTTATTCCATTCCAAAGGGAGAAAGTCGCGTGAAAAACGGATTTTTAGGCCGAATAATCGGCTTACGAAGGCAAACCCCCCATGGAAACAAATTTTTGGTTCAATGTGTAGTTTGTCTTATTGTGAGCTTAAATTCAAGTTTCTGGAATTTCAGCCCCAATCCTCTGGGCTCCATCTTGAAAACGAAAATAATGGGGAGGCTCCCTATCTCCGAAACCATGGCTTCCCAAAAAAAGTTTAATATGGTAATGGGTGAAGAATTTAATTTGCAGCAAATCGTGCATACAGCAATGAATTTTTTACGCGGCAAAAGTAATGAGCCGGCGGTATTAGCGGTTTTTTTGTGCCATACTACGATATTAACATTTTATCGAATTCGAAAGCCATGAAGCAAATGTTCGGAAGGCAGAAAGCTATAATCAAAAATCATTTTGAAGGATCAAGGTACAACCGTTTTTTTTGGCATGGCCCAAATAAGCATAAATAAGATCTTAACCATTAAGTAACATGCAATCCTGGCCAAAATTGCCCAAATTGTGGTAAAAAGTAGGCAATTATTAAAGCTCCTGCTCAAATATGAATTAAATAACATTTATTTGCATTTTATTAGTTAACTCTATAGGGAAGTAGGAACACAAGTCTACAGAGTATTAAAAAACCTCCCAAATCCCAAATCTTTTGCTAAATTTTCCGAAACGAGCTTTCATGTTGAAGTAATAGTCGCCAATTAAAATAGAGGATTTATTTTATGTTTTTAACTTCCCAGTATATGGGAAGTTCTTGTAATCGCCTCGAAAATTGAAATTGAAATTTTCAACATATCTTTACGTTTTGAGGTCTTTAGAGTATATTTTGAGTTTTTTTAGAATGAAATATGTGTGTGTTTGTGTATGTACGTACGTACGTACATACGTTTGCGGACAATTTTTCTACGAGCATAACTCATGTAAACGAAGTCGTATCCACTTCTTTGAGGTGTCAATCGAAGCGCCTTTGCAATGTTAAAAGCTGATTAAGGAAACTTCGTCCGGGGGGGGGGGGGTTGCTGTTTTGCCCCCTTGAAGGTCATTGCTGTCATGCGGTATATCTCACGAGCCAAACATAGGATTTCCATTTTCGAGGTGCCAATCGACGCGCATTTATATAAGTGTAATATTACCAAATTTTACAAAAAATATTTAGAGCCGTTTTCTAATTTGTTAAAAAAGTGCAAAAAATCAAGATTCTTTTCATAAACAATAATTTTTTAGCTTGACTTGCAAACCGCAGTGATCAATGTTGAAAAAATTTATATACTGCAAATAGTTCTTGAGCAGAAACCAGCAAAATTTTTCTAATGACTATGAAAATAAAAATTAAAAATAAAAAATCACTAGATCGTCATTACCTTCAAGGTCATTCACTATATCTCGCGAACCAAATATAGTATTTTCATCACTGGGATGTCAATCGACGCGTCTTAACATTTTCATGATGTTTTTTAGTTTCTAATAAATCGTTAGAGCCGATTTTTAATTTAAAAAAAATTGCAAAGCCTTAGGGTTTTTTTCATAAAAAATAAATTTTTAACCTGATTTGGACAACATAGTAATAAATGTTTATAAAACTTATAAATTCTTATCAGATTTTAAGAAAAACCACCAAAATGTTTTTCCATGATTACAAAAAAAAATTAAATAAAGAAAAATTAATCAATGTCACCATGTAAAAAGTGCTCATACGAATGATATTGCCTGATTACTCTTATTCTAAAGACATTGTTGTTAAATCAATCAAAGTTTATTAACATTTGTATATATTGAGCAGATTTTCAATTGTTTTAACAATACCGTGTTTTAATTTTAATAAAAAAACTGCTTACATTTTAAAACCAAAAAATCTAATCAAATTTGCATTTGTGGTAATGAACGCTTTGAATGGTAAAATGTTTTGTAGTTAATACTGTGCAGGATCATATGGTTTAAAAAGCTCTCATCAAATAAAAAACTGCAGGTTTTAGTAGTTTTGTTCTTTAGTGTTCGTAAGATTTCAATTACTTCCTCCATTATCATTCATAATGCTTTTTAGTTTTTACTTGCAATTAAACCGATTATCAACTGCACATTCAATGTATTTCAATAGCAACTGAAAATAAGAAATAAGTATTAGCCTAATTGTTGTAAAATCGTGAAAAAAAAACAAATTCAGTGATTATGCCGAAGTACTGGCAATTTTGACTGCAACTATTCAAAATGGTCACCACGCGACAAAATCTCTTTAGTGGGAGTAGTAACAAAAATTCCATTCATTTTTGCTAGCCCTCTTTTGTTGTTCAAGCATCGATATGAAAATAACAAATAACATAGGAAAGGCTTTGTAACCTACCCCCACCACCCACCGATTGATCCGCATGAATATTCAATCAAACCAATTCATCCCCCATCCACCAAAAGCACAACGTATTCAATGGTCGCTCCCGTAGATGATACGATTAATATTAAGACATTCCAATTACTGTTATGAGTAGCTCTAATTATTGTGTTATATAGTAGTATTAAATGCAATTTAAGAAATGGTTAAATGACATCATTCGGCAAGTAAGTTTTATGATATTGATCCCGTTCATCACAGGAATCATCACTGTTTTCCTACTAAGCAGATCATAGAACTGAGAATGACCATCATCATAATTCCACAAACATTATACTTGTTAGCATCTTCAACTTCAAAATATTTTTAATACACTTGCTGTGTACCAAACTCACAATATTGAGAAAAAATGTAAACTAGCTTTGGTAGAGGATATTTTAAGTACTGCCTGTTAGTCAAAGAATGTTGAGAATTTTTTTTTCCTGGGATTAGTCTGATGTGATTTCATAAAGCACTCATGCTATGCTACAATGAATTTGTAAAAAACCCCACAGAAATGTTCAATGTATTTGTTCTCTTTGGTTTTATATTTGTCCATATAAAAGTGTCGTATGCAAGTTTCGATTCAAAAATGTTTTAATTATGATTGTTGGGATAAGAAACAATGCTTTGAACCAATGAAATAAAGGTAATAAATCTTGTTGGCCCAATTGTTTCAGATGGAAACAGAACTAAGTTTGGATATCTTATACGAATGAACATAATAATTTGTTGAAACATAATTATACAACCGCCTAATGTAATAGCAACGTTTGTATTCTCACACAATTTTTCTATCAAGCAACCCAATGACTCAATGGGCTACAAATGATATCGGTTATGAAAATCTCGGGAAATCATCTTCACAGAATGATGTGCAGGCTGCCGGAGACGATAAAAGTCGTTAACATTTTCAACATTAACTAATTTTAAGTGTTAAAATTCTTTCTTCTATAAATGCAGGAAATTCGGTATCAATCGTCATAGCATCTTACGATAAAATAAAACATATAAAACTAATTTTTATTCCAAATTCGACTAAAAATATGCACACAGGCATAGATATTCCTGCCTGGGCTGACTCTACCACGAACGCTTCCACGTGTTACGGCCAAGATTAACTCCTAAAAACCCAACCAAAAAATATCTCCACCGGGAAAAATATTCAAGGTGGCACTCATGTCACCAAAGGCAGGCATCGGGCAATATTTGACAGCTTCTAAACATTTTCTTGGCTATTAGTTGGTATAATTTTATCCAGTGAATGCAGATGGCTTATCAAAAATCGCCAACGGTTTAATTCTTGGTGGCAGGTGATTGATCCAGTACAAAATCATTCGCACAAAAATATTTGGTAACAAAAATATACATTACAAAAATTTCCCGTACAAAAATATTGGGGTCAATATTATCTGATATTAAATTTCTCAACAACCGAGGACTATTAAACAAAGAAAATTAATTGAAGAAGACTTTCAAAGAAAATGCAGTGAAATTATTTAAATTTAACATTGTTTTAATGGCTTTCAAGGTTTTGTACAATAGTCTGACGGAACCCTATTAGTGTAGTCTAAGTCTTACATAGCTAACAATCAAAAAGACTATCTTACTGCGTATGCTAATGAATAGTGTTGGGTCAGCGAAAATACAAATCAATTTGAGCCACATTACAATGCCCATGAAATTAGCCCCATTCCCTCAGATTGCAGGGTCATCACCTGTCATGACATGCGCGAGTTGATTGCACTTGAAATCCGCGAATATACCCCCCATCACTGTTATAAATCATCATAAAATTGGGATTCATTTAATTCTGCGGTTGATTTAATGACGTAGAGTCTCATCAGTACGGTAACTCGTTCATGCTTAATGAACAATGAGACTTCCTTCGGCTTGACGAATATCTGGAGAACATTACAGCTGCGTTGGCATCCTGGTATGAGTATATGATCTTAAGTTATCAACGTGCAACCTGGCGATACAGACAAAATCTCTCCGCGAGATTATTCGCAAACGACATCAGCTGGAATCATATGCAGTACCATAAATAATCATTTGTTCTTCGCATAATGTTTTTTTCCAAATGACGTCAACATCCGAGCCCAGAGCGAATGTTCGGGTTGTGCAGTTACTTCCGCCATACAATCTGTGTATTTCTTGATAGTGCAAAGGGGCTTGTTGCTTAGATCGCTGGGTAGTATACCCATTCGTTTCGTTGGATAAGCGTTGCCTTTCTCGTAGCTCGTCTTCGGAAACTTCGAAGTAGGTTTGACTTTGAAAGGCTAGCCTTAAAATATTTGCGGAAATCCTGTGTACAGCAAACGTACGATTGAGAAGGGAGTGAAGAAAAGTTGTCAATTGACATCAAATATGTAGATTGAACCAAATTCAAAATACGTCTGCCACTGAATATAACGTTAGGTATGGCTGCATGCTTGCTTTTTCCTTCCATTATGAAGTTAAAGACCTCGTTTGCAAATCTCCAAGAATTGGATGTTGAGTTAATTGTATTGTGGTCAGCCATTAGCCAATTTTTTTGATTTTCTGCTCTTCTTCGTTAAATCCTCTATCAAATAAGATGAACTGCTTGTTAACTTCCCAGTATATGGGAAGTTCTTGTAATCGCCTCGAAAATCGAAATTGAAATTTTCAACATATCTTTACGTTTTGAGGTCTTACGAGTATATTTTAAGTGTTTTTAAACGGAAGTATGTAGGTGTAAGTACGTACGTGCGTTCGCGGACAGATTTTCTACAAGCGTAACTCACGTAAAAAAAGTCATTTCGACTTCGTTAAGGTGTCAATCGGAGCATCTTTGCAATCTCAAGAGCTGATTAGTTTTTGGGAAACTTCGGTGGGGGGGTTTGCTGTTTTGCCCGTTTGAAGGTCATTTCTGTCATGCGTTATATATCGCGAACCAAACGTACGATTTTTTTGAAAAAGGTGTCAATCAATGCGTATTGACATTTATGTGATTCTATCAAATTTTTGAAAAAATTCTTGAAGCCGTTTTTTAATTTTTAACAAAAAAGTGCAAAAAATTAGGCTTTTTTTCAAAAACACAAAATTTTTAACCTGATTTTCAAACCTAAGTAATCAATGTTTATATAATTTACATACTCCAAATAGTTTTCGTGAAAAAACCAGCAAAAGTTCTTTTCATGATTACTAGAAAAATTGAATAAAAAATTAAAAATCATTAAACTTTCAAGGTCATTTTCGTCATTCATTATATCTTTAGAACTAAATATATTCTTTTCATCTTTAAGGTGTCAATCGACGCATATTATCATTTTTATGATGTTTTTATATATTTAAAAAATCGTTAAAGCGTTTTTTTAGTTTATTAAAAAAATTGGAAAAAGTAGTGTTTTTTTCATAAAAAATTCATTTTTAACCTGATTTGCACATCGTTATAATAAATGTTTGTAGAATTTATAAAATTTTATCAAGTTTTGTAGAGAAACCAGCAAAAACTTTTCTCATGATTACAAAAAAAAAATAAAAAAAAAAGCAAAGCCACCATGTAAAAAGGGTTCATTCGAATCATAATACCTTAAATATCTTATTCTAGAGAAATTGTTGTAAAGTCAATCAAAGTTTATTAATATTTGCAAAATTTGAGCAGATTTTCAGTAGTCTTCACAGCACCATGCTTTAACTTTAATGAAAAAACTGCTTTGTAACCTGTCCCCCCTCCGATTGATCCGCGAGAATAATCAATCAAACCAATGCACCAAAATCCTCACGTAATCAATTGACGCTCGCGTAGATGTTATGATTAATATTAAATCATTTCAATAACTTTTACGAGAAGTACATTTTTATTATTTGAAGTAGTATTATTTCCATAATTATTATTGTGTTTAATATTTTTAATATCTGTTTAGATATTACTGGGAAGTTGACCGTGTGGACCTCATGGGTCGCACCTCACGCTTTTTCTATCAAATTTTTAAAAAAATGTTGGAGGGGTTTTTTAATTTTTTGAAAAAAAAATTCCAAAAAAATGGAATTTTTTTCAAAACCATCAAATTTTTAACTTCCCAGCATATGGGAAGTTCTTGTAATCGCCTCGAAAATCGAAATTGAAATTTTCAACATTTGTTTACGTTTTGAGGTCTATAGAGTATATATCAAGTGTTTTTAGAAAGGGAGATGGGAGATGGACGTATGTACGTTAGTGGACACTTTTTTCTACGAGCATAACTCACGTAAACAAAGTCGTATCGACTTCGCTTAGATGTCAATCGAAGCGTCTTTGCAATCTTAAGAGCTGATTAGTTTTTTGGGAAACTTCGGTCGGGGGGGGGGGGGGTTGCTGTTTTGCCCATTTGAAGATCATTTCTGTCATGCGCTATATCTCGCGAACCAAACATACGATTTGCTTCATCAAGGTGTCAATCGACGCGTATTAACATTTTCGTGATTCAATCAAATTTTTAAAAAAATTGTTGATGCGGTTTTTTTATAGTTTTTTGAAAAAAAGTGGAAAAATTGGAGTTTTTTTTTCAAAAACATCAAATTTTTAACTTTATTTTCAGATTACAGTCATCAATATTTATAAAATTGATATACTCCAAACAATTGTTGTAAAAAAACCACCAAAATATTCTTTTCATGATTACAAAATAAATTAAATAAAAAATCATTAAAAGTCATCATGTCCTTCATGGTCATTTATGTCAATCATTATATCTCGAGAACCAAATATAATCTTTGCGTCTTTAAGAAGTCAATCAACGAGTTTTCACATTTTAATGATGTTTTTAAATTTTAAAAAAAATCTTTAAAGCCATTTTTGTTAATTTAGTAAATTTTTTTTTGAAAATTAGTGTTTTTTTTCAAAAAATTAATTAATAATTAATAAAATCAACCTCGTAATAATAAATGTTTATAAAATTTATTAACTTTTATCAATTTCTGTAGAGACTAGCAAAATATTTTGTCATGATTTCAAAACAAATTGAATTAAAAGCAAGCCGCGAAGTGCGACCCTTGAGGTCCACACGGTCAACTTCCCAGTAATATCTAGATAAACATTAAAAATATTAAACAAAATAATAACTTTAAAAATATTACTACTTTAAATAATAATAATGAGAGGTATTCATAGCAGCAACAGGAATGAGTTAATATTAATCATATCATCCACGGAAGGGTTTTTTTGGACTTCCATCATTTAAGCAGTTTTTTTATTAACACTAAAACACTGTAAAAACTATTAAAAATCTGCTCAAATTATGCAAATATTATAAAACTCCGATTGAATTTACAACAATTTCCTTAGAATAAAAGATATAAATTAATGTCATTCGTATGAACCCTCTATACATAATAACTTTGAATGATTTTTTATTTTTTATTTAGGTTTTTTATAATCATGGATTATGGTTTTGCTGGTTTCTCTTCAAAAACTGATAAGAATGTATAAATATTATAAAAATTTATTACTGTGCTGTGCAAATCAAGTTAAAAAATTATTTTTTATGAAAAAACCTTAAAACCCTAAAAGCCTAATTTTTTGCATTTCTTTTATTAAATTGAAAAGCTGCTGAAACAATTTTTATGTAATGTTAAAAAATTGCAGCAATGTTAATAAACGTCTATTGACACCTTAATGATGCAAATATTATATCTGGTTCGTGAAATATAGTGAATGATAAAAATGACCTTGAAAATCATGATGACTTTTAATTATTTTTTATTTGTAATTTAATTTTTTACGTAATCATGAGAAAAAGTTATAAAATTGTTTCTACAAATATTGTTTGGAGTATATAAATTTTATAAACACTGATTACTATATTTCGCAAATCAGGTTATAAATTTATTGTTTATGGAAAAAAATCTCATTTTTTGCACTTTATTCTCTTAAATTAAAAAACGGCGCCAACAGTTTTTATAAAAAGTTGATAGATTCACGCAAATGTTAATACGCGTCGATTGGCACCTTAACAATGCAAATCGTATGTTTGGTTCGTCAGATATAAAGCATGACAGAAATGGCCTTGAAGAACATGATGACTGTTAATGATTTTTTATTTTTCATTTGATTTTTTTTGTAATCATGAGGAAAAAACTTTGATGTCATTTTCCTGAAAACTGTTTGGAGTATATAAATTTTATAAACATTGGTTAATGCAACTTGGAAATAAGGTTAAAAATTTATTGTTTTTGAAAAAAAAAACGTTATTTTTTCCACTTTTTTTTTAAAAATTAAAAAACGGCTCCACCGAATTTTCTTCAAACCTAACAGAATCACATAAATGTCAATACGCATCGATTGACACCTTATTGAAGAAAATCGTACGTTAGATTCGCGAGATATAAAGCATGACAGAAATGACCTTCAAACGGGCAAAACAGCAAACACCCCCGACCGAAGTTTTCCAAAAACTAATCAGCTCTTAAGATTGCAAAGACGCTTCGATTGACATCTTAACAAAGTCGATACGACTTCGTTTACGTGAGTTATCGTCGTAGAAAAAAGTGTCCACGAACGTACATACGTACGTACGTAAAGACCTCAAAACGTAAAGAAATGTTGAAAATTTCAATTTCGATTTTCGGGGCGATTACAAGAACTTCCCATATACTGGGAATTTAAAAATAAAAAAATCATTCAAAGTCACCATGTAAAAAGGGTTCATACGAATTTGTATACCTTAAATCTCTTATTCTAAAGACATTGTTGTAGAGTCAATCAAAGTTTATTATTATTTGCATAATTTGCGGAGATTTTTAATAGTCTTCACAGAACCGTGTTTTAACTTTAATAAAAAAAATGCTTAAATTTTGAAAACCAATACAAATCAAATCAAATTTTCAATTGTGATAATCAACGTTTTGAATGGTAAAATGTTTTGTAGTCAACACTATTTGAGATAATATGCTTTGAAAAGCTTTCATCAAATAAAAATTGTAGTTTTTAGGAGTTTTGTTCTTTAGTATTCGTAAAATTTCAGTTACTTCCGTCATCATGTATAATACATATATTTTACTTTTTACATGCAATTGAACCTATTTTTGACTGCATAATCAATGTTTCTCAAAATCAACAGAAAATGAGAAATAATTATGAGTTTCATTGATGTAAAATCGTGAAAAAATACAAATTCAGTGATTATGGCGAAGTGCTAGCAGTTTTGACCGCAACTATTCAAAATGGCCATCACGCGACAAAATCTCTTCAGTTGTCGTAATAACAAAAACTGCATTCATTTTTGCTAGCGCTGTTTTGTGCTTCAAGCATCGATATGAAAATAACAAATAACGTAGAAATGGCTTTGTAACCTGTCCCCCTTCCGATTGATCCACGTGAATATTAAATCAAACCAATTCACGAAAATCTTTACGTAATCAATTGACGCTCGCGTAGATGTTACGATTAATATTAAGTCATTCCAATAACTTTTATGAGAGGTACATTTTTATTATTAAAAGTAGTATTATTTCCATAATTATTATTGTGTTTAATATTTTTAATATTAATGTAAATATTACTGGGAAGTTGTACGTGTGGACCACAAGGGTCGCATCTCACGGCTTGTTTATTATTGAATTTGTCCTGATTAGCTGGTGGGTTGCCTCGTTTTTTTATTCACAGTATGTTTCAAAGTTTGTTGGGTCACTTAAATTGTTTCGATGTCTCGGTAAATGTCATCATTAACGCAAAATAATGCTGTTAGCATTTTACCCAGTAGTCAACGCCTTTGTCTGCTCCTGACAAAATGTAGTGTATGTATCTGATGTATTAAATCTTGGGTTATAGTAGATGGATGCTGTATGTGGTCATCGCAGCATACTCTATCCATAGACGTATGACCAATGTAACAAAGCTGAGCCAAATTTTCAATGGAACTTTGAACATTTCTTTTATCTTCATGTATATCAACTCATGGAACTTCAACAAGGATCTGTACAGAGCCACGGTTTAAATGCACATTTCCGATATGTTCAACAGCAAATCCGCTACTGGCTGGAGTAATGCTAGCACCAGCGGCCTAATTGGCAGTCTTCGAAAAAGAACACAGCAGGTTTCAGTCAAAAACCCAAGTTTGCTTGAGTCCAAACGAGGGTTCCTCCTCAGTCCGGTAGGTAATGTCGTGGGTACGGTTTCCTGGACCAAGTCCCGAATCTCATTTCCAAGAGATTCAGCCATCTCGATTGCCCGATTTACAAAAATAGTCCTAAGGACTTCAAGTTAAACAAAAAAACTGAATGAGGATCGACCTCCTACTTTCTTTTAAGATTACTCTTGGACGAGTTACATCTGTAATCTCAGATATTACACTTGTAACCGATTCTGAAATAACAACATCATTTATTACTATCCCTAAATCACGTACATTTCAATTATCATCTCTTTCACAAAGAACATGAGTCATATAATTATCTATGTTGATATGACTCACTTATATTCCAATACTTTTTTATATTAACAATCAAATCCATTAAGCATAGTGATGACAGAATCGTTGGAATAATTGAATTCATTATACTTATTGATGATAGAAGAATTACTTGATTTCGCAAATCGAAGTTCCTCAATCATATTATTGTAAACAATGTCAAAGTTGAATGAGCTGTGACAATAAATTGACACGGACATGAATTTCCTTTTAATGTACGAAACTAATCCTCACACTAATTGCAAATAAGATCGCTTCCGTACAAACAATAGTGAACTATAAATAAGATATTGAATTGTAAACCAAGTTCCGTTTTTTAAGAGAAAGTTGTTCGTACGGTTAAGAAATAAAGAGTTTTGTGAAAATTAAAGTGTTTTAAAAGTGTTTTTATAAAAAGTTCCGAGTTTGGGAACTCTGAAGTAACATTTTATTTTTTTCTAGAAAATAGAAGAAAAAATAAAACTGGCGCAGTCGTTCGTCTTAAGAAGGGAAGAGATTCTTAGACGCATCGAATCTAATACAAAAGGTATTAAATTGCGTAGGACAGAATTGTAAGAAAATTCTTACTCCTGCCAAAGATATTTTGAGTAGGTTAATACAAGTGCTTTAATAAAAATAATTCACACGAAGAAAATTCGTCTGAATAATAAAAATTGGCTCTTGTCACAAAAAATTTCTAGTAAATTGTAAAAAATTCAATCGAAAGTAAGAAACATTGACAAAAACCAGAATAAAATATCAACGAACAATTTAATATAAAAACAAATTAAACTCAAAACACAAAATGAATAACAAGTGTAACAATGGCTGAACAAGAAGCTGAATTACCATTTAATCTGTCTTTTGACGACTTGTTAAAAGAAACAAGACGTCTACCTGCTTATACTGGCAATAACCGGGAATACTCATTGAACTCATGGTTGGACGAAACCAACATTATATTAAACTTGCACAACCAGGAAACCAACATATTTATTTATTCCGGCTCATCCTCAACAAAATTCAAGGTAAAGCACGCAATACGGTTCAGAAGATACCGAACCCATCGTGGGACAGTGTAAAATGTATCCTGATCTCAACATTTGGTATTACAGAATCGTATAATAGTTTAGTGAATAAAATTCATAAGGTAAATTATAGGTCTATTGATGACGCATTTAACCATTTGAATATTTTTTTAAATAAAATTAACACCAAATACATTCAAGACCCTCGAAGAAATTCACACGCGGAATTTAATACTATTCGAAACGAAAATCTTGTTTTAAATAAATTCAAAGCTCTTTTACCACAATACATATCATACTTGATTGAAATAAAAAATTGTACTACTCTCAATCAAGCATACAATACTATTCGGAAAATCCAACAAAATTGTGAAAGTGCGTGTAATACAACACAAAACTTTGTATCTAATCGAATTCGTCAAGTTTATAGAAATAACAACCAACGTTTCAACAGAAATGCCCAAAATAGTCAACATTATAATCAATTTAACAACCGATATAACAATAATCAGTATAATAATCGTAACAATCAATATACGAACCAATACCCTAATCAATTTCGAAACAATTATAATGGAAATTTCAATAATCAAGTTATAAATTCTCCTGAACCAATGAAAATTGATAATTCTGCTAAATATCGAACAACCCAAAGGCAAAATCTACGTCCTGAACTAATGGATGTAAATTTTATCAACCTTGCGTCGGAAATTCACTACCCATAGTAAATCTTACAATCAATAACGAATTTATACCTTCATTAATAGATACAGGTGCATCCACATCAGGAATTGACATCCAATGCTTAAAAAATAACGAAAGAATAAAATTAAACAATTCTATCCCAATTAACAGTTTTAATAGTACATTTCACGTCACTCACATAAAGAAATCTGACATGCCATTAGAATTCAAACTTCCCGACACCCACGAAATAATTTGGAACCAAATGGACTTTTCCAACAAAATTTTAAAGCAGTAATCGGGCAAAACCTTCTTTACGCTTTAAAAATTCAGTTAGATCTAGGTGGAAGAACATTACACGTTAATGACCAAACATTGAAATTTAATGATTCAATACCCGAAGAAATAAACTTTCATAATGACCTCAACTCTCAAGATAAGTTATTTGAAGGTTTAAACCACGAAGAAAGTAACTCTCTACAGAGTATACTTAGAGATAATGGAAATCTGTTCTACAAGGAAGGAGAAAATCTTACCTACACAACGCAAACCAAACATTCTATTATTACAAAAAGTGATAAACACTTATATTCCAGAAAATATCGCTTCCAACCAATACATGAAAAGGAAGTAGAAATCCAAATAAATGATATGCTGAAACAAGGCATAATCAAACAGTCTAATTCCCCATACAACGCACCAATTTGGGTCGTCCCCAAAAAACTGGACAACTCAAGTTTAAAGAAATGGCGAATCGTTATAGACTACCGCAAATTAAATGAAGAGACTGTTGACGATAAATTTCCCATACTGAATATCGAATCTATATTCGATAAACTATGAAAAGCGCAATATTTCACTTCATTAGATTTAGCAAAGAGATTTCACCAAATAATAGTCGACGAAAACGATCAACAAAAAACTGCTTTTAGCACTCCTCAAGGACATTACGAATTTATCCGTATGCCCTTCGGTCTCAAAAATTCCCCCGCTACATTTCAAAGAATGATCAACGAAGTGCTTAGAGATTTTATAAACCAAACTTGTGTAGTATACCTCGATGACATTTTCATATTTGCCACTTCTGAACAAGAAATGGAAGTTAATATTCGCAAAATATTTGCAACTCTTGAAAAACACAAAGTTGAAATACAAATCGATAAATGCAAATTCTTTGCAAAAACAACCGATTACCTTGGTTATACACTCACTACACATGGAATTAAACCAAATTGAGAAAAAATTGTAGCAATTAAAACGTTGAAGATTCCAAAAACTGTGAAAGAAATAAAATCATTTCTGGGTATCACCGGTTATTATTGAAAATTTATCAATAATTACGCTAAAATAGCAACTCCTCTAACGGACGCCTTGAAAAAGAAAATAAAATCAATATTAATGATACTCAGTATGTTTCTGCTTTTGAGAAATTAAAAGATCTTCTAACTAACTATCCAGTATTAAGGTACCCTGATTTCAAACAAAAATTTGTTCTAATCACCGACGCTTCAAATAAAGCCATTGGTGCCGTCCTATCACAAAACGGTCATCCCTTGTCCTTTGCAAGCAGAACCCTAAATGAACATGAAAGAAACTATTCAACAATTGAAAAGGAATTACTTTCTATCGTATGGGCAACACTTTCGTCCTTATTTATACGGTATAAAATTTTCTATAAAAACAGATCACAGACCCCTTGTATGGCTTAGCAACCTTGAAGAACCTAATTCAAAACTTCAACGTTGGAAGATCAGACTCAACGAATACAATTTGGATATAGAATACGTCAAATGAAAAGACAACAAAGTTGCAGATTTTCTTAGTCGAATCAATATTGATAAAGGTGAAATAAACGTACTAACGAATAAGACTACAAATAATGAAATGCATGATGACACTAGCGAAAAGGCTACAATACATTCTGGAATTGAAGAACAGAACAATCATATACCAATAAAGGAAGGTATAGTTAATATATATAGAACTCAAATAATCATTTTAAACAAAAAACGGAAAGAAATGGAAACAATTAATAAAAAAGTAAATTTTTTATAGACAAACAAGATTTAGACAAACAAAACGTATTAATTGATATATATAGAAGGTATATACCAGAAAATGGGCAAATTGGAATTTATTTTGAACTCACTGACCATTCATGGAATAAAGTTCAACTTATACTAATAAATCTTTTTGAAAGTAACAAAAAATTAAGATTCATAAAATGCACAGAATACACTTTAGATTTAATAAATGAAGATCAGTGCTATAAAATAATTCAAGAAATCCATAAAAAAGCAATCATCGTGGCATCATAGAAAATTATTCAGAAATGAAGAATAAATATTATCATCATGGATTATTCAAACTTTTTGCTAAATACATTAACAATTGTGAAATCTGTACGTCAGCAAAATATGATCGAAAACCGAAAAAACCAAAATTTTACTTATCAGAGACACCAATCGATATCAATGAAATAATACATATAGACATTTTCCTCATTGGAAAATTTGACTGCTATCGATAAATTCTCAAAACATTTATACGTCAAAGAAACAATGGATATAAATGCTATTACATTTATCCAACTCATCAGAGAACGTAATGCTATCCTAGGAAAACCAAGGAAAATTATTTCGGATAATGAATTTAACATGGTAAACGTAAAGGACTTCTTCCGAAAAGAAAATATAGAAATCCATTTTACTTCCCCTAAAGCACACACTGGAAATTCAGACATGAATAGATGTCACAGTACCCTTCTGGAACAAATTAGAATCCTCTCTTTAACCGAGCCAGAACTTAGCATTACTGAGCAAATATTCGAAGCTACTGAATATTATAATAACCATACAATACATTCAACTATCGAAAATAAACCAATAGATGTACAATTCGAAAACATCAATAAAAATCAACTACACAAATTAGTCCTAAATAAAAAATTAAAATGGATAGATTACCATAATAAAACTAGAGAAAGTCAACCCGACATAAACCAAAAACATGTTTTCATTATAAACTACAAAAATAAAAGACACAAAGAAAAACCTAAATTTAGAAAAGTTGAAGTAACAAAAGATAGCTCAGGAAATATTATTACAACAAAAGAAAAGTATAATAGGTATCAAACGAAAATCCGCCCTAGTAGAATTAAACGTATAAAAAAATACACACAAAATTCAGAGGAAACACTCACACCCAAGATAATAAAAACCTTTGAACCTCTCTCAATCAACGACGAAATAATTGGAAACAATGCATTACACAAAGGCTCTCCTAACGAAATCTTAACGTCAAACTTCCATTTAAACATCACCAGAAAAAACACAAACACATTAGCTGAAAATCAATGGGTAAACGATCAGATAATTAAATTCTACTTCAACTTAATAACGAAACGAAACAAAATTGCTGATGATCTTCAAAACATATTTGCTTTCAATACATTCTTTATACAAACACTTCACAAACTCAATTATGACAGAGTCAAACGCTGGACACGTAAATAAAACATACTTTCCTATACTTTCCTACTACTTTCGGGTTCTTTGCTTAAATGGGTTTCTTCTTACCTCAAAAATCGGACACAAGTCGTTAGATTTCAAGGAAATCTGTCAAGAAAAATTCCTACTTCTTCTGGAGTGCCACAAGGCAGCCATCTCGGCCCACTCTTATTTAATATATTCATATCTGATCTGTTCTCAGTTCTATCTAACATACCCCATCTTTTATATGCCGAAGATCTGAAAATGTATCACGTAGTAGCATCGCACTCTGACGCAACTTTCATCCAATCCAAGCTTGATGCATTAGAACATTGGTGCTCACGGAATAATCTTCACCTCAATATTGGTAAATGTCAAGTGATGAGCTTTGCTCGCAAAAATACTATTGACAGTTACACATATTCCCTAAGCCGTACACCATTGACCAAAGTGGACCAAGTGGTTGATCTTGGCATTGTATTAGATACAAAACTACGGTTTCACTTACAGTACGACAAGATTCTCGCTAGTGCTTGGAAGCAGCTGGGATTCATTAAAAGACGGGCAAAAGAATTTACAAACTTGTGGGTTACTAAATCCCTATAAACAGCATTTGTACGCCCTCTTCTCGAGTACGCTTGCTTAATTTGGAACCCGGCGTTTGGAACTGATAGTGATCGAATTGAATCAATTCAAAAGCCGTTTTTACTTTTTGCATTAAGAAATTTATATAACCCAGCTGACTTTGATAATTTACCTTCTTATGAGCACCGTCTTAAACTACTCAATTTACCTTCGTTATCATCTAGAAGGACAGTCCTGACTTCGTGCTTTGTGTTTGACATTATCAGAAACGTTATCCGTATCGAATCATTATCTGGGAAAATCTCAAGCAATGATGCTGTAAGACGTACCAGACACACTCGAATGTTAGTTGAGTATCAACATCAAAACGAGCCGATTAACAGATGCTGTAAGATATTTAATAGTGTTAGCAACCTCTATTCACCATTCATTTCCAAATCCACTTTTAAACGGAATCTGTTTAACGCACTAGCTAGCCATACATAGTTGTAATTTAATGTTAAGTTTGATAATAATGTGTATGCCTTGTTTGGCTAAATAAATAAATAAGTAAATGAATCTTAATCCCCATACATGTTAATGACACTCATTGGGCATTAGCAACAATAAATATTGAAAACAAATCGATAAAATACTATGACTCTCTGGGAAATCCAAATAATCAAATGTTAAAACTCTTACAAACTTATTTGAAAAAAGAATCGCAAGACATATTAAATCAATATTTAGGCACTTCCTTATTTATACTGCAAAATGTAACCAATTTTCCTCTGCAAAACATCAGTAACGATTGTGGTATATTCACTTACATAACCGCAGAATATCTTTCGCGCAAAAGAAACCTCGATTTTTCACAACAAGATATTCCATATTTTAGACGGAAAATGATATTAGAAATAATCCAAGAAAAACTTCTGACCTGAAAATATCCTTTCATTTTCTCTTTTCAAATTCCAGATATTCAGAATAAAGAAGCTTTTGATAATCTTAATACTAACAACATTCATACCATCATCTAAATCCAAGATAACTCTAGAAAAAGTAGAATCCAATTCGGGAATAGATCTGACTAGCAGAATCCAGCACCCGAAATTCGAGTGCAATGATGATTTTATTATAACTGACTCTAGAAATTCGATCGAATAATCATCAATCTTAGTTAGAACCCTTATTTTAACGCTTTCACAAATTTAAGTTAATTCAAAAACCTTTCTCCAAAATTTCCTTAAAAACGTGTATTTAAACTATTAAAGCAGATGTACATTTCTTCTGGCACTCCCAGACTTCTTCAGTGTATAACTAATTCCCTAAGTTCTGTGTTTCTATTTTAATCCCTAACGTTTTACATTTTCATCGCAAAATTTAATCAGCTTAATTGCTCCATTCCCTAAGTTAATATTCATTCTAATCCCTACAGGTACTCTACTCGATCTACTCTATCTCTATAGTTTCCCTTATGTAACCTGGTATATCCCACTTTTTTCTCCTCCTTCCAGTTTGTCTTTTTCCGTCGATATGCTATTTTTTAGTTGAATACCGCTCTTTGGTACCACTTCGATGTTGTATTTTTTAACATGCGTTTCAAGTTCCTGTGCATATCCGAGAATGTTATGAAGAAGTCTGGGTGTGCCAGACGAAATGGTTTTTAAATTTAACTTAAATCATCAATCAATATAATAAAACGGCATGCTACATTTGTTTTTATATTGTGATTAAATATTGTTTTTGAATTTTAATAATGTTTAAAAATCATTATTCAATTATTGGCGCTTCAATGCGTCTCGAACGTATGACAACGCTAAGCGTTTTGCGCATGCCACCATTCGATTTTCACATTTGTGAGATCTACCAAACCGGTTTGTGTAAATAATGTTAGGAAAATCAAACATCGTTTTTAAATCTTAAAAGTTTTCTTCAACTGAAAACGCTTTTTTGTGGAATGTTAAACGACCTTCAGCATAACAAACTAAAAAAATATGACCAAATAGTGATGAAATGTACGTATACATTTGCTTAATGAACGGCGACGCTATACACACGAATGATCCTCAGAGAGAAATCCAGTAGGCAACGCGATGATCCAAAGAGTAATCATGGATTACTCCAAATGGATGTCAGGAGACCTCACATTTTCCTCCAATTGATCTCCTTTTAACATTATCATGTCATTGCAAGGGAGCAGTCTTCTTGACGTCCCAAACTAAGAATACCGGATCACTCTTCTAAACCTCCCCAATCATCAATATCGGAGCATTTTTCTTAACCTCCTCAATCATCAATACCGGAGCACTCTTCTAAACCTCCACAAATATCAATATTGGAGTACTCGCAGGAGAGAAACAAGAATAGGAGAAATATGGCTCGTCGAGAAATGTTAGATGATTCCCAAACGATGATAAGCCACCTCAGATTTTGATTCGATATGCCTTCTATTAACATTAACATATCATTACCCTTTTTCAATTTTCAAAAATGAAAATAAGCAACCCAAATAAAACATATGTAATTTTCTTACTGGATTTTTATATATAATTATATATAAGTGGAGCTGATAAGTTCAACACAATTCTACAGAAATTTTCGCTCAATTATTTAATATATATATATATATATATATATATATATATATATATTAAATAATTGAGCGAAAATTTCTGTAGAATTGTGTTGAACTTATCAGCTCCACTTGACTGCCGTTACTAAGTAAGAAAATTGAAGTTCTAAAGATAGGAAACAATTGATATACATAAAATGAATTCATCAAAGGTGTAAATATATTATATATAACAATATAAAATAAAATTCCATGACAAATTAATCAATTAATTAAAAAATAAACTAAACAAACTACATAGTAAGAAAATAAATGCATTCATTATCAAAAAATAATTAGATTCTATAGGAACTAAAATGAATCACTGCTTACAGAAAATCATACATATAATTCGAAGAAGGAGAAGCAGGGAACATTACTTAGTTTTCTTCAAATTATATGTTCTTCTGTAATATTTGGCTTTATGAATTCGGAAAGCGGATTTCATGGCCTGTGCATAATCGTGATATCCAAAATCTGATTTTTTCACGGCTTCTGAAATTAATTAAAAAAGTAAAGTTGCCATGATCATCAATTTTTGTTTGTTACCAAAAAAATATATGTTGAACAGTTTCAAATGACGAATAGCAGCTCTTGCCTTGGACCCATCCCAGTTAGCTTTGAGGAGAAATTCTTCATCAAAAATTTGTGGCAAAATCGCTTGTATGGAAGATTTTCCTACAATGTGCTGTATATACGATATCTATTTGAATATATATGAGCATATTAAATTAAAAGAAATAAAAGTTAAGGTAATTTACAATATCTTCGTTCGGTTTTGATTGGGCAATTTCATTTGCGTACGCTAGAGACTCAAGACTGGTGATTGGAAATATTTTTGGCATATTTGGCGAAGGTGGGATTAATTTTTTCACCAGTTGCTCCATTAGAACAGTCTGCTTGCATAGTATGGCCTTTACCTCTTGAAGTTCTTTACGCATATAAAAAATTTCAGATAGTAAATCTGGTCTAGTGTCTAGAAATGAAAAAAATAATCTATATAAATAAAAATGAATCGCCAAATGTGTTGCTAAGCGCAAAACTCGAGAGCGCCTCGACCGATTCGGCTATTTTTTAAATATATTTTCCTTAAGACACAAGGATGGTTCTTACGGAGAGAAAAAACATAAAAATTGCGTGGAAAATAGTAAACACAGCACTTTTCTTTCCCCATACAAATCACAGAGTAAATTAAAACAACTGCACCCAGCTGTGAAACATTTGGCGTCAATGAAAACAAAACAAAGCCGCGTTAGGGTTATTTGTGGTGTGCATTCAATGCAACTTTTCGAAGAACTCAGCAATGGCAAAGGTTTTGCAGCAATGTAAGTTGATAGTGTGGGATGAATGCACGATGATACATAAAAAGTCTTTGGAAGCATTAGACAGAACTATGAAAGATCTGCGAATCAATCAAAACCCATTTGGTGGAGCGATGATTTTGTTAGCAGGAGATTTTCGTCAAACATTACCAGTGATTCCACATTTAACGCCAGCGAATGAGCTCAATGCATGTTTAAAGTCCTCCATTTTGTGGAAATACGTGAAGACACTAAATTTAAGCAAGAATATGCGTGTCGAATTGGAAAATGATCGATCTGGAGCAATATTTTCTAAACAACTCATTGATATTGGTAATGGCAATATCCCTGTAGATGTTTTGACTGGCTGCATTAAATTTCCATTAAATTTTTGTCAGTTTACTGAAACAAAAAACGAGCTCATGCAAAAGGTGTTCCCAAACGTCGCTCAAAATTACAGAGATCATTTTTGGTTGAGCGAAGGTGCTATATTAGCTGCCAAAAACACGGATGTAAATGAAATAAACTTAAAAATTCAAAATGAAATTGTTGCCTGCTTTCGCGTTGGAAAACCATCAGCTTTATTTGTTTACGCGCCAGGCAATCAAACAAAAAATATCGTTCACCAGAAAGCATTACAATGAAAATACCATTATTAATAAAGTCTTGCAGTGTACGAAAAAGAAAACTTATTTCTGTAAGTAATCGTTGTTTAGTATTGAGACATAAATAAAGTGATCACTAAGAAATACGTTTTATTTATTAAATTTTTTTCTATTGGACTGCGACAGATCAATAACTTTTGACAGAACGAAGTCTGTCTGGGCAGCTAGTGATTTTAATAAAAAGATGCATGCAGTCCTGTGAAATCATAAGCATACCTGAATTCTCTTGTTCTTTAAAAGTTGTATTATTTTCGTTTAGCGGCTTAGCAGAGTAAGGAGCGGCGGGAAAAAATTTTCGGTCCATTATTAGCTATAACAGTAAAAGGTTGCGAAGAAAATTGAATGTATTTATTGTTGACAATGGTTATTGGAATGAAAATGAAATACTGGTCGTGGGGTATACAGAATAATTTACAGAAAATATCATTTATTGCGATTTTTTCTTTAATTGTACTTTTCTGTTTTCCTTTCCAGATTCCCAACGCCGTTTTTGAATCCACTGGCACTTGAAAGAAACTTTCAGTATCGGTGAAACAATGACCAATAGCATAGTCAATCCCTTCTTCAGAATAAAATCCGTTGATTTCAATCACTGTCAAATCATTTGTATAGCAACAGTTATTCTGAAATGTCGAATGTAAAATGAGTCTGTCGAACTTCAGTTTTGATTGCATGCCTGAAGTCGTGGTTTTTACATTTCTGCCTGTACTTTGTGTTGTGGAGCTGTTAAAATATGCATTTGTATCCAACATGCTGCGCTCAAGAATGCGATTTTGCAATTGTTGGAGAATTTTTGTTGCTTTCCTACAATCTTTTTTTAAAAATTGCATAAAATTTTCAAATTTATAGGAAGAAAAGCTATCGACGCTTCCATAATTGTCTATGCAATCCACTAAATGTAAGAGATTATGCACATTGTAGCTAATTTTATCCTCCCCATAAATTTCCGCAAATACTTTAACAAATTCTTGTAACATTTCACGGACACAGGCTAAATTTTTTTTATAATTTTTAGGACAAGAAATCATTCTATATGATGTGTGCAGCATTAAAAAATGATAATAAATATCACTGTCTACAATGTCTTTCAAGGCGACTATTCCTGTATAAAGAAAAAATTGCCGAAATTCGGTTGCCTTCCACCTGTGGACTTCGTAGAAGCTTCGTGGTTTTCTTGAAAATTCCTTAGGAGTAGACTTTTGCAGTTTTATCATTCTTTCATTTAAACTTATTTGTTGATCACCAGACATTTTATTTTTATTGTGTTTTCCCCTGAGGATAGAAAGTAGCATTTTTTTAGTTACACCCAAATCTATCAAGTGCATAACATCAAGCGGAAACTGTGACACCCTTTTAAAATTTATGCGCTCCGACGGATGAATGGAATTTCGAAACCAAGTTAAATGATAAAGTTTATCGCGCGGACGTATAAAGTCTTCGTCTGATCGACATTCGCCTGTTTCGGTGGTATATGTCAACGTAGTTTTTATTTTGCTTGCCAGTTGTTGACACTTGGAGCAACCATGCGAAGAAGTGTGGCCCACTGTTCCGGTGAAAAATGCCCTCGCAGCAGTGCCGCAAGTAAAGAGCCTTATTTTAACTTTAAAAGTTTTCCCACATAACACAACACCTTCTTCCTCAAGCCAAATATATTCCTCCGTAAACTTCTGTATATACTTCTCTACATCTAAAGGCTTCCCTGTCCCTAAATAAGCTCCAATTAAAAATGGTGGTAGTTTTTTGATATCGGATATGCATCCCAAAATAGGCCATAGCGCCTTCATTGAGCTTTTGTATAATGGAAGCCCATCCACGCAAATATCTATCATAATGGCTTCCTCTGGCAGTTGACTGGGAGGTAGCTTCAACAATTCTAAGGCTGTTTTTATTCCCAAATGAAAATATTCCCCGGGTGACATATCAATTACGTCAATAGGCCTAGCTTTAGTATGTAGCAAAGTTTTTGTCTTTTTGGGAACATCAATACCTTCTTCATTAAGAATTCGCATAATATCATCGCAAGCATTTCTAGTTATTTTATTATTGACTGCCCATTCTACCAATTTATTTGCCAAGGACTTTACAGTTTCCGAATCTCTTGCAGGTTGGTATTCATTGTCTGCATCCTCATTAATTTGCAAGAGAGAAATTTCATTTGGATTATCTGTGAATGGAATACTTGTTTCATTATTTCGCAACGTGGAGCTTCCTTCTATACTCCTGAACGATATTTGCGAATGCCTCTTGACTTCAGATTTAACCAGTCGTTTGAAATGTCGCTTTGAAACTCCTGCATATTTCGCCGCCATACTGGTATTCCTACGAGGAAGTATTTTTATCACCATAATAGCATGTTTTCAACCGCAAGCATTTTTAAATGTAAATAAAACCAACACCTACTACCTAAATTTGCTAAAAGTGAGTACAAGTATTTGCAATGGTCTAAACATTGGCTAGTATAACTATCTGATGGCAACGCTATTGAGTTATTTTTGATTATTTAAGGTTATTGTTATTGTTGTATGAAAGTAGCATTTCGAGCATTTTATAAAAATAAAGGTTGTTGCCTGCTGTATTCAGTGATGATATTCCATATAATGAATAATGTAAAATAATAATATAATAAAAATATAAAATAACCTACATTATTATTTAATCACCGTTGTCATAAGCACGACAATATTCAATAATGCTAATGCAATGCTTACCTTGTATTTTCAACCAATTAAACACTTTTCACTACCACTTGATACTACTTTAATTTTAAAAACAAAACTTTATATGCTTAATTTTGTTTTGCTCTTTAGCACTTCATAACTGGTTTCTAGACGTACACGATATGAAACGTCGCTTTCAAAACAGCACAAGTATCGGGAAACTCACCGTTCATTTGTTCTCTGCCTCCACAATTACTTCAGGTAGAGCGATATCGGAGGCATTGCCTTTGCTCCATCATCACTCCAGCGTGGAGTCTACTCAATTTGACCTACTGGGAAGCTATCACACAACACCGAACCAGTGAACGCGCAATCCACATGAACGGTATAAAGTGTGAATGAAAATATTCCTAAATGTGGTGAAATTTGATGATTAGCTTCCAAAAAAGAAACTAAAACACTTGCAACAGTCTTAGATATGAACCTGTGACTCCCGCGTGCAAGGGCAAATTGCCACCGCATGCACTACACAGCGCATAGAAGATCAGGGTTTCTAGCTTGGTAGTCAAGGCTAGTATACCATTGGTATTTATCGCTGTGTGAACGTTCACCGATGTGTATGTATTGGTCAGAAAATCTACCCAGTCGGACTTTTTGGAATCAATTCTTTGGTAATGCATGATTTCATCGATGCTTATGGCGGAAAATGGAATTGATTCCAAAGGAATGCATAGGGAATCTGAAAAGTAATCATTGAGCGAATGAAAATTTCTATACATTACCTAAGAATGCAAAAAGCAAGCGATGGTAACATTAACATATTGTGTGGAATGAATGCCTTCCAGAACCGATTACCAAGTAAGCATTACGGAACACATTCTGAGGCATTGATTCCAGCATCGCTTCCTAGTAATGCGAAATGAAATTAGCACGGATCCTGCCAATGACATCGCCAAGTTAAAGTAATCGATGCGGTATTGCGAAAACGATCCGTATTAGCTTCCGAAGAATGATTACGGAATCGATGCAGTAAGCATTACTGGTCCCACTGGGTATTTTCTATTTTCTCTCTATATATTTTCCGAACAGATTTTCACGAAAAAACACAATCTTTAGGATATTCTCTTTCCATTGATGTATTCTTCACGAAAATCGGTCCAGAAACAACGGCTAAAATGGTACCACAAAATTCATGTTTACCGCGGCGACGCTAAATACAATACACACAAATGGTCTCCAGAGAACAAGCTATAACACAACACCGAACCAGTGACCGGCTAAATACAATACAACATGAACGGTGTAAAGTGAGAATGAAAATATTGCTAAATGTAGTGAAATTTGATGATTTAATAGCTTCCAAAAATGAAACTTAAACACTTGGACCAGTCCTAGATACGAACCGGGGACTCCCTCGTGCAATAGCAAATCACCATCGAATGAACTACACAACCTATACACCTTTAAAGTTTCTATTTTGATAATGAAGGCTAGTAGGTATACCATTCGTATTTATCGCTGTGTGAACGTTCAACGTTGTGTATGGATTAGTAAGAAAATCTATTTTCCTTTTTCTCTCTATATTTTCCAAACAGATTTTCACAAAAACTACAATTCTGCACATCTAAAGGATATTCGCTTTCCATTGATGTATTTTTTATGAAAATCGATCCAGAAACAACGGCTAAAATGGTACCACAAAATTCATGTTAGTCGTTTAATTATATAGATAAAAATAGATCCTGTCAGAATGATCCAAGACTATAAACGAATTTATCACCAAATAGACTTAAACCAATACGAATACGCATTGAACCAAATTAGTAATGAAATAGGATTAGACGCACACGTCATTAATAATATTGAAACCATACGGAGCGACTTGAAACTACTACGTTTTAGTCATAACAGACAAAAACGAAGACTAATTAATCCTATTGGAAATGTATACAAATGGGTCTTCGGAATAATGGATAGCAACGACTACCAAGAAATTATACAACATTTAAAAATTATAGACATAAATGATCACAACATAATAGAATCTATGAATCAACAGATGAAAATAAATAACGCTTTTCAGAACAATCTAGACAAAATCGTCCAGAATATAAATCAAACCAATAAAATATTTGAACGGTTAACATCTGAAGCACAAAATAAAACGAACCATATAAATAAACTCCTAATAAACATACAATTAAATCATAATCTTGACTTGATAAAAGATGAAATGTAAAAAATAATTGACAACATAAACTCAGCAAGAATTGGAATAATGACTCGATCTTTAGTTACTCACAATGAAATTAATGACTTCAACCTGACATTCGATGAAGTAAAAGATATTAGCATAAACGTCTATAATATTTGTACTTACTCAACCTATTTTATCTTACTATGTTAACAAGATACCAAATAAGCAATTCGAAACATTAAATGTTTACATTAAAGACGTAGTATTATATCATGGAATATAATATGAATACGAAAAATATGTAAAATTATTATCAAACAAGCTAGAATGTGAAAATAAAAATTGTATAATATAATATAATAATGAAACCCACATAACAGAAATTGAAAAAGGGCTTATATTAGTTGCAAACATTCACGGAAAAATCAAACAAAATTGTGACGAAAAAACATACCAATTAAATGGAAACTTTTGTTATCAGATATAGTAATTGTCAAATAGAAATAAATAAAAAATTGTTCAATAATGTAATAAATAAGTTTCAAAAAATTCTAACACTAAATCCAATCAAAAACACAACGAATTTCATCTATGAAATAAACTTCGAAAACGTTCAACTAGAAAACTTAAACAATCTAAAGAAAATTGAAGAAATCAAATACCTAAACACAAAAAACTATATCACCTTTGGTTCCACCTTAGTAATAATATTTATAACCATTGGAATAATTTATGTTCTCTATTGGTATTGTAAAAATCAATCTTCAAAAATCAACATTAATGTTAACACCACTGATAGACAGAAAACCAAATTATCTATCATCAAAATTGTTGAGGACAACAATGATCAAAAGGAGGGAGAAGTTACATCTGTAATCTCAGATATTACACCTGTAACCGATTCTGAAATAACAACATCATTTATTCCTATCCCTAAACCACGTACATCTTAATTATAACTCAGTATGAGTCATATAATTATCTATGTTGATATGACTCATCTATATTCCAATTCCATATAAATAATCAAATCCATTAAGCATAGTGATGACAGAATCGTTGGACTAATTGAATTCATTATACTTATTAATGATAGAAGAATTACTTGATTTCGCAAATCGAAGTGCCTCAATGATATTATTGTAAACAATGTCAAAGTTGAATGAGCTGTGGACAATAAATTGACACGGACATGAATTCTCTTTAAATGTACGAAACTTATCCTCAGACTAATTGCAAATAATCGCTTCTGTAAAAACAATAGCGAGCTATAAATAAGATATTGAATTGTAAACCAAGTTCAGTTTTTTAAGAGAATCCTAAGTTGATCGTACGGTTAAGAAATAAAGAGTTTTGTGAAAATTAAAGTGTTTTAAAAGTGTTTTTATTAAAAGCTCCGAGTTTCGGAACTCTAAAGTAACATTTTATTTTTTTCTAGAAAATAGAAAAATAAAATAACACTCGCGCGCATCGAGAAACAAACCGCGAATGCAATGCCAACCCAAGAGATAAACCAACATCTACGTTACCAGCGAAATACGCGAAGAAACCCGACGGAAAACGAGCGAGAGAGAAACCGTGCGAGAGAGAAACCGTGCGAGGAAACTAGCTCTCGGGCGGCTGAGTCACTCCTCGAGGCAAGGAGACGTCACCGGAGGCGCGCCGGATATCGATGTTACTGTCTGGGCTCTCCCTGTTAGCTTAGCGCTTGCCTGGTAGGCATGTGTAGAACGCTAAGCTCCTAATAATGCTTACCTCTGCCGAGTTCCTAGGTCCCCAAACGAAGAGATAGAAAAATCGCTGGAACTCTCGTTAAAGTATCTTTATTTTTTTAAATTCATTTTTTACCTTCATCAATACCAGGCTATGTTGAGTCAAGCATTTTCTTTTCTATAAAAAGTATATTTTAATATTTCCTACTTATATGTTTTCTCTTTTGGTATCTTGTTTTTGTACTACAATTTCCAAGTATTGAGCTAACCTAAAATACAAAATAAAATTTGACTTTATGATCTTTTGTACTACATATTAATTTTGTGGATCCAAATAAATACTTTGCTGTTTAAACTTTAGAGTCTTGATTTCATCCTATGTTTAGTTTCACATACCGGTACAAAATACAAAGTTTATCAAACTCAAAATGCAAATCATAAAAGGTTTTTCGTTAAATCTAGGACATACATTATTTGTATAAAAAAAATTAAATTTCGAGTACAATCAATTTGAGGTCGTCTCACTTAACATACAATTTCCTGTTCGATTCACAAGTGTTAACATTGAACATTGTTATTCTAAATAAACAACAAATCAAATGAGTTTCGATAGTAGAATTCGCATTTACCTTTCCTTTTACTTTCTAGTTTGCAATTTTAATTTGTTCCACACTTTCAACTTTTTTTTCACTCCATGAAATAAAAGGATCTATGTAGATGAAACGGAAACAAATCAGTATCGAAATATAATAAACAAGGTCAGTCTGGACCAAAATACAGTGCTAGTAGTCGCCCGGCACTCAAGTCAATAAATTCGAAATCACTCTCTGCCTGAATTGGCGGCCCGGAAAATACATATAACATAGAACAGCATTGCTTGTGAACTTACTTAATCTATGCATTCTACACGGCTAGAGCTGGGCGGATTTCTGCCTCGTGGTTTAGCCGTAAAAGATGTAGAAACATGGTTGCCTGTGGGGCCTGACCTCCATACCGTTCCCCCCTCATCATCAAGCAGTTGGCACGTGCTGCCTGGCAAAGATTCGTTCCAGAAAAACGGTACCCAAAACTGTCTCCCTCACACCACGTGATTCGGCCAAATTGCGTATTGGGAAAAATTGTTTGGCGACAAAAACGGAGCGTGGCTTTCATCAGGCGCTGCTCAATGTCCTGGTCACAACTCGATACGTTGCACCAAGCCAAAAGTTTATAAAGCTAGTTCATCATCATCATGAAAAGTTACCAGCAATTTCAGACTTTCAAAATTCATCTTTTCGGTGTCAGTGTCACAATAAAGTATCTTTCTACCAACATTTTCTTACACTTTGTCGAGCCTAAGCTTAGCGTATGCTAACGTGTAGGCAGCTATAGGTATGTTTCCGTGTGGTAGCGTATTTAAATGTTCTTCTATATTTTTCTTCAGTGTCTTCAGACACTGGTAATAAGGAACTGATCTCTATACCTGGGGTACGAATAAAGTCACACAATTCTTTAGACTTATTTACAACAGTGGTGTTAGTGCGATTTTCCCTCTGAGCAAATTTTACCGAAAAGGAATTAAGACATATTTTTGCAGTGTTACGTCTACCTGGATTTGTGTGAATTTCTCTTTTATCTAAGATAGTATCTTTCATTATATAATATGGCCTTAGCAGTATATTTTTTTCTTCCGTCGTACATTCAATACCTCACCCGCTAGCATTCTGCTCAGCCTTCAAGAAAGTGTGGACGTATTCGGTAATTACGCCTCCGTTTTTGTATTAAACTCATACACCGTATGTTTACATTTCCAAACCTCATACACAATTTTAATTTCATATCCTTTCTTTACAGCTGAGGTAGCAGCTATAACCTATGTCCCAGTAATTTCCCGCCCACTCTCATAATATTGACTTCCTGACACTCTGTTTTCAGATGCACAAGCTCTACATAGTGCAAAAACAGCTTTTGATTTTTCTTGAAGGGTAATACGGGTAGGAATTAATTATTTGGAGGTACAATGGTGCTGGTGATGGAACCATGCATTGAAAGTATTTCTGACTTCATGGGTATGTTTCCGTTTCTGTTTATTTCCGGATGACCAATGCAGCATATTTATTGATGTAGGGGTACAGACTTGTAAAGTCTAGATATCTTATTAATTCATTCTCTCTGCACTTATGGCATAACCTAAAAACCCCAGTACGGCCACCGAAAATGACATCACGAGGGTTTAGTGGTTTCAACATATTGTTCGTATGTTATTCTATCTTCATATTTTCTTCCGAACGTAACTTTGAAAAAATGTTGAATTCCCACGTGTGTATCAAATTATAGCCATTGCGTCTGATCATCTCCATTTTCTTAAGTGTGGCTTCATTCCTTTGAGCTACCACGTGACCACTACTGTTATTAATGCAGACATTCTGCACTTTCAACTAGTTTATAGAGCCATGGTGAAAGCAGCCAAAGAATTCATAAACTGAATTTGTGTTTGGATCGAAGCCATCTAAATACATACCACCACTCTCTAACTTCACCTCGCCCTTATTATTAGCCAATGAAATCTCACCCAGTATTTTGCTCGACTCCCAAACAAACAATGTAGAGGCAAGTAGTGACTGATTTTGAAATCTGTTTGGGAATGACATCCATAGTATTTTCCTTCAAAATGTTTTTCCGGAAGAAAAGCATACATGCAAAGGCTTTATTGAAGGCCTCTACAAAAGGATTCTCATTAGCAATACTAAGAAACTCCGTCATGGATCGAATACACCCCAAACGTAAGATACTGACTTCGTTCACACAATATCTCAACTCTCCTCACGATTATCAAAAACTCCTGATGAATTCGCATTACACCAGCCGAAGAACTTATCCTTTTCCACTTGCTTCATTACAGTATACTATAAATCAGGTGGTGGATATTTACCCACATAATCAATATTCTGCATTGTTTTAACTCCCTTTCCCAGAAAAATTAAAGAGTCTGTGAAAGCTACTCTTTCACAGGCTCGTTTCATAATCTTGGTACCATTTATTATAGGTTCGATTTTCATCTTCATCTGCATATTAAGTTAACATGACGGAAATGATAGACAGTATGGAAATTGTTTATCACACGCTATGCTTTTTCGACGTGCATGACATTGCGTGAGTATAAAATCGCGAGATTATGCTGATTGCAGATATGTAAAATTGCGGTATGTAGCGCGAACGAAATTATAAAGACACATATGTATATATAAATAATAAAACAACGAAGGAAGAGATCTTCCCGTCTTTTTCGATTCACTTTTTTCTCCTTGTGCAGTTGTCATCTTTGATAGGTTCAACATGGTAAAATGTACGGAGGATCAGATCGATTGCCTTAGCAAGAATGAGCTTAACTATAAGTTGACAGTGCGTGTGATCACCATTAGAAATGGCAGTTATTTACTGGATGGGTCGTATGTCTCCTTTCAATGTTACGCGTAAAAAATCATCAGAAACTTTGGATTCTGGAATTGCATTGATAGAACATCTTTGTTGGCACGAAGTTCATTCGATTTTGACAAATCGATTTAAAACAAAAAAGGCAAAATGACTGGCAAATGCCTCGTTTGTTGAAGTGAAAGATGAAGTCCGCAAAAGTACTTTATCTTCTGTAAATATGACAGTGCTTTTTACAAGCACATGGCGCCATTTTTTGGAACGAAATTGTGTGTTTGAAGGCCTCGATTGCGCACTACCTGCTGTATACACTATGATTGCGACGGCAGCTGATGCTCGCTTTATTCCATATGCTTGTGCAGGCAGAAGAGTATGAAGAGAATCACAAAAACCTTGCGTTGGAAAAGTCTAGAAGCTCTAAAGCTAAGAAGTTGGGACGAGACAAACATGCGATGACAACAAAAGTTGGCCTAAGGCACAGTATAGGTAAGAACCAGTATGTAATCGGTCATATAAGAGCACACTATCAAGTGCGGCCCGCGGTTCTACGGGACGAAATCATATGTTTTCCGTAATTTATCATATGTTTGCTCTCATAAACGACAAAATGGCGGGTATTTATTGGTCGGGACACTGCCAGACATCGAATAAGTACTTTTCAAGTTACACGTGACAAACTCATTAGAACCTTCGGTTCACTGAATAACATTGATGGAAAGTTTTTGTTGACACAAAGGTTCTTCGCTTTTGACAAATTGGTTTAGAAAAAAATCAAAATGAGTGAAAAAATGTCTCATGTGTTGAAGTGAAAGATGAAGTTCCCTTTATCTTCTGCAAATCTGGCAGTCAGTTTTCCAAGCACATGACACCATTTCTTTGAATGAAATTTGATGTTCGAATGCCTCGAATGTATACTGGTTCTTACATATACTGTGGCCTAAGGGAAATAAAAGACACAAATTTGGCCATCACAGATCTGACCGGCAAATACTAGGCAGCTTGTGCGCCAAAGATTTAGAAAGAGAGAATCGATCGTTTACGGATACAACTTGAAGATGCACGCAAACACATCGTGGAAGATATTGATACTGTTCATTGATGGGCCGTGGTTGCAAGATTGCTTCCATGGCATGCGCCATCTTTAACCACAAAATATCTTCATTTTCTGACCTATTCTATGCGTTTGCACTGCTTATCGTAATTACTGTTAGTATACAAGTTCGCACCATATTTCCTTCACGAGCATCCGCCTATATTTCCTAGGTTAACACTATATTCCCTACACGCTCTTCCGTCTTAATTTAGGTCATCAATGCCGTGTGCACTTTTTCTGCACACACCTTCTACCGTCATGAGTTAGGCTGAACAACCTAAGTAATCAATTACCAAGCCTTGCCTCTCACCTGCGTCGGCGATCGCCACGCACGTGTTGCTGCAATTGCAATTATAGATTTCAATGCACCCAGGTAATATTTGCTCACCTGTGTAAATTATTGTTATAAATTGTCGAACCTAGGATTAATCAAGACTTTTTGTACGCGGCAGCAATTGCGATAGCATCGCTTGATTAAATAATGAATAATATTATCGAAGGCGTTTTTTATTTTTGCCAAATTGCGTTGCAGAAGTCATAACTTACATGCGTAGCTTGATGCAGAACATATTTTGCCAGGAAAATATTCTCCCTCATTAACTACAACCGTTTACCGCTTTTATTATTTGCTTTTCGCAATGTTATTGTATTCCTTACGAAATAACTAAGTGAATACACTAAACATTCTTGTTGAGAAGTTAATTCGGCATCGTTTTCGTAAATTCACTAATTGATTTTGTGATGAATCCAGTTAATGATTTCGTAGAGAATTGACTGAGCATTTGTGACCAATTTCATATTTTGTTAGGTTTATGAGTTTAACCTCAAAGTCTCTAAATAAGACGAAAGTAATGAAATTTTTTATTCACCATGATCATATTTTCTATGTGTTAAGTAATGAAAGCAGAGTTCAATGTTTTTGTTTATGTTTCAATTTAATAGAGGCAAGGGTGGTATTATGGGCACCCATTTCATTTTTTTACTATAAAAAGTTAAATAACTCTTCAATAATTCTAAAAGTTTACAGAAAACATACCCTGGAATCTGGCCAATATATTATGTTAATATCAAGAACCTAGGTCTACTAATTAACCTGCTAAAAAATGTTTTTACTACTATATACCTTTTGAGAAAACTTCCAGTTGTGCTGGTAATATGGGCATCATGATAAAAACAAAAATTAATAAAATTTCATGGTATAAAACAAGTTTTTTTGGTAGAAAGAGATATGATATAATAAATAACATATATTTATTTTTATAATAAGAGTGAAATTAATGTTAACCAAATGAAAACTGACAATATACTTCAGGTTTGAAAATGAAATATATTCGACGCACTAAGTATAGTCGGACGGGCTGTTTATTAAACCCATTAGCTTTAGAAAACGAAGTTGCCGTTGGTTTAAGGATGGATAGAATGTCTTAATGGCGGCTCATGCAGTGATCAAACCACGCACGTCCTGCAACTCCATCATCACTGAATGGATGTTTTACTCCATTTTTATCACACAATTGAAAAGCAAGTCGCCGAACATCTTGCCTAGTTAGTCCGTAGAACTTGGTTCCCATGATTAGCAAGTATTCCACGAGTTCTTTCTTCAACTCTACTGTAATAATTGGTTTCCTCCCTAATTTAGCCACGGCTGCCACCTCAGGAGGTAAGCAACTAGAGGATAACCGTTGGAGGGTTGTTCTAGGGGCCGAAAAGATTTTAGCAGCACGCTTAGCCTCCATTACATGTTCCCTTACAGCTTTTATAGCTTGTTCCATGTCGCTGTTGTTCCACGAATGCCTTTTAGCCGTTTTTCTTGGTAGATTTAGTTGTTTTCGTGGCATCTGTAAAATACATAAAAATTACAAGGGTTGTAATGTGGGTACCCTAAAAAGGGGGCCCATAACACCAGCACAAAGAACGCCCAAATTACCACCCTACCCATATTGTACAATAAGAGGCCACCGACTGGCAAATTTCACTGCAAATAGTTTACAGATTACGTCGATTAAATCCTAATAATGTGCACAACAAAACTGTATGACTAGAATTATGCATTAATATCCTCCATTGGTTGTAAAATTAGGATAAATACGTACATTTCAAAGTTTTTGTTCCGGCATTCACATAAAACACATAACAACTCACTAATTGCAACTGACGTCGACACCTGCGCTCCCACACGCCTTTCTATGAACTACTACTTAAAATTCAGGCCATTTCCACTAGAATGCGTGTGCGTATTTTTGAAATATTAAGAGTGCCCATATTACCCTCAGGTGCCCATAATACCACCTTTGCCTCTACGTATTGAGGTTAGTGTAGCATGTGGAAGTTTCATTAGGCTTTTTTAAGAATGTAGGTATGATTGCTTTCCTTGTCCTTGTAATCGCTCCAAAAATTAAAATTTAAAATTAAATGCTGCAACATTGCTTTGCGTTTAAAAAAATGTAAATGCCTGTGTGTGGATGCACGTAAAGACATGCGTGTGGCGCAATTTTTTTATGGTGGAAACTTGTCAATATGTCAATCTAAGCGACTTTGCAACTGCACAAATTGAGGAGATTTCCTTAAGATTTGGTTGGCCACTTATCTTGTTTTGGCTCCGTCAAGAGCATATATTTCAAGAATCTTCCGAACACAATGTGCTTTTAGCGTCTTTTAGATGTCAGTCAAAGCATATTAGCATTCGTTTTATCCTTTTCGGATTAAAAAAAAACAAGCCGTGAGGTGCGACCCATGAGGTCCACACGGTCAACTTCCCAGTAATATCTACATAGATATTAAAAATATTCAACACAATAATAGCGTTGACACACTGACCCATCATCAGGACGAAAACCGTCATCAGCACGAAACTGCAAATGACGGGGTGACACACATGTTTTCGTCATTGGTGCTGTCATTATCATTCGGTTGTTGGTGTCGTTTCGATTTCAAACGGCAATTGTCCGCGATGGCACGTCAGATTTGGTTCGAAGCTGATATAAATAATGTCAAATTCCATACATGCCAGATGGTTTCTCATTATTCTACCCAAACATAGATGGCAGTTTTTCGTACTTATCGAGATAAGTATGGTCTTTTTCTCACCGTCATTATGATGGGGTTTTTTGTACTGATGATGGTTTTCGTACTGATGATGGGTCAGTGTGTCAACGCTATAAAACTGTCTAAAAGTTATTTTTGAACGAATTTTGCGGTAATAGGGAAATCAAAGAAGTTGTGGCGTGAGTCACGTCGTTACTCCGAAAGGAGATTAAAAAAATATATATTTCAGTGAATAAGCGTGTTTATTCGAACTCGATGAATTTACAACTGGTCTCAATATCAATTTCACTAACTTTTATGAATTTGGAAAAGGGCTGACTAAATGCACATATAAAATTAGGTTGCGCCTTTACAGGTGATGGCCTCCGGTGTGCGTTGAAATGCTAACTTGCTAGGCAAGATCGGCAAGATCGATGCGTGTGTCGGATGTGCTGATGGTGGTTTCGTCGTTGAGTTCAGCTGAATCAAGGCTATTGAAGTCAGCTAGACGTAACTCCTCCCCCCTTGGAGTGAAGCGTTGGGAACAGAAACTGTACTCCCGTAGTTTCTGTTGCTTGGGCGGAAGGTCTAACACCTAATGTGTGGATCCTGAACTTGCGTATGATGTATATTGCGCCTATGATGATACCGAATCCTTGAATAGTCGATAGCGTGATGAATATTTCTCGTTGGTGTATCATCTCAGGATTTCAATATTGGCCGCAGTTTCGAATTTGTACTCTTCTAATGGTTTGAGGCTGTAATTGTTTTTGATTGTGAAATTTACGTTATGAAAGGCTGTTATATGGATAGTGATGTCGTCCCAGAATTTTGCCAGTTTTCCATCGTAAATAATTTTGTTTAATTCTACGCTGAAGTCTTCGAAATGAATGATTATGGTCCCTTACACGTTTTTTGGAGCGAATGGGCAAGATGAATTGACTGGTATCTCTGGACTACTGATGAGGGGTATGAAGTTTTTCTC
The DNA here is from genome assembly GCA_963942545.1 of Oxycera nigricornis. Lineage (NCBI taxonomy): Eukaryota > Metazoa > Arthropoda > Insecta > Diptera > Stratiomyidae > Oxycera > Oxycera nigricornis. The sequence continues at coordinate 68,928,988 of OZ012659.1, read as the reverse complement.
TGGTTGAAGGCTTTCGGGTTTCTCGTCTGCTTCAGTTTTAGGTTACTAACACATTTAGAAGTTACTCTGCTCGCTCCATTCCTTCCAGATGGTTTTGGGCAATGGAAAACCTTTTCTATTTCGGGGCATCTCTCCTGAAGGTGTTGAATATTGTTTGGGTGTAGGATGATACAAGGTTTGGTTGTTATTTGTCGGTGATTTTGTGTGGGAATTGGAATCAAGTGAAAGAATGAATAATGTTGGTTTAAAAAATGGGAATTTTTACATTAAACATGATGTTAATACCATTTAGATAAGCCTGTAAATTCAATAGCTCATAGAGGTTCCCTTCAGATTTTATTGTGGGCATTTGTTTTTCGAAAATTTCATGAATTTCAGAGAGTTCTTCGGTGTTAAGGATTGTTTTGAAACTATGCCCAATTTTGCAGCTTCTTCCGCTATGTAAGTTAAATGGTTATGAATAATACCCATGTGATAGCTTAATTGGTTCAAAAATTGAATATGCTGGTGGAGATCACGTTCTCTTCTTATTTGATTGTTAATTAAGGTTTCGTTAAGTTTAAAGTATTTCGATATATTTCTTTGTTGAAAATTTATGTGATCAGTAATATTTTTGAATCCTTACATCATTTTGTTGTTAAGAAAGGTTTGGTGGTTATTTAAGTTCTTTTTCAATTTGTTTGTTTAGGTATATGGAATCATTCGCATCCATGCTACCGGTGAGAAACTATTAGACCTCGTTTAGTTATGGTATTAAGTGATAGTGTTTTCAGTTTTGATTGCAATTCAGTCAGTTTGAGCCTTGTTGTTGTTAATGTGTCGCCTACTTCGTGTGTGTTACTAAGTCCGTTTAGTGATTGTTGAATAACGTCTATAGTTTGTTCGTATGTTTCCAGTCGAATGATATGTATGAAGTTGTGGCGGTAACACTCTGCTACACATTGTCGCCGGCCACCAGTCGCTGATAGGAGCAAAGACGCGCACTGGAAAATATCGCCACGTCTGGAACTTGTGCGAACGTGGCATATCTTCCGCCGCGATAGCCATTCACGTAACCCAATACGCATGGCTATCGTTATCGCGGGAACGATATGCTGCTTCATCCAGACGTGAGCGCACATGTGCATGATAAGCAGAATTGCAGCCAAACGTAGCATTTCTTCCGCTGCGATAGCCGTGCACGTAGCCCAATACGCATGGCTATCGTAATCGCGGGAACGATATGCTGCTCGAGACCGGGTACTCAGGCGCTGCATCAGCACTGTGGAAGTGGTGAAAAAGGACTGGTACATTTCGCCCAACACAGTCGCTTTCGGACTCCCGTCCCAACGACATCTCCGCCCGCGGAAATCTTGTATTCTTTATTCTGAAATTTGTATTTATTATTTTTGTTAATAAATTTTGTAATAAGAAAAATCGCGTTTAGAACCCGTAGAGGCCCATAATTGGCGATCCTGCCTCTTGCGATTCTTTCTTTATTTCTGTCTTAGTTACGAGTTCGACCGTGAACCAGGTCCACGTTCATCGTGAACGGAATACGAAGCAACGCCGCATTACGCACCGAATTCCCACGTTCGACGTGAATGGGAAATCAGCCGACGAAAGAGGTAACCGGCGAGGTTACAACACCCTGGTCGTGAACTCGTGCCTCGACGTTCAAAGTGAGCGACTCGAGTACACTTTATTGTGCGTCCTACTTGTGAACACCGCGTCCAACGTGTACATATCATACAGGGATCACGTCCGCGGCGTAAAAAGACGTGCCCAAGCCGCGAGCAGCCCCTCAATGTGAGTGACCAGCCAGCGAACAATATGGCAACGAACGACCCGCCAAAGGACGATATCCCAGGGACGACGCAGAGTTTCCCGCCGCGGGAGAAGTGAGCCGCGTCGGCTTTCGGGTTCCTCCATTCTGGGAGGAGGACGTCGAGTTGTGGTTCGACGAATTCGAAGCATATTTTGGTGCGAGCCGTATAACTGGGGACACGACGCGTTTGCAGCTGATTGTTGCCAGCTTGGACATCAGGGTGGTAAAGCAGGTTAGGAATGCCGTCTCCAAACCACCTGCGGAGGGCAAGTACGAGAATTTCAAACGCGAGATTGTCACTGCCTTCCAGGAATCCGCCCAGCAGCGCATCCAGAAGCTGCTTTCTGAAGTAGAACTTGGCGACCAACGGTCATCTCAGCTGCTGAACCAGATGCGGTCATTAGCGGCAGACAGCTGTAATGTAAGTAAAGATGCTACTGATTGTAATGAAGGTGGATGCGATGAGACTACTGTTGTCTCATCGTGCTGGCCAGGTGAAGAGCGTCTTCTTCTGTATTCCTTTAATGATATGAACTTCTTTTCTCTAGAAAGAAGCTATACTTAGATAGGGTGATAATAAGTACGCGAGATGGACCTACCGGCATTCCGTAGATTGCCACATGTTTGGCGCAGTTCAAAAAAAGAACAGGCGGCCGATATTTCTAATTAGTTGCCGAAGTTTGAGGCAACTTTTCAATTCTGCCAAACTTTCTAAGGCAGACTTTTATTTGAATGTTCCTACCAAACACTTTGCCGATTTGAAGGCAAGGGTTGCTAAATAAAACGAGCAACTGTGTCTGGCTATGGAACGATTCTGCCTTCTGCTAGACTCGTTCCTTCCTTTTATTTACAAAAACTTTTGCTGTACAATCGATTTGCTTATTCTATAAAATTCTTACTCTAGTTTTAATTCTACTTACCATAACCAATCGTTCCCACGGAATATTGCTTGCTTGCAATGGCCTAATTGCACATTTGCCTACTCTGGGCACAATGCTCTACTAAAGAGTTTCTCACGGTACGCGGGTTCGAGAATATGATTATTAGAGAGCTTACTAAAATTTTGTAGGACATAAATATTTGAGTATGCTGTCACAAAAAGCTCGTTTTGGGACATAGCTGTGTATTGGTCGTTTGGGACATAGTTGTGTATTGGCTAGCACCGGGTTTGGAACTGGGAATACACTACACATAGTTGTGTATTGGCTAGCACCGGGTTTGGAACTGGGAATACACTACACCCCTTTCCTTTAGAAGAGTATTTGTTTGCAAATACGACTGATTGGTTGTGGTATTTTGTTTTACAATTATGCTTATCTGATGATGAGATATAAGTTTGTATTAAGTATAAAGTGTACAATAATTTTACAATGATTGATTGAATGTTTTATATAATTTAAGTCTATTATTATGTATCCATTTACATTTGTCTTCTATCTCTAGTAGTGTATTTACATTGTTTGTGTTTATTACTTTATATGGGCCTTTATATGGTTTCTGGTTTTTCTTTCTGTTTTCTACTGTTATCAATACTAGATCACCAATGTTTAAATGAAGAGGTTTTGTATATGCTGTTTTATTGCTCCTAGCTAATTTTGTTTTCTCTATTAATTCTCTGGCTTTTGATGCCGATATTTTTAATCTTAGCTTCAACTCATTCGCGTAATTTTCAATATCATAGATTCTATCTGTGTTTTCTAAAGTGTCGTTTGGCAAATAAGAAAGTTTTCCGAAAACTAGTTCGTATGGTGTGTAGTTAGTGTCGACGTGTGGGGTTGTATTATACGAAAATGTATAATATGGTATCCATTCGTCCCAGTTATTGTCATCAACGAATGCTAACAGATATTCATTCAGGACACGGTGGTTTCTTTCTACAACACCTAACGTCTCGTGGTGATAAGGAGTTGAAAAGATTTGTTTTATATGTAACAGTTCGCAAATGTTCTTTAGGAGATTATTAGTAAATTCTGTCCCTAAATCGGTTTTTAAAATTTTAAATTGACCATATTGTAGTATGAAGTTATTTACAAGTGCCTTGGCTACGGTTTTTGCTTCCTTATTTTCTAAGGGTATTGCGGTAATATACTTAGTTAATTCGCACTGTATAGTTAAAATGTATCGATAGTTATTTGAAAATCTTAGAGGACCGACAATGTCCGCGGTTATTATCTCAAAACTAGTAGATGGTGTATCGGTTTTAATCAGTCTTTCCTTCGTGTGCTTTGTTATTTTATTAAATTTGCATTTATCACATTGATTTATATAATGCTTTATCATTTTGCTCATGTCCCTCCAACAGTATCTTTGTCTCAATTTCAAATATGTTTTTCGGATTCCTGTATGTCCTCCGTGTGGCGATTCGTGGAATTCTTCAATAAGTTTTCGTTGTGTAGCGATATCATTAATTCTTTTAGGGGGTTTATATATCATAATTTTTAACTGGATATCCATTTTTCGTTGCAACGTATTGAATATTTTCTTAAATTGCTCTTTGGGTACGTACCTAAATATCATATCTTCCATAGATAGAGCTAGCTCGTTTATATTATAATTCTGCGCATAATTCAGTAACTTCTTCACTACAGAAACTAGTTTCGTGTTTGAATTATCGTTACAGTTATTGCGAGATTTCACACTTTGCTTGTCGCTGGCGGAAACGTATTTCTCGTGAGCTTTATCGCTAAAGTGGACCATTAAATAATCTTTCTCCTTTGAGATTATTATACTTTCTTTATCGTTGCGCAACATATTAAATTTTACTTTTAATGCCCCTGTTATATCGGATAGTGAAGTACAATCGAACGCATAGAGGTGATCAATCTCCCGTTTTCTTTTGTCGCTTTCGTTATCGATTTTTGTGCTTGTTTTATTACATTGTTGTTTTATCGCCTTGCTTCTTGTTATCGCCATAAGTTTCTTGCTGATACTTTCGTTATTGGTTGGGGGAATCATTGATTTTAATATTTCTGAGTCTAGTTGTATAGGACTCGAAATCAACTTTGCACATTTATTTACTGAATATATCTCTACCTAATATACACTCAGTTTCTATTGGAAAGTCCTCATCTACTATATGGAAAGAATCTGTTATCATCTTGTCTTCGATGATGAATTGTATGCCCGTGAGTATGCATTTATTTTCGGGCTTTAAATCGAGATTAGTGCGAATTAAGCTATTTGTTGAGTTTTATTACCCTCTATCTCTGTAGGTTTCGGGAATATTTCTTCAAAAAAATTTCTGTGGTATATATTCTAATTTGAAAAACCAAATTCGCAGTTTCAAGATACATTGATATTTGATTTTAATTTTTTTTTTTTTTTTTTTACCCAATGTCAACTTGTTTCATTATTATTTTGTGTTGACTCAAACTGTTTGTTGAATAGTTAAAAACCAAATTCTAAATTAAATATTTCTAATATTTTTACGATTGATGTCTGATTTAACTAGAGTGTTAAGTGTTATTTTAGTGCGCGTTACCAATTGTTAATTCTATACATTTATCAATCATTATTAACATCATTAATCATATTTTCCCTTTCAAAGATAAAGTGTATATTGTGACAATTTTCATAAGAATTCTCATAATGATCTTATGCTTTCTTAAAATTCTACTAATTTGTTTAGAAAAATCCTAATTAAAATGATATTCTTTTCTAGTCCATATTATATAAAATTAAAATTTGACTTAAAATATTCAGTGTTGAATTGTAAGTTTCTGGTCGTTGCCGATTAATCCTTAAGTCATCATTAAAATTTTTTGTTAATTCAATCGCAAATAATGCAGAAAATTCTTCTTTATCTTCGCCTTTTTCCTAGTCGCAATTGTCTTCCAAATTTTTGGTTGAAGTTCCAAATCCATTATTTCACGTCTAAATTCCATTTTCGGTCGCAGTATTAGTCGTCGACATTCGAATTTAAATTTTTGTTCTAATTTTATTAAAAAACTTTCAGCTTCGTATGGGCCGAATCGCCCTGATACAGGTTTCCAGAGTGCAACATCGTGGCTTGCAGGTTCGTGGGTCGCAGGTTCGTGGGTCGCAGGATCGTGGGTCGCAGGATCGTGGGTCGCAGGATCGCCATGTAATGTATGGAATGATAGTATTGAGATGGCAGGATCGCCATGTAATGTAAGTAAAGATGCTACTGATTGTAATGAAGGTGGATGCGATGAGACTACTGTTGTCTCATCGTGCTGGCCATGTGAAGAGCGTCTTCTTCTGTATTCCTTTAATGATATGAACTTCTTTTCTCTAGAAAGAAGCTATACTTAGATAGGGTGATAATAAGTACGCGAGATGGACCTACCGGCATTCCGTAGATTGCCACATGTTTGGCGCAGTTCAAAAAAAGAACAGGCGGCCGATATTTCTAATTAGTTGCCGAAGTTTGAGGCAACTTTTCAATTCTGCCAAACTTTCTAAGGCAGACTTTTATTTGAATGTTCCTACCAAACACTTTGCCGATTTGAAGGCAAGGGTTGCTAAATAAAACGAGCAACTGTGTCTGGCTATGGAACGATTCTGCCTTCTGCTAGACTCGTTCCTTCCTTTTATTTACAAAAACTTTTGCTGTACAATCGATTTGCTTATTCTATAAAATTCTTACTCTAGTTTTAATTCTACTTACCATAACCAATCGTTCCCACGGAATATTGCTTGCTTGCAATGGCCTAATTGCACATTTGCCTACTCTGGGCACAATGCTCTACTAAAGAGTTTCTCACGGTACGCGGGTTCGAGAATATGATTATTAGAGAGCTTACTAAAATTTTGTAGGACATAAATATTTGAGTATGCTGTCACAAAAAGCTCGTTTTGGGACATAGCTGTGTATTGGTCGTTTGGGACATAGTTGTGTATTGGCTAGCACCGGGTTTGGAACTGGGAATACACTACACATAGTTGTGTATTGGCTAGCACCGGGTTTGGAACTGGGAATACACTACAGCATCACCAACGACACCCTCAAACAGATGTGGCTGAACCGCCTGAACGTAACGCTCCGCAGCATCCCTTCGGCGAACGACGCCTCGCTATCCAACTAAGCCTCCATCGCTGACCGAGTGCACGAGGTGACCAAAGAATCCAGGCCATACTCGATCCAGTCACTCTCGCACTACGAACTGCCGGGAGCCGCTCCACTAACGTTGCGAATTTCATCCGAGCTCAGTAAGCTCACGGAGGAAATCCGTAAGTTGGGGCACAGAATTGACGATCTTCAGCGCAACCGCAGCACTGATATCAGTTGTTCCTGTTTCTGCCAAACGAGTCAGCGAACGGTACGAATGCCACCAAAATTGCCGACACGCCCAAAAAGACCGCAGCAGACGACGGATACGTGCTGGTATCACACCCACTACGGACCCACTGCTAAGAACTGCAGACCGCCCTGCAGCCTTAGCAGACAAAGAAACTAAGTTCGTCCTCTTCACGTCAGTCTGCCGGCACACGCACCGTGCACCGTCTCTACATCAGAAACAACAAGGGCATATGTGCGCTACTCATCGATACCGGCGCAGACGTCTCCGTTATTCCGCCGACCATTCGAGAGCGAAGCAGCCCGGATCCTGGCACGCGACTATTAGCAGCCAACGGTTCCGTTATTCGTACCTTCGGGAGGCGAAGACTAACGTTGAATCTAGGGCTACCGAAGCCTGTGACGTGGACCTTTGTCATCGCAGACGTCAGTTCCCCGATTCTCGGAGCTGATCCACTCGAGCATTACGGACTGTTTGTCGACATTAAAGGACGAAAACTCATCGAACGACGAACTGCGACTTCTACGGAGGTGAAAGTCCTTTCAAAGCACCAACCACCAGTGGTTTCTTCGACATCATCGAACAGTGGCACAGAATACACCGCCCTTCTGGTTGAAGACCACGACATCACAGTGACCACGGCACGCCGCAACATTGATTGCACAACGACGCATCACATTGTGACGAGAGGCCCTCCAGTCAGCGCTAAAGCACGCCGCTTGCCACCCGACAAACTTGCAGCCGCGAAAGCTGAATTTGACGACATGTTGCAGCAGGGGATCTGCCAACCCTCCAAAAGCTCATGGAGCAGCCCCCTACACATGGTCCGAAAAGCCAATGGCGATTGGCGCCCGTGCGGAGACTATCGCGCAATCAACGCCTGCACCGTTCCAGATCGTTACCCGATCGGGTTCCTGCAGGACTGCACCACTACGTTGCACGACATGAAGGTCTTCACTGTGATCGACTTACAGAAGGCATTTCACCAAATACCAGTCGAGCCGAGTGACATCCCGAAGACAGCAATCATCACGCCATTCGGATTGTACGAGTTTGCCTTCATGACGTTTGGGCTATGCAACGCAGGTCAGACATTTCAGCGCTTCATGCACGAGGTTCTGCGTGGACTCAAACACGTATTTGTGTACTTGGATGACATCCTAGTGTACTCGCCAGACCATCAGGCACATCAAAATCACCTCGCAGAAGTTTTCGATCGTCTGAGGAAATATGGGCTGACAATCAACATCGACAAATGCCAAATTGGACAGAAGAAAGTTCGCTTTTTAGGTCACACGATCTCGTCAACCGGATTGAAACCTTAACCTGAGAAGATAGAAGGCATATCCACGATTACGAGATCCAAAACAGCGCTTCAACTGAAATCCTTCTTAGGCATGCTCAATTTCTACAGACGATTTCTACCTCACGCTGTGCAAAGCCAACGCCCACTGCAACGACTCAAAGCAGGGAACAAAAAGCGAGACAAGACGGTGCTGACATGGACAGACGAAGCAACGACAGCTTTTGAGCAGTGCAAAGCAGACCTGAGCAAGGCATCAGCGCTCGCACACCATGATCCATCAGCAACGTGGTCCCTATCCGTGGACGCCTCAAACGATGGACTCGGAGCCGTCCTGCACCAGACCACGAAAACCGGAACATCACCCCTCGGATTCTTTTCGCGCAGGCTTACTGACACCCAGCGACGTTACAGCACGTACGACCGAGAGCTGTTGGCAATCCACGAAGCCATTAAACACTTCCGCTACATGCTTGAAGGCAGAGTGTTCTCAGACCATAAGCCTCTCCAGTTCGCATTCCACCAGCGGCGGGAGAAAGCGTCACCGAGACAACAACGTCAACTGGACTTTATATCGCAGTTCACGGTTGACATCCGCCATATCCCAGGCAGGGATAACACCATCGCGGATTACTTGTCTCGAGTAAGTACAGTCAGCCCGTCGTCGTCGTCGTCGTGACATGGAGGTGGGCATTGCAGCCCTAGCACTGCGACCTGCTGGTCGATTGTACTATCCTCATATTTTTCCTTTCTGGAGTTAATGCTTATGTCTTGAATCTTCCGGATGAGATGATGAACCTCATCAGGTCGTCCAAGGCTAAGGTATGGAACTCCTTGTCTCCTATTTGAGGCATGCCAAGGGCTCTATATCTGTGTCTGGAGAACGCGGGACAGTAGCCCACATAATGTGCCGCTGTTTCCTCGTCCTCCTCACATCTAGTGCACCATGCATCGTCCACTATTTGCAGAAGAGCTTGGTGACTTCTCAGGCGTCCGTGGCCTGTAATCACTTCTGTGAGTTTTTTCAGTCTGACTCTATTTAGTTTTAGACAGTATTTTGCGACTTCAGGTCGTAGGTTTGGCAGAAAGAGCTTTGTCTGTCTGCATGTTGGTAGGTTGAGCCATCGTCTTCGATGTTCTTCCCTGAGTGTCTCATTGATCTTTTTTGAGATTAGATTTATGTTCGTTGGCAGAACAGGCTCAGGACCAACCGGTGTGATCTCTGCTCCCTTCTTAGCCAGTTTGTCTGCCTCTTCATTACCTATAATGTCCACATGTGCTGGGACCCAGGTAACTGAGACCCTGTTTCTCTGGCTCAGCTTTTTGAGGCTGTTCTGGGCACACTCCACAATTGACGTTTTCACATTGTGGGAGCCCAGGGCCTTGATAGCGGCCTGACTGTCTGAACAGATTTTTATCTGTTTGTTTTGTATTCTTCTGTCTTGTAAGAGGTCCGCGGCTTTGGCTATGGCGTGGACTTCAGCTTGAAAGATGGTTGTTTTTGTACCCAGAGGTATCGATATTTGAGCCTCATGTGGTCCAGGGCGTATATATATTCCCGCCCCAGCCCCGACGCTCATCACTGATCCGTCTGTGTACACTATGATATCAGCGGGCCTGTGAGAAAGGTGACCGAACTTAGTCCAATCATTCCTATCAGTCAAACTCGTTGTAAAATTTTTTCCAAAGAAGAGCCTTGGGATTATGTAGTCGTTGGGCAGATCAAGGAGTGAGTCCACTTTTAAACTCTTTAAAAGTTTGAGGTGTCCCTCAGTCCAGCCGCCGTCTTTCACAATCCCGGTTCTCCTTAGGCGTGCCATCGTCTTTGCGGCATGTTGCTTCACTGATAAGTCCAGTGGCAGCATGTCCATGATCACGTTGAGTGCTTCCGTGGGAGTGGTTCGCACCGCTCCAGTAGCACTCACTAGTGCTAGTCGCTGCACCGAGCCTAGCTGACTTTTTGTAGTATCTAGGTCTGACCGTTTCCACCACACTATGCTTCCATAGTGTATGACCGGTCTTATGCAGGCTTTGTATAGCCATATCACATTTCGAGGTGAGAGTCCCCAGGTTTTACCCATGGAGCCTCTACATGCCCAGAAAATGTTTTTGGCTTTTCTTGTTTTTTCATCAACATGCTCTTTCCAGGTAAGTTTCGTGTCTAGGGTTACGCCCAGGTACTTGACTTTTTTTGAGAGTTGGAGCTCCACGCCATCTAAAGTAGGTAGCGTGTATGCATCCCACACTCGCTTCCTGGTGAACATGGTGAGTTCTGTCTTGACTGGGTTTACCGCCAGCCCGTTTCTTCTACACCATTGGTGCGTGATTTTAAGTCCTTCTTTCATCCTGTCACACACTGTGCCGGCAAACTTGCCTTTGCATAATATGACCAGGTCATCGGCATAGCCGATGGCAAGAAAGCCTTGTTGGTTAAGTTCTGTCACTAATGAGTTCATTTGTAAACACCACAGGAGAGGGGAAAGTACGCCTCCTTGTGGGCACCCTTTTGTTGGGGCTACTGTTATACTGGTGTCCCCCAGTGACGCTGTTATTTTTCGTTCAGCGAGGAGAGCGGTCAGCCAGCCCGTTATCGTGCCGCTTATCCCATGTCTCTCTGCTGCAGATGTCATTCCACCAAATGGGGAGTTGTCAAAGGCACCTTCTATGTCTAGGAAAGCTCCCAAAGAGAAGAGTCCGTCGTTAAGGCCCCGCTCGATCCCGTGAACGAGCTCATGCAGAGCCGTCTCCGTAGACTTTCCCTTTCTATAGGCATGCTGTCCCGGATGCAAGGGCCTCTCTATTAGTGCTGTGTTTTTCACGTGGACGTCCACCAGTCGTTCCAGTGTTTTCAGCACGAAAGATGTGAGGCTTATGGGTCGATAGCTTTTCGCTATCTGGTAAGTGGTTCTCCCAATCTTTGGTATGAAAACCACCCTTACCCTCCTCCATAATTCTGGTATATATTTTAGGGCCAAACTGGCCCTGTATATATTGCACAGATGGTTGGTGATGGAAGCCATTCCTTCCTTCAGCAGGATGGGATAAATTCCATCCTCGCCAGGTGCTTTGTAGCTGTCGAAAGTTCCAATTGCCCATTGGAGCCTCTCTACAGTCACCACCTCGGCGGCTTGATTCCAATCCGTTTGAGACGGTACGTTCGGATGAACGGTGTTTCCTCCGGAGGGAGTTATGCTACCGGGGAAGTGCGTTTTAAGCAAGAGGTTTAACGTCTCTTCACTTGTGGTGGTGAACTTCCCGTTTTCGTCCTTAAGGAGCCCGAGGTTATTGCTCGGTCCCCTTGTGAGGATCTTCTTAACTCTGGCGGTCTCCCGGCATGAGTTTATTTCTTCACAGAATTTCTTCCATGAGTTCCTTTTCGCCTCCGCAAGAGCCTTGTGATAGTCTCTTTTGGATTGCTTGTACGCCTCCCAGGTGATTTCACTTCGAGCTTTACAGGCCCGGTTGAACGCCTTATTAGCGTTTTTCTTGAGCCTGGCTAGTCTTGGTGTCCACCATGGGGTGTTTCCCAGTGTAGTCCTTTTTAGTGGGCAGTGGGCCTCAAAAGAGGCCCTCAATACCTCGACTAAGTTCCCGACAGCTTCTTCGAGCTGCTCAGGTTCTCGGATTTTCTCTGGTTGCTGTAATTTGCATTGCACGTCTTGTCTAAAGGCCGCCCAATTTGTGTTCCTGGGGTTTCTCAACCATTTTGGCCCACCTATTGGATTAGCCTCGATGTTGAAAGTGATGTACCTGTGATCAGATAGCGTCACTTCTTTCGAAACTTTCCAGTCTTTAACCCAGTGAGTGACTGCGTCAGAGACAATTGTTATGTCTATGACTGCCTGCCTCCTGGATGTGACGAAAGTTGGTTCCGCCCCACGGTTCGCTATGGTGAGCCCGGAACTGGCTAAGAACTCTAGTAGGCTTTCGCCTCTCGAGTTGGTGTCCGAGCTCCCCCAGCAATCGTGGTGAGCGTTTGCATCACAACCTAAGATCAGATTTAGGTTGTGTTTTTTAACATATTCCATCAGTCTTGTGAGGTTTGCTGACGGAATTCGATCTTCGTAGGGGAGATAGGCCGATCCCAGAAGAGCTTCTCGTCTACTCCCCATCACCGTTGTACTTACTCGTACTACGGTTAAGTCTCGGTCGCAGAATTCCTGTACCAAGAGCCCGTTAAGAGTCCTTGGGAGCCAAACACAGGTTCTGGGTTTTTCACAATCCGCTGTTAAGAGATCCATTTGAGAGTTGGTCCCTATACCGCGGATTCGTCCTCCTGCCACCCATGGTTCTTGTATTAGAAATATGGGTAGAGCAGGTGCAAAACCGGAGACATTGCTGCCTCCGGGGGGTTTGTTGCAGCTTTCGTTACAGCGTCTAGCTATTAGAGAGCTAGCCGCCTTACTATGCTGCATGTTGATTTGTGTGACCTGAAGACCCATCATGTTTCCATGCTACATCTCCAGGTCAACCCCAAGACAACACAACACAATACAGAACAAGTATAACACTCACGCTGACAAAGAACCGCTACTTGGGAGCCTGTGGTCCTGGTTCCTTGGGCCCTTTGGAAAAGCTCACGCTAATCCTATTGAGCTCCAAGTAGAGCCATCCTCCCTTTCCCGATATATACTCCCTGTCCTTGTCCGGGATTCCAACAACCATGAGGAGTCCCTTTCGGGAGTCCTTCATGGGCACCTGTGCGTACAGGGCCCAGTCGGCTGTTTTTATCTCCGGCTGAACTATGGAGAGCCTTCGGAGAACAGTCTCCGCGATTTGGTCTGGGCCCGGGACGAAGAAAGTGGCCCTGTGGAGCACTGGAAGCCTAGATGCTTCCACTAGGGAAAATCTAGCGCCCTCCCATGCTCCCCTTAGCCTGTCTCCCTCCACCAAGGCTTTCAACCAGGCCGTTGTAGTTGCATCTGCAGGGACGATCCTCAGTTGATTTCTAAGGGTCCCCACCGAGTCAAATTTCAACGGCGTGCCTCTGTCTATCTCCTCTGCGACGGCTTTGGAGATACGGCCCTTGAGCAGCTCTAGTTGTTCACCAGAGTAGCCCCGAGCCATGCCTTCCGCTGCCAGTACGAAGCCCAGATTGCTCCGAGCCACGCTCGCAAAGGATTTTTTTTGAGGGGTCTTCAGTTTGTCCCCTTCCCTCGGTCGTTTGACCTTCGGATTGGCGGACGTCCTGGATACCTCTTCCTCACCGGAGCGTTGTCTTTTTTTTCGAGCCTCTAGCATTGCTTGGGCCCGATTCCGGCGACTTTGGTCGAGGAGCTGCAGGGGTCACGGAGGGAGTTGGGTTCAAAGAGGTCCCGGCCTGAGTGTCAGTCCCTGAGGGAACCTCTCGCCTCTGCTGAGCCCTTTTTTTCGCCCTCCTCTTTTTCTCCGCGCCACTCCTGTTCCTCTTTTTTTTGTAATTCCCCGTCGCTGCTAAGCCCTCCGTTGCCGGTGAGCTCGCAGCTGAGGGCCCGCCAAGGGTGAGCTCCTCCGGGTATGGAGTTTTGTCTGGTTCTCCGAGTACCAGGTTTTCCATGGAACCACTGAGTAGTTCCACGTGTGTCGATTTTTTGCCCTCCCCAGAATCCGAGGGGCAGACTGCTGGTGTAGCAGTGAGGGATTTAGGTGCCGAAGGCACCAGACCCTCCTGGGGTAAATTAATGTTTAAATTCGACATTCATCTGTTTGGATTCGTTTAGTCTGGACTCGCCCAAGCCAGATTTTACTCCAGCCTAGGTGAGTCACGCAAGCCCCCTTACCACGTCAAGGCGAATCCGTCAAGGAGGACACAGTCAGCCCACTCGACTTCTTTTCTCTCGCTTCAGCTCAACAAGACGATCTCGAGCTCCAAACCTTGATTGAACAACCAACGCAGAAGCTGAGTTGGCCGACTATAACGTACCGCTGCACTGCGTCGTCACGGACAAGATCCGACCATACGCACCACAGCAGTTCCGGTCCACCATCATGCATATGATGCATGGTCTTGCACATCCTGGCATTCGCGCGACGAGGAGACTCATCACCGACCGCTACTTCTGGCCAGCCATGAACGTGGACATCAACAACTTTGTCAGAAGTTGCATGGCCTGCTAACGAAACAAGGTCGGACGACACACCAAATCAACCCTTCAACGCTATGCTCTTCCAGACGCCAGGTTTGAGCATATCAACGTGGACCTCATTGCACCATTATCGCCAAGTGAGGGTTACCGATACTGCCTGACCATCATCGACCGCTTCACCCGTTGGCCCGAAGCAGTCCCGCTCCCGAACATCACCGCAACATCGGTCACCGAAGCGCTAGTCAATGCATGGATTAGCCGCTTTGGAGTGCCAGCAAGGACCACTAACGATAAACGCCAGTTCGAGAGCCAGATCTTCGCTGAGCTAACCCGAATTCTGGGGATTAACCACCTGAGGACAACCCCATACCATCCTGCCGCCAACGGAATCATCGAGCGATGGCACCGAACAGTCAAAGCCACCATTCGTTGCCATGAAACGCTGGAGTAGACGGAAGCACTTCCCCTCGTGCTGCTAGGCCTACGCACCGCACTGAAGGAAGACATCAAATCCACGCCCGCCGACATGGTATACGGAACCACCTTGCGGCTCCCTGGAGACTTCTTTGCCTTCGCAGCCAGGCACCAACGACACCGACTTCCTGCGCGATCTCAGGTCACGCATGGCGAAATTGCGACCTCGAGACACAGTGCATCATACAACCACATCAACTTTCGTACACAAGGACTTAGGTACCAGCACTCATGTCTTTGTACGAAACGACAAGGTGAAACCATCGCTGACGCCGCCTTACGATGTTCCGTTTCCGGTTCTGACCAGGAAGGCCAAGTTCTTCAAGGTGGACATTAACGGACGCCCGAGCACCATTTCCATCGACAGGCTGAAACCCGCGTTCCGCACGCCGGAATTTGTTGCACCATCGAGGACTCACAGTAGCGATTCCACGGCAACACGAACAACCACCAGCACAGGACGCAGAGTTTGACCACCCGTACGCTTCCTTCACATTGTCCAAGCCACTGCGGGGGGAGTACTGTGGCGGTAACACTCTGCTACACATTGTCGCCGGCCACCAGTCGCTGATAGGAGCAAAGACGCGCACTGGAAAATATCGCCACGTCTGGAACTTGTGCGAACGTGGCATATCTTCTGCCGCGATAGCCATGCACGTAACCCAATACGCATGGCTATCGTTATCGCGGGAACGATATGCTGCTTCATCCAGACGTGAGCGCACATGTGCATGATAAACAGAATTGCAGCCAAACGTAGCATATCTTTCGCTGCGATAGCCGTGCACGTAGCCCAATACGCATGGCTATCGTAATCGCGGGAACGATATGCTGCTCGAGACCGGGTACTCAGGCGCTGCATCAGCACTTTGGAAGTGGTGAAAAAGGACTGGTACATTTCGCCCAACACAGTCGCTTTCGGACTCCCGTCCCAACGACATCGCCGCCCGCAGAAATCTTGTATTCTTTATTCTGAAATTTGTATGTATTATTTTTGTTAATAAATTTTGTAATAAAAAAAATCGCATTTAGAACCCGTAGAGGCCCATAAAGTTACTATGTCTGTCTATCAGTCTCGCAGTTCCTAGTTGCAGTGGCAGAAGTACCTTGTTGTTTTGTAAATTGTGTATGTATTTCCAGCCTCTGCCCTCAGTGTTGCTGTTAACCAGAAATTTTCGCTTCTTTTTTATTTTGGACTTGTGTACCTTTTTGTCTTTGAAGGTGGTATTAGTTATTCTATTATTTCCTCTACTTTTTGGTTGCTTAATCTAGGTGTTAGTTTATTTCTTCTATTTTCTTTCCTGAAAAGGATTTCGTTATTTTCAAATTGAGTAGGTGTCTATCTATTTTGGTTTAGCTTATTCATACGTTTCTCAACGGGCTGTTGAAGTTTCTCTTTTATGCTAGGGTAAATCTTTTCCCGGTATGTATTGAGTTTTTGTAAGAATTCGTGCTCAATATTGAATTCCAGGTTTACGAGGAATTTGTATGTTCGGCCAGTAAAAAGCTCGAGAGAGATGTGGTTAGTAGCAGAATGAATAGCATTGTTATATGTTAAAATGGCCTCATTTAAGAGGTCCCATGATCTTTGTCCGTTACTTTGTCGTAAATAATGCGGTACATTTCGGTGAGGGTTGAGTGCGGTTTTTTCACGGGGGCATTACTCGTGCTTTGAGCGAATGAGGTAAGATGTAATTGAATACAGTATTGCGTGCAGAAATCTTTAAAGATATTGGCGGCGAATTCTACACCTTGATCAGCCAAGGCCGTAGCCAGTGCGGATAGCCAGGGTTTGACCCCACCCCCCCGAAATTTTCCCATGGTTAAAAGTAGTCATACTGTTCAATCACATCGCAAGACTTGGGGTACTGAGATTTCAAAATCTTGTCAAATGTTAACATCGCCTTGTCTAGATTTTGTTTGGCAATTCAAACAAATAGAGTTTCCGGGAATTGAACCAGGTGCTCCTGTATACAAACCGGCGACATTTCCCACATACCACCGACACATCTAACAACTTAATAGCCACACACAAACAAGAGATTTTAAGTAAATTTTTTTTGAAATCTAATGGATTTGTGATCGACTATGTTTCGATTTTTGTATGGAAAATCGTGGATTTTAGGAGAAATTTCGCGAAATCTAACGATTTTCCAAAATTTGGTGCGATGTAATTAAGGTATAAGTGGTAAAAATATGTCTCAAAACTGAGCCCGTCTTCAAATCTACATCAATACGGAGGAAGTTATAGACGTATTCGCAGCAGAAAAGGCTCGAAGATTAAATTTTCTTCTGTAATACTTTTTATTTTACAAAATTAACTTAATTTTGGTCTAAAATATCATAAGACAACAGTTGCATTAATTTTATATTAATTTGGTTGAAATGAAATTAAAATAACCCAGCTTCTTATATGACAATTCGCAGTATCGACCTTTCTCGGACCGTCTTAGGACTTACTAAACAGAAATAAAAAAACGTCTCATCTAGATATCAGCATACATACGAAAAGATTGAAAAATAATTCAGGAAAATTTTTCAGTAGCAGCCAATGCAAAAAATTTAAAAAAAATGCTACTGAAATTTTTTACAAAATACAGGTACATAACAGTTTTCGTTTGCAATCTTTCCAATATATTTTGGAAAGACGAAAGTGTATATGGTTGTATTTACATGCGGGGTGGTTCTGTTTCTCGACAAAACCTCATGGTCAAAACCTAATATTGTTCTATTGTTAACGTCAATTTATTATCGTTTTGATTTAACAGAGAAGAAAACACAAGTCTTGTTTTAAAATTGCTTGAAAACAATCATGCCATCTTTACTGTACATGCAGCCGCTTTCTACAAGGTCCAGATATTTTTAAAACTTCAAGATTGTTTGTTTGTTATTGTTATTACTATTATTGTTATTACTATTATTGTTATTACTCATATTTTTATTTATGCATTTCTCAAGAGCTGGCTATGTTGGCGAGTTGATCTAGGTGTCATTCAATTTTTTTTTTTTGGTTTTCGAGGAAACTTCTAGAAACAAATAGTCGAAAACATTTTATTTCTCTTCGCGCTTAAACTACTGTTTCATTTCCAGTATGTAAGCTAAAGTAAAATTTGAAATCTTGTTATATTTTTGGAAGTGATAACAATATCCAAACGAAGTTACACCATGCGTCTAAACTTTAAAGAGAATAAGAGGCTAACTGTTTTTTAATATGTGAATATATGCCAAATGTGTGAGTTAGTTGCCCCAGTGCAAATATGCATGTGAGAAAAGTAAAATGTTATGATTTTATATCATTGGAATGTACATTTTTATTATGTGTAATTAACACAGACTGATAATGACAGAAGTTTGGAGGAGACGGAGGTGGTTTTAGTCGGTAAAAACCCGGCATGCCGAGGTGCAGGAGCTATTCGGTATCTTTTGAAGATTTCTACCTCTCAGCGTTGAAAAAAAAGATGAACTCACACATCCCCCCCGAAATATTTTTCTGACCTTGTGATCAGCGACTAAAATGTTTGGGGCACCGTGTAGGCTATTGAAGTGTTTGATTGATTTTATTATTGTCAAGCTATTTTGAGCAGGTATTGTATATGCAGCCATGAGCTTCGAAAATTTGTCAATTATTGTAAGTATGTTTCTATGGTTTATTGAATAAACATCGATGTGGACGATGTCTAAGGATTTGCAAGGTGTTTAGGTTTTTTCAAATTGGATCTTAGGAGGATTCCGATCATATTCAACAATTTGTCACTTTTCGCAGTTGTTCAATGTTTTAGTGATCTTCGTTTTAATGTGGAGGAAGTAATATGTTCTCTTAAGGTGAGCCATTGTCTCGTTTATTCCTCTGTGATTGTTTTTGATATGATAGTTATTGAATATTTGATCCTACTGGTCGTTTTCTTTCACGTCTAATAGGATTGTTGTACAACAAAGTTATTTGAAGATCTTACTTCTAGAGAGGAATTAAGAAAAGACTGTTTGAATTGTTTTGAATGTTTCGTCGTCTGTGAATATGGCTGTGGTTCGGTTTGGAGCTAAATACCATTCGAATAGCTCTATTATGCTTTCTTCGCTAAAGGAATTTGCTATGAAGGTACAACGTTGTTAATTTTTGTGTGGGACTTCCACAGACATTGAGGGGGGTCTATTAGAAACTTCGAGAACAAATTTGTTTAAAGGGCGTTTGGAGATGAACATATATATGATCGTTTAAGTTTTCAACAGCTGAATGTATCGTTGCACGGGTAGATCTTATATCTTGACTGGCTTCATTTTCCACGCTACGTACGTTAGCTTCTTCCATTCAAAAGTTATTTGTTAGTTTTATACGACTGAGAGCGTCTGCATTAGAGTTTATCTTACCTTTTTTATGAACTACTTGATAGTCGAATTCTTCCAATTTAAGTCTCCAACGTATTAGTTTGGAGTTAGGGTCTTTCAAACTCATAAGCCTTAACAGGGGTTGGTGATCAGTCACAATTTGGAATTGGCGTCCGAAGAGGTAAGGGCGGAAATATTTCGTTGCCCAGACAACTGCAAGAAGCTCTTTTTCAGACGTGGAATAATTAATTTCCATGTCTGTAAGGGTTCTGCTTGCATAGCAAATTGGTTTATATGCACCAATTGGGCCTTGTGATAGGACAGCGTCAATTGCAAAATTACACGCGTCGATCGTCAGTACAAATGGTTTGGTGAAGTCTGGGTGTTGTAGTATAGCTTCGTTAGTAAGTAATTGTTTGTAAAGCTCGAATGTTTAACGTATGTTTCGTTTAAGTTGATTTTCCTATGTTTCTTCAGGCATTTGGTTAGAGGTTTCGTTAAACGAGCGAAATTTGTTATGAATTTTCGATAATAATCGAGAAGTCCTTAAAATGCTTTAACGTCTGCTCGTGTTCTTGGAATAGGGTATTCTTGGATGGCTCTGATCTTTTCGGGGTGTGGTCTTACGCCTTTATTTGTACTAATGTGGCCCAGAAAGGTGACTTCTTTTTTTAAGAATTCAGATTTGTCTAACTGGACTTTAAAATTTGCCATTCTTAGTTTGTTAAATACTTTCCTGAGGTTTTCGACGTGTTCCTGCAGGGAGGTTGGGAAGACAATGATATCGTCGAGGTAGAAAAGTTGGACCAGGACCAAATGTAACTTTTAAGTTACAGAAACCTAATTAGTTTCAAGTTCTTAGTGAATTCCAATGGATATTGCTTGAAGGCCGTCTACTCCAGACGACGATTTCGCAATATAAAGGAAATCTTCTTGCACCAATGGTTGTAAGTGAAGAAGATTTAGGAGAGGATTTAGGTGATAAATGAAAATTCTGAGGTTCCAATTGGGAATGAATTTTATTGCACCAAAAATGCTGCTTATATACTATTTACAAAATGTACAATACTCAAATTAAACATTTTTACAAATATTAAAAGTAAGCAAAATATTTGTTGACTTGAACCACGTACATTGAACTTAGTGCAATTGAGGAAAATTTGATGTCATTGCAAATTCATTATGCAATGAATACAATTAGTTTAATGTACGTGAAAATGGTACA
Source organism: Oxycera nigricornis (assembly GCA_963942545.1). NCBI lineage: Eukaryota > Metazoa > Arthropoda > Insecta > Diptera > Stratiomyidae > Oxycera > Oxycera nigricornis. Next base: position 68,908,530 of record OZ012659.1, on the reverse strand, counting down.
ATTGGTGACTTAATCAAATTGATGTACATTGAACCACAATGTTTGAGTTCAATGTACATCTTATGCAATGTTCGGTCATGAACAGGTTGGGCGCCCCAGGATGGCCACTAAAGTTGAACTAAGTTGCTGTTTGTCCATCTGTTGTAACGTAAAACTTGCTTGGAGATACTTGGCGGTTGGCAAAGATTTGGGTAAATCTTTCGCTAAGGGTCTTTTCTTCACTGGGGTTCTTGCTTGAGCTTCCAGATGTTGTCCTGCATTTTCTAACAGTAAAGAAAATAGCAAGGGCGATGACGATAGCAGCTGTATTCGAGGACCAGGCTAATACATGGATGACCAAAGGTTGAAAATGCGGTACATTGTTGTCTAACGATTGAGGTGGAGGTAGTTTAAACATCTGTTCAGAAATTTTGGAAATTTCCGTAATGTGCAATTTCTGGTAGCTTATTTCTTCCAGCTTGGGTAGTGAAATTTTCTTTGTGTATGCACTTATGACCCTCCCTTGCTGATCGAATGTTGTGCGCAGGGTATAATGTTCGGTTTGGACTAGGCAATTACCTTTAAGTTGGATGACTCCAACTTCGGTCAATAATATCTCTTCACGTTCTCCGTTGCATGTTATTGATGCTGTTTTGGGAACGTCAGTTGCAAAAAACCAAGTGTTGGGCATCATGAGTTGTTTCCACAATAATTGAGAGTTTTCCACTGCGGTCATAGGGCAAGAGCTTCTATTGTGTCTGCCATAGATTTCGTCTATTACGCAGTTGGGTTTTGGATTCATATTGATGATGTAACTAGGTGAACAAAGGTAAACGTCTCCCAGAATTGAGCAACTGCGAAATTGATCATCGTCCAACTTAAAGTATTGCAGCTGGTTGAAGTTTATTGCCAAAGTAGGTGTTCCGATCAGTGGTGATATAAATTCATGTGGTCTGACCTTGATTGGAATGGCGCTTACATGAATTAAGTCGTAGGTGCTACGTTCTATGATGTGAAAATATCCATAGACTAGCAGTGATTGCTTCGTTTTTTTAACAACAATTCGATTTTGCGGAACCTCTGGTATTGAAAATAGTGGTCCTAGGTTTTTCGAAACTCGATCGATTGTCTCTGCTATAGTACTTGAAGAGAGAATGCTAGTAATGCTAATATGCCCATGCACTGCTTTGACTAGATTTCCATACTTCAATCTGATTTCATCGAAATAGTCAGAGGCTGCGAGATAAGTTGAAACTACTTGAATGCTTAGCTTATTCTCATCAATTTGTCTGTACCAGGATTTCATTCCATTCATAGCTTCTATGAGTTCGTTGACTCTTTTACCAAACTGTTGGAATTTTTCGTTGGTTGCCGTGTTGAGCTGTTCCATGCTGGTAGAAAGCTGTAAGTGCTGTTGATTCGTTAGATGAAGAAGTATCCTTTGGTTTTTGTCTAGGTTGTCGATATTTTCATATACTTCATCGTTTACGCCCAATACAGTCGTAAGTAATTTTCCAAACAGCCCTCTTTTAACTCTTGACGGGGTCATATCTTTGATCTGTTCAATTTGTCGAAATATCTCAATTTTCCTGGTTTTAAGGTGCTGCACTAATGCGTTGCAGTGGGTTGTCTGTACCAATGCTTTCGTGTCTTGGCATATTTTATCTGTTTGCTTGAAAGTATGTAAGATGTTGTTTTCATCAGCCAAAATGTCGTCATATGGGAAAAGAATTTTCATTCTAAGATTCCCCCGAAGAACCTGTGTCTTTCCTAGATTTTCTATATAATACCCTGTAGACGGTTTGAATATTACATATTCATGATTAGAAAAAAAGTCAGAAACGTTAGAATAGTCGTTAGTAGCGCTCTTGCCCAGGTACAAGGCGCGATACGACGTTTCTTTTTCCTTTGTCGTTCTGATGGTTGTTGTTGGGGTGTTTGGCGTTTACGACTGTCCACTGATCAGAATTTTGACCCTCGTTAGTTCTACGCAGAACTCTACCATTGTGTGTAGATCCGACACTAGTATTCGTGCTCGAAACTCTTGGGTTGTTTATTGATTGATTGCTACCAGTATTCGCATTGGAATCATGAAATGTCGTGTCGTTTGTAGGTATTTCGACTGGTAGAGGACAGATACATCCGATACATCTTTCAGTTTGTCTCTTTCGTGCTTTACGGTGACTATCCGTACCTTGTTGTCTGGGCCAGGTTTGAGTTCGTGAATACGTGCCAAAGCCCATTTTGAAGGTGGTAAATTGGATTGCTTAAGAAGGACGAGTTGGCCTGGTGTAGGGTTATCAGATTCCTTAGTCCACTTTGATTTACGCTGGAGTGTGTGCAAGTATTCCGTGGACAATCTTTGCCAAAACGTCTGATATAGAGCGGTCAGCTTCTTCCAGCGATCATGTAGAGTTGTGTTTGTCCGATCGGGTTCTGCCACGGCAAGAAGAGGCCTACCGATTAAAAAGTGTCCCGGAAAAAGTGCTTGATAATCTCTGGGATCACTAGAGAGTGGTGTTATGGGCCTGGAGTTAAGACAGGCTTCGATCTGAATAAGTACTTTATTAAACTCTTCGAAGGTCGGTGATACATCGTTTTCATCGAAGATTCGTTTGATATGATGTTTAACAGATTTGACACCTGCTTCCCAGAGGCCTCCAATGTGAGGCGTGGCAACTGGGATGAACTTCCAGTCGATCCCATCTCTAGCGGAAATTTGAGCAACATCTTCTGATGATCTAAGAATGGCATGTTTTATGTCATCATCCAATACTTTGCTTGCACCAACAAAGTTAGTTCCATTGTCACTGTAGATCTCCCGGCAAAGTCCTCTTCTGCTTATAAACCTTTTGAAGGCTGCTAGAAAAGCCTCGGTGGTAAGATCACTCACCAGCTCGAGATGTATAGCCTTCGTAACCATGCATACAAATACTGCAATGTATCCTTTAATGGTTTTCGTGCCACGGCCTTTAGACATTCGAGTGTAGGAAGGACCGGCGTAATCGACGCCGCAGAACGTGAATGCACTGGCTGGGTTTATGCGAACTGCTGGAAGATCACCCATGATTTGGACATTGTTTCTGCTGGCGTTTCTGTGGCATATGAGGCATCTATGGACTTCGTGCCGAATGACTTTTTGGTCGTCAATTATCCAGTATTTTATTCTTAAATAATTTCGCACCAATGTTACGCCGCCATGCATGGTTATTTTATGTGCGTCTCGTATGATCAAGTTCGTCACATGATGTCTTGGCAATAGTATTGGATATTTTGATTCTTCCGAAATGTCAGCATTACGGAGTCTGCCACCTACCCGTAGAATTTCCTCAGAGTCGAGAAAGGGTGACAGGTTACGTAGCCTATTCCTTGGACTTTGCAATTCTGCGATTTCTTTCGAAAATTCAGTTTGTTGGATGATTTTCACTATTCTCATCTCTGCGTTTTTTATTTCACTTGGATTCAGTAAACCATTTGATCTGTGTCCTTTTATCTTTTTAAGATTGTTTTTGAATCTTAAGCAGTACGCAAAAATCCTCAGAAGCTTGCCAAAGTTCGAATAGCGCTCCAAGATAGTTGTATCTCTAGTTAAAGTGATTGAGCCCGTGAGAACGTTATGTTTGGTTGGCTCATGAAGGAACGGTGGGCCATTCCACCACAGTTTAAAGTTGAGGAGCTGCTGGGGCAACAAACCTCTGGAGGCACAATCAGCTGGATTCTCTTCACCTCTTACGTGCTGCCAGCACCATCTATCATTGCTCAATTGTTGGATTGCAGTTACTTTATTGGCAACATATATTTCCATATTAGTGGGATCCAACTTTATTCGGTCGAGCGTTATCGTAGAATCGGACCATGCGTATATTTTGACATCTTGGATGTTCAGCGATGAGTTTACTTGTTTCAAGAGGTTAACCAGCAGAACAGCAGAGTTGAGTTCGAGTTGTGGAGGTGTCAGTTGGGCTTTAAGAGGAGTCACCTTTGTTTTTACGCAAAGAAGTGTTACGCTTATTGTTCCTTCAGTAGAGATGCACTTGGAATAGACCACTGCTGTGTAAGCTTTTTCGGATGCATCGTAGAAACCATGAAGTCCAACTCGAACGTCTGGGTTGTAGTGATTCCACCGTGGAATACGGATGTCTTCGAGCGCACTGATTTCTGCCGTAAACTGGTTCCAAGCGTTGATTATGTTGCTAGATGGAAAGCTGTTCCAATCTGTACCTTCTTTCCATACTTCCTGCATTATAAGTTTCGCTTTAATCATGACTGGAGCCAACCACTGAAGTGGGTCAAATATAGTTGCTATATTCGACAGAAGCTGACGTTTTTTTAGTGGCTTGTCTTCAAAAACTGGAAGCTTGAATCGAAATTCATCTTTTGATGGATGCCATCTCAGACCTAGAGCCTCGATGGAAGCGTCTTCTGTGATTTCTAGTAGTCCTGTTTCTCTTGCTTGTTCTGGGATATTCTCAAGCAGTCTTGGATCGTTACTGCACCACTTTCGTAAATGGAAGCCTCCTTTCTGGAGGATTGCTACAATATCAGCTTGCAAAGCTGTTGCTTCTTCTTTAGTGCTTGCGCCAGTCATGAGGTCATCAACATAAAAATCTGAAGTCAAGATTTTCGATCCTAAAGGATGATTATGCTTCCCGTCTTTTGATAGCTGCACAAGAGACCGAACAACAAGATAAGTCGCAGATGCTGTGCCATAAGTCACAGTACTTAAATTGTACTCTTCGATTGGACCATTTGTTTGGCGTCGCCACAGTATTCGTTGGTAATCTAATTGATGTTTGGCTACCTTGATCTGCCTGAAAAATTTTTCTATCAGCTGTGTAGACAAATTTGTGTTTGCGCCATCTTAATATGATTTGCGCAAGGTCTTGTTGCAGTTTTGGACCTGTATGCAGCAAATCGTTTAAGGCTACACCAGTTGAAGTTTTAGCAGAGGCGTCGGAAACAACTCGTAACTTGGTTGTGGTGCATTCATTTTTGAAAACTGGATGGTGTGGCAAGTAGTATACACAATTGTTTACTCCGGCATAGGGTGAAACCTTGAACATGTGTCCAAGAGTTAAATACTCTTCAAGGAATGCATGGTAGTTGACGCGCAGTTCATTGTTCTTGGCTAGTCGTTTCTCTACCTGCTTGTATCGAATCAAGGCTGTAGATCTTGATTCACCCAATTGTTTAGAATTGGTATCCTTGAATGGCAAGCACACAGTATATCTGCCTGTGTCATCTCTCGAATGTGAAACTGCAAATATTTCTTCACATTTGATGTCGCTCTGTGTAGGCTGTCTATCACTGACTTCAGCATCAACTTCAAAGAATTTTTCGATTTTCCGATGAAACTCTGCCATTGTAATTAAAGAAGTCAGTGTGCTACTTTGCGTTTTTGCTGTGACTTTCCCGGAGCGAATCCATCCAAGTCGTGTTTTTTGGGCAACTAAGCTCCCGTATCGTTTTATGCCTTCTTCGATAATGTCTGGATATGTATCGGCTCCAATAATCATGTCTATTGAGGCCTTTTCCAGGAATTTATGATCTGCAAGATCTAAATTGAAGATCTATTTTGGCAGAGTTGTGTTAATTGTGGTATCTGGTAGGGTTGAAGTAAGATTCGACATCACAAACGCTTCTATGTGAAGCGTGAATTGAAATGCGAATCTTGGAGCTATAACAAGTCTTGCCCTTCTTGTTACAGATATTGGGTTTTGGCCTCCAATACCAGTAATGTCTGCTAGTATGTGCTCTGTGGGGAGTTCTAACCTTTTTAAGGCCTTTGACGTGATAAATGTGAACCAGGGTCAATCAATGCTCTCAATTCCATTTTTTTCGCCTGCATTTGTAAATGCGGAAATTCTGGCAGTAGCTAGCAAAACATTTTGGTTTCTTATATCCGCAACATCACGTTTCTTTACGTTTTTTGCTGCTATATTTGCAACGGCGTTGGAATGCATTTTTTTCGGTGACTCTATGTGAATCATTGTATGATGTTTTTGTTTACATTCATAGCAATGACCTTTACTTCTGCAAATTTGTACTTGACTATGCAATAAACAATTTTTGCACAGTTTTGCATTTGCGACAAATTTGTTTCGTTCGAGCGGGTTCATTGCTTTGAATACGTTGCATCGGTAAATCAAATGTGCTTCGTTGCAACATGGGTAACTTGAACCATATGCGGTAGTGAAGACCTTATGTTTATTCGGCATGGGTGAATTCTTGCGTGCGTGTGCCTGGGTATAAGTGGCGTTTAGTTTTCGGTGGCGCTTTAAGAGGAATTGATACAGGTGATCAATTGTGGGCATAGATTGTGTATTGTCGAGCCCTTCCTCAAATATACGTGCGCTTTCGGTATCGCGATGCGGACAATAATTGGGCTCCATGAGTGCGTGCTGTATTTCATGTTTGAAATTGCTGTGAAACAGTTTCTCAAGGTATTATACAGCGTAATAATACCATCAGCTGATCTATGTTCAACCCTTTTCGCATCGAGTATACAATCGATTAGATCCATTATGGCATTTCTTTCGTTGGAGAATCGCTCTTTTAAGATTTCAATTGCTGTTTCGTAATTACTTGAGGACAGTTGTAAGTGCGCGACTGCCTCTTTAGCATCTCCAGCCAAAGACGAAAGTAGATATTGCATCTTATCGATCGGTGTTAAGCCGCTGTTTTCATGGATGATGCTGGTAAACAGCTCATAAAAGTTTCTCCGTTCTTTGTAATCAACACGAAAAGTAGGGATTGTTATCGTTGGTAACTTCGGTAATTGTGCATTCGGCATTGGGAGTGGATTGTTCGCTGGGGAACAAGTGTCTGATCGACTTTGAGTCTTAGTCGTCTTTGATGTAGAGGCCATAATTTCAGGCTCTGTTTTCACAGTTTTTAGCCCTTGCGTGTAAGTTTTTTTTAAATCCTCGTAAATCTGAAGAGCTGCTTCAAAGATGTTACTGGATATGTATGGATCATCTCCTTCTAGAGCGCGCAACAGAGTATCGTGGTTCTTTTGAAGGCTTGTAGCTATTACTTCAATAGTTGCAAGCTTCTTTTCGAAGTACTCCTGTGTTTTCCTGCTAGATGGGTCCTTCCGAAAGTTTCGCTGGAGATTTTCTAGGTTCTCTACCAAGTTTTGTTGTTCGCGAAGGAGATCCTCTATGGCGATAGTTTTTGTGAAAATGCGGAAAACTTGGAAACTTTGGAAATAGAATTCACAAAGACTTGACAAATAGGTTTAAAAGGCAAGCAGTCAAAAATTGGCAATCGAAATCAAGTGCAAGCCCTGGATAAAATCTTTCCGGTGATACTCTAAATGATTCGAGTGCAAGCTTGAATTCCACACAAGTGCAGTCAAATAATATGAGTGCAACACTATGCTTCATACAATAGCAGTCGAAAGGATTTTGAGTGCAAGCTCGTCTTTTCACAACAGCAGTCAAAGAGCCTGAGTGCAAGCTTGTGAAAATTAGACGATAGCAGTCAAAAAGGAGCGTTCGGTGGAAAGTATAGTATCCGGCTCGACGGACCAAATGTAACTTTTAAGTTACAGAAACCTAATTAGTTTCAAGTTCTTAGTGAATTCTAATGGATATTGCTTAAAGGCCGTCTACTCCAGACGACGATTTCGCAATATAAAGGAAATCTTCTTGCACCAATGGTTGTAGGTGAAGAAAATTTAGGAGAGGATTTAGGTGATAAATGAAAACTCTGAGGTTCCAATTGGGAATGAATTTTATTGCACCAAAAATGCTGCTTATATACTATTTACAAAATGTACAATACGCAAATTAAACATTTTTACAAATATTAAAAGTAAGCAAAATATTTGTTGACTTGAACCACGTACATTGAACTTAGTGCAATTGAGGAAAATTTGATGTCATTGCAAATGCATTATGCAATGAATACAATTAGTTCAATGTACGTGAAAATGGTACAATTGATGACTTAATCAAATTGATGTACATTGAACCACAATGTTTGAGTTCAATGTACATCTTATGCAATGTTCGGTCATGAACACATATTTTACCCAGAACGTCTTTTAGCACGTTGTTCATTATTCTTTGGAACGTAGAAGGTGCATTTTTAAGGCCAAATGGCATGCGAATGAATTCATAGTGCCCACTAGGGTGAAGTAAAAATGTATGAAGAATTTTTTTTTGTTTTTTTTTTTTTGAAATAGCATAGTTGTAAAATCTGCTTATGGATGAGTAAATGAAGTATGTTAAATATCATTTAATATATTATAACGGTTTGAGGTGCCCCAGCACAAAATAATTTCGATAAAAAGTATTATTTCGTCTATTTTTGACAGCCTCAATAAGATGTAGAAAAACCTTAATAATCTATTAGAATAGTATTTTTCATGTTGTTTGAAACCTATATTTTTATGTAATAATAAAAAAAATATAAAAATTTAGGGTTTATGGTGCTCCAAAGTCTCTTAAATCAAAAATAAATCAAGAATTTTGCAATGAAAATGCGATTCATATTTATGAAATATTTATTAAAAAATGTTACAAAATATGCAATTAAGTAGAAAATTCGCGTTTAGTATTATAAAAAGGCATCATCTGACGCAATGACAATCTAATCCCTGATAAAACCATCACTTTTTTCCTCTCCATATACAGCATATGAAGCTTCAGTTACGAGCTTGATGTAACGCTCCACGACTTGAGTAAGACAAGGAAAGAGTGCTATATTATTTTTCGTTCCAAGACCATTTTCTACAATTTCTTTTAAGGCTTCAGTAGACAAACTTTTAGTTAAAGATGGCTCATTAACAGTAATCTGATTATCGTGCCAAACAATAATATCAGTATAATGGGGAGCATTGAAATTAAATGATGGAACTTTGAATTTTCTCTGTCACGTTTGACAGTTATTAATGGTTGGGTGCATTCAGAAACAAAAGAAAAACAATTTCTTCGATTTTATTAAGTTTAGCATTTGGTTTTTCACTAACCTTGACAAGTTTTGGATATTTTTTCAAAACTTTCTCCTAACGGGGGCACCTTTAAATGTAAACCTAGACAAAAAATATTTTCGCTGTTGCTTATTGTACCTATCACGCAGCTTTTTGCGGGTATGCCATAGTGAAAATATAGAAAAACCAATTTCACTCCACCCTAGTGCCCACCTCCTACACTGAACGCAGTTTTCCCTACTTCCTGAGGATCCATTTCGATCTGGTTGAACCCATTTGCTAAATAAATCGTCGAAAAGTATACATCTACCAAGCTTGTCCAGGATCTTGTTAATGTTGGGGATTGGGTACTTATCGCTACTAGTTTTATCATTTAAACGTCGGTAGTCTACTACTAAACGCCATTTTTGTTTACCACTAGCATCCTTCTTTTTTGGGACAAACCAGATCGGTAAACTCTAGGGTGAGTAGCTAGACCTTATTATTCCTTGTTCTAACATATTTTGTATTTGGGACTTAACTTCCGTTTTATGCACAAACGGGTATCTATATGACCTTGCGTAGATTGGTATATCATCTGTTGGTTCAATCTTGGGCTTGATGGTATTTGCAGGCTGTCTCCCGGTTTAAAGAAAACATCTTCGTATTCCTTGCATAAATTAATTATGTTGTTACGTTCTTCATCATTTAGATGGAATGTTCGAAAGAAGTTACTTATTTCGCAGGAGTTTAATGTTTCAGTGAAGCTGTTATGAATGCTCAAAATGTTTAGTTCGATAAAATTCTGTCTAATACATTCTCTGCTTTTGAGAGGCTGGTCCAAATAAAAATTTTCATCGTAATCAGATCTATTGTTCAATTCGACAATACTAGACCAATTTTTAACCAGGTAAATTACTTTGGAAATGAATAAGCTCTGTGTTCTCCATTTTCTACGTCCACGGGTAATTTGGCCAAAAAAATTGAATTTGCAGGTACCGTCTATGCGGTTGATGCAAAATTGGGTTTAAAGGGAAGGGGAATGATTGAACTTCTACTTATCAATATTTTTTTCTCTAGATCAACTTTAGCTCCTACGTCAGAAAGAATATCTAGTCCTAAAATACCGTCGAAATATTGATGAAATTTGAAAACGAGGAAGCTGCTTTTGCCAGGTTGATTAAATTCAAGAAAATTGGGTAAACTTGTTTGCTTGTTCAGTTTATGTTGGTTGAGGATCGTTTTGATGATGCTTGGACAGATTTCTGTCGTATTCTCTGGATTTACATATTCGGAGCTTTTAAAAGAGGCTGATTTGAATGAGCGTCCATATGTTGATGAAATGCTTATATATGGGAGTACCGATCCATGTTTGTTAACGTCTAGGTAATCGTTGGGTTCATAGAGGCTATTTGTGGAAAATTTACATCATCGATTTCATAGCATAAGCTTTGTTTGGGTTGATTAAGATATTCATGTTCTGTTGCATGGTTAGAATATTCGTGCTCTACCGCAGAGTCCTGTTCTTGTCTTATTTCTTCGTGTTTATGGTATCGGTTTAAATCTTGTAAGTTAGAGAATTCGTTTGAATATGAGTCCTCTGAGGAGGTTACATTAAATAGTTAATAATAACAAGATTTAGAGAGCACCTGAAGGAAGCTGAAGCCACAACCAAAAATAGTAAAAAAAATAAGCAGCATCAAGTCATCGGTGGCAAGACATATACTAGAGAAAAAAACATAGTATAAGTGATGAGAACCTGGAGGTAGTCAAAGAAGTTAGAGCAGCATACAAATTGGACGCCTACGAAAGTCTCACTGTATCAAGACAACCCCCGGATATTCGACTGAACACCGATTTAGGGAATAACCATTCACCCCTCATGAAAGTAGTTAGCTGTAAGATATAATTGAAAAGGTAATTAGAGTAGGGTTTTTCTTGCTTTGAATAAACTGTAAAATTAGCAGGTATATAAGGAGATCTAGCATAGAGTTAGGCATAGTTTTTGGTTACACTGATAAAGAAACAAGTGTTGTGTTTCAAAGCATCGATGTCTGTGTATTTAATTTAAAATAGAAACAACGAATAAAAATCAAACTTACACTTATCATTTATTTAGTTCGTTGTAACAATCGACATATTTAAGAATTAAATGGTTATTTTGAAGCCGGTGTTGGGAATCCCGTTGGTCGGAAGGTGAATATTTCTGGAGCCTATTTCTATTGGTTCGGGTTTGGGTAGTTGCCAATTATTTGTTCTTATAGGGCAGGGGCTCCCAAACTTTTTTGTTCCACGCCCCTTTTGTTGAAATGAAAGCTTCTCGCGCCCCCCCTTAACAAAAAATTGTATGAGCCTAGGACCAAAACAAAAACAAATAAGTATTACATTGAAAACAAAACATTTACTTATACTGCCATAAGATACAACAATATCTGTTTTCATAAAGTACAAAAATTATTAATAAAAGAAAAATAGATAAGGTTGGTTAGTGAGATGGATGGGCTTGCAGTGTCTTTACTGGAAAGCCTATTTGTGGCTGAGTTTTAGTAAGTACACAACGCAAGTCACTAACAACATCAAGTTTATTCTGATACTTTGTTTTAATTGCCACAAGTGTTGAAAAAGCTTTTTCGCACAAACAAGTGCTTGAAAAAGGCAAATATAAACGAAGAGCTTCCCGTGATACACTAGGATACACTTTGAAATATTTTAACCAAAATGAAGGTTTGTCCATTATATCAAAGTTGTATTTGGCAGAGGAATCATGTTTTATTTCCAAAGCATCTTCTTGAAGTGATTCAGATAGGGAGTCCACGTTGGCATGGAATGGGTCAGTTGACATTCTGTAAATAATATTGTCACATGTGTTTGAGAAGTATTTCTGGAACTCTTTAATAAGGCTTTCCAAATGGTTTGGTATTTGGATTTTCAAACTTAATCCTTCATAAATGTCCTATAAGCGTGTTACTTCTGAGATTGACTCTCACACAAGCTTCTGTGATTTCCCACACAAGCTTCAGTAAGCTCTCTATTATGGCAAAGCACATCCTCAAACTTACATTGACATGTTAATCTAAATTTCCCTTTTGTGAAACTCTTAGTAGAACATTGAACCTAGAGTAAACAAAAATATAACTTACGCGACGTTAATTAGGTCAATGCAAAGTAAGCTATATTGGACGCGACGAACTCCATGGGAATTAATTTGAATCGTGTTCGATTGGTTGTGGTAAGTAGATTTAAGACTAGAGTAAGAATTTTTATAGAATAAGCAAATTTAGTGTACATAGAGATTAAGAAAGAAAATTGTAAGTAAAAAGAAGGAACGATGCTGGCACTGGGCTCATAATTGTTCCGAAGTTGTTTGTTTTTACACTGCAACTTTTGCCTTCATATCGGCAAAACGTTTAACAGGAATACTTGAGTGAAGTCTGCCTTATTCGGAAGACTAGAAGTTGCCTTTTAACTCAGCAATTTGAGTATCCAGTAATATCGGCTGCCTGTTCTTTTGGACTGCGCCAAACATGTGGCAATTAGTCAGTTGCCGGTAGGTCCCTAAAAATCATTGTTACTTTCTTTTCTGAGAATAACTTCTTTCACAGTGAGAAGATCATTTCTCTAGAAGAATATCGTAGAAGACGCCAAGAGAAACACGTAGAGCGTCCAGCACCCGAGGCGCATCCATCACCTGGTCAACCACGCACTCCACATACAATAATCACATTACAATTCTACTTTAGTGAAATTTGAATAATTGCAGGGGTTTGCTGACATTTTACGCCTCCAAAATTGCAATTTCTCAATATAAATCTTGACCGCATCACGATGAGTAACAATATTTGAGTCCATTGATAAAATTTTAATGATGCAAAAGTAATTTAAGCATAAAATAGGGCAATTCGAATTTTGCTAATAGATCCATTGATTCTTTCTTGTTTTTATAAAATATGTCGGGATTTGTCAATGAGTAATAGTTTCACTGAAAATTATGAATATGGAATGATGTGAGGTGATAATTAACTGTATTTATTTTTCTATTTTTCATTTGAAAAATATATCAAACATTGAAGAGATTCTAAGCTTGATAAAAAAAACCCTTTCTTCTCTCCCACTCCAATAAATAAACTATTTATATGAGATATAAATAAAAAAGCAAAATACCTGTTCATATAAGGCATGTAATTTAACCTTATTGTTAAAGATAAAGCTAAAGATAAAGGTAGAGCTTGTGGTTATTAAAGCTAAAATCAGAATCACAGGCAACAATAATAAAGTCAGAAAAAAATAGAGTACTTAACAAATATGCACATATTTACGTCACAGATGATAACTTATAACGTTTTGCTTTGTCAAAAAGATATTTTTAAAGTCCTTATGTTATCTTTAGTTACTTGCATTATTGAAAATTTAATGAAAGAATAAACATGGATTAAAAATATAATCAGCGAGAGTTTCTCTAAGGGCCCTCCCTACTTCTTGCTTTAAGGAACAGAGTTCCCCCCAGCAGAGTAAGTATTGGTGGGCTTAACGGGCACAGCACATGCGGACACGCAAGCGCTAGGCCATGGAAGGGCAGGAACATCTGCGCCTGGCGAGCTCCACTGAAGCGTCTTTCTAATCGAGAGATTATTTTTGTACGAGGCAGTCTTTCGTTTTTTTAAAGTAGTTTCGGAGTTTCGGAGTTTCGCACGTAGATGACAGTAACGTAAATGAATCTTTAACTCTCGGGTAGTTCTTGAAAGTGGTATTATGTCCTTGGTAAATAAACGTAGGAGGTAAAGCCTCACAAGATGTATAGTTTGTTTTGCATTTTTAATAGATTTTTTTTGTCGGTTTATAATCAGGCAAATCGATGGAAATGAGATTCGAGACTAATGCTAGAGAACGCATCCATGACATTGAACGACGCGCTGAACTGAGCTGGCCTGTCAGCCGCCACCACTCCTCTGGCTAGGTAGAAGCTGAACCCGAATTAGTCTAAAAGACACAAGGGCTCGTAGTTTCGTTCCTGGGACTTGACGTCCATTGAGACCAACAAGACGAAAGTCTTGTTGCCTTGAAATTTGGTAGCGATATCGTTCACCAAACAATCATTTCATTACGCCGTGTCGATTCATCCTCAATATTGATTGAAAATGAAATTAGAACATGAAATGGTAATCGAGATATAGTGAAGGTACTAAGCCTAAGAAAAAATTTAAATCAAAAAATCATTCGGTTAAAGGAAATTAACAATGGAAAACCTAAAAAATAAAGATATATATATTAAAAGAAAAATAGCTCAATTCGAAATAAAAGGTTTAATTAAGGGGAAAAGAAAAGGTGTAGCAGTCAAAACAATTATAATTTTTCTCTTTTAAACAAAACAAATTGAACAAAAAGAATCGAAATAACATTGTCCGCTGATGATGAGCGCTCTTTATCTGCATTGAAGCTGTTCTGGAAAAAAATATTCTACCCACTACATCCTTTCTTTTTCTTGCAATGTTATTCAAAAAATTGAAATAATATCCTATTATTAGCGTTCACGGCGACACTTTTCTTAGACACGCAAGTATCAATTAAATGCTTAACAATACATCCAAACCGTTAAAATTCGCTGTGAACTCTTGTCGGATGTGGACGTGTTAGCTTGAGCGCTTCAAAAACATTTTCTAGGCGTCGTGTGTGGCGTGTGTGCACACGCACACTTAACTTAAGATGGTATAAAAAGTGACTTTTATCGGTGGGACGATTGACAAACTAGTCGTCCAAGTAGAAAGTTTGGACGACTACAAAACAGCAAAAGTAGTGATAAAAAGAAGGTTTAGGTAGAGATTTGTTTTTATTAAAGATGTGGTCTACAAGTTGGGCTGCCATCCGTCCGGGTTTCCCCGGATTTGTCCTAGTTTGGAACACGTGCGGGGAGCGTCCGGGCGGGGTTTAAATTATAGTCCAGGTGCAACTCGGACTACAATAAAAGTCCGGGTTTTCGATCAGAACCCGTTCCCATAATTTATGTAAAAGCTATGGGTTAGGTATTTCACTGCACGCGCTGCCGACGCTATTTTACTACGCGAGCACCGAGCGGTGCGTGGGGCGTGCTTGACCGACGCATGGCGTGATCTCGCGAATGGCAAGCGTTAAGCCTAGTTCGGACTAGGCTAGTAATTTAGTCGAGTAGCGAGTAATTTAGTGGTTAAATGTGTACGAACGACAAAAAATTAATCAAATAGTTTAGTAAACGATTTAGTCGAGTCGATCCATTCTACTCAATTTTTAGCGGGCGAGTAGCGCCTCCCACCACGCGCCCGCGCTCACTGGTCCACCGGCTAAACAAGTCCGAACCAAGTTTATTAGTCGAGTTCATTAGTGGCCGGCAAAATGTCGTTTCGCTGTAACGAAAATACAACTTTGAAGTTTGTTTCAAAATATGTTGAACATGAGTGCTTATGGAATATAAAGTGCGCAAAAATAAAGAAATGAAAAAACCCGCATGCCAGGAAATTGAAAATGAAATAGATATACCCGGATTTGGAGGAAAGGAGATCAAAATGAAAATTAAAAACATCAGGTAAGTGCATAATTTTATTATTTGAAATATTTCAAAAGCATATTTATTAATGTGATACAATAAGCTGTTAATTATTATTACTACCTCTTGTTTATACAAGTAGTTTTTCCTAACGAGATCCATTCCTTTTTAGATCGACCTACTCGCAGGAGTTGAAGAAAATAAAGGACGCTAAAAGTTCAGGCGCAGGGACTGATACAATTTATATTCCGACGGTAAAATGGTTCACTGTACTCGATGCATCCCTGCGAAACGTAACTACTACACTGACAGAAAGTGAAAGTAATTTGGTATGTACTGACCCATCTACTTGTACACATTATTATATAATTTTCAATGTATCATTCTTGTCTGCCAAGGGACAGATCCGCTACCGACAAAATAATTTGCATACCTCTCCCAACGGTCTGTAGACCTTTGGGATGAATGGTTACTTAGAGAAGTAGGTAGCGGTAGCATTCCGAGAGGCTGTGGCTCATTTTTCCAACTACCAGGAAGGATAGTTCTTGCTTCCAAATGTTCTGAGTCTGCTGTGTATTCGTACTGTCTGCTCTGTAGTTTTGTTTGTCGGAGACAATTATGTAAAGCGCAACAGGTCTTTACTATCTTAACAACTTTCTCAGGACTATATGGCATCGGTTTCTCAAACACTCTGAATCTGGCTGCTAGTATACCGAACGCATTTTCAACGATTCTTCTAGCCCGAGACAAACGATAATTAAAAATTTTTTCCCGTAGCGTTAATCGATTTCCTGGAAAAGATTTTAATAAATATTCTTTCAAGGGAAATGCATTGTCGCCAACGAGGACATGACCCTGTGGTAGAACACAGTTTTCTAATTCTTGGTATAAATTACAGTTACGAAATACGCCCCCACCAGAAACCCTTCCATTACACCCAACGTCTATATAACTAAAGCAATATTTATGATCCACAACAGCCATTAACACAATGCTGTTTGTGCCTTTGTAATTATAGTATAAACTTCCAGATTCAGGGGGTGCCTTAATGACGACATGTTTGCCGTCGATTGCTCCACTGCACCCTGGAAAGTTCCACTGTTCTCGAAAACCATTTTCAATTATTTTCCAGTCTGTAGTAGTAGGAATCTGAAAAAAAAATATTTGTGCTCATAAACATTCTTTGATACTAACATCATTTTGTTTGTTTTATGCTTCCAATAGTTCACACGCTGTTGATGCAGAGTGTGAGGAAAATAGTTGTTTAGTGGATACTTTTCCTGCGCCCAACACCTACTCCACCTCCGACAAAAAAGAGGAAAATCACCCAGCTCTTGACGTGACAATAATGTCAAACGACTTAGTTTTCGCAGCAATGCAGAACGCGAATGTCGATGATGAAATGTGATGGGGGCAAACAGGATACAACAAATATTGAAAGTTACACCTAACTTTGTTCAAAATGATTATGTGAATAAATATTTTTTTCATATTAAATATATTACAGTTATTTTATCTTACCTTTATAAATTCCATTAATGATTCATAGATTGCTTCACAATCTTCGATGATGAATTCGGAAATGGTTGACTTGCCTAGTCTAAATATGTGTGTGAGTGTCCTTAAAGTACACCCAGTAGCAAGGAAGTACAGAACTGCTTGTAATTTTGTTATTGCAGGTATTGCACTTCTCAAAAGGGTATCTTTCCGCTGAATTTTGGAGTGTATTTTCGTCAACAGAAAATCGACACGACTTTCGGACATTCTCAAACTATCGAAATATTCTTTGGGATCTTCTACGGCTAATTCCTTCAGGAGACAATTTGTAGCTCCTAGTTCATCTCTTCTAGTAATCCATTTTCGTACCCATTGCTTTTTTTCTTTATCACACAAATTTCTTCATTTACCTCTTCTACAATAGCCATTACGATTAGCTTCACGAGTTTATTCACTCTATTCCGTTGCAGCTCGTTCATCTTGTAAAACACTTGTGTACTGTACTTGACCGTAATGCGAACGATTTATGTCCAGTAGCGAGTAGTTTAGCCACTAAATTACTCGCTACTCGACTAAATTACTAGCCTAGTCCGAACTAGGCTTTAGCGATCAATTTAGCCGCGTAGTAAAAAGTTAGATGTGTAGACGTGTGTGAGCGGCGGCGGCTTGGCGGCAAAACGAACCGGGCGTAATTTTTGCCAGATAAGTTTTACATTATTTTACGTAACGAAATATTCGATGTTTCACAAAAAGTGACAGTACTTCATTCAAAAAACATCA
The DNA here is from genome assembly GCA_963942545.1 of Oxycera nigricornis. Classification (NCBI taxonomy): domain Eukaryota; kingdom Metazoa; phylum Arthropoda; class Insecta; order Diptera; family Stratiomyidae; genus Oxycera; species Oxycera nigricornis. Next base: position 68,890,843 of record OZ012659.1, on the reverse strand, counting down.
TAACCTATTTATTAATAAGTTAAATTACATAGTACAATTTTTGGAAACCTACCTACTTTAAAGTTTTTATCCTTTTAAGATAGGTAGACTGCTAGAAACTAACTACTACTATCTTTTATTTAATACATAAGAAAGTTTAGAAAATAAAGCAAAATTACTCACGTGTCGTCACAACAACGATTAAACACACTATTTCATGCAACAAAAGTGACTTAAAATTAAAGTTTTCTTCTATCAAGTACGAAGTAAAATATATTTCTATCAAGATTTCAGTGAATGAAAACAGTATTGAAATGTCCGGGGTGAAAGCTCCAAAATCCGGGGAACTTACGTTTCCAGTCCTGGGGGGCAGGTTTTGAAGATGGCAGCCCTATCTTCAAGGCATGCGAAGCATGCGTCTGCTTTTTCGAGCGTACAGCGATGACTGACTAAGGCTGAGGCTCCACATACGATTCCAAATCGGTTTCGGTTTGTTTGTTTTAAGAATGAACGTCATAGCGGCACGACCTTTTCTTATTTTGCATGTTATCTATATGAGAACCGGGCGACCCTGCGTCCACGTCCGATTCGATCAATAACGCCGGTTTTACAACCCGTCTTGTTCATAACGACCCGGGTCGACGTTCAGATTCATAATCATAACGAAGGTGCTTCCTTCTCGCTCATTTACACGCTTTCGTCATAAGATCGGATGACACCCGGCTCCACAGCCGATCTTCCATAACCGATTTTCTGTATGCGCATGCGTTGTGTTCATTCGTTAAAAGGCAGTGAACGGAGGAGGCCCTGGAGCAGGTGATAACGGCAGTAGGAAATAATCCGGTAATATGAAGTATTGCGGATAAAGACTACCACAACAGGGAATTGAATGATGCGGCGTGGGAGAATGTTTGCCGAGAAGTGTGCCCTAGTGCCAGAATTCATCCATTTTAGGATTTAAGCACTGACACCATCAATGGAAAGCCTATTTGTGGCTGAGTTTTAGTAAGTACACAACGCAAGTCACTAACAACATCAAGTTTATTCTGATACTTTGTTTTAATTGCCACAAGTGTTGAAAAAGCTTTTTCGCACAAACAAGTGCTTGAAAAAGGCAAATATAAACGAAGAGCTTCCCGTGATACACTAGGATACACTTTGAAATATTTTAACCAAAATGAAGGTTTGTCCATTATATCAAAGTTGTATTTGGCAGAGGAATCATGTTTTATTTCCAAAGCATCTTCTTGAAGTGATTCAGATAGGGAGTCCACGTTGGCATGGAATGGGTCAGTTGACATTCTGTAAATAATATTGTCACATGTGTTTGAGAAGTATTTCTGGAACTCTTTAATAAGGCTTTCCAAATGGTTTGGTATTTGGATTTTCAAACTTAATCCTTCATAAATGTCCTATAAGCGTGTTACTTCTGAGATTGACTCTCACACAAGCTTCTGTGATTTCCCACACAAGCTTCAGTAAGCTCTCTATTATGGCAAAGCACATCCTCAAACTTACATTGACATGTTAATCTAAATTTCCCTTTTGTGAAACTCTTAGTAGAACATTGAACCTAGAGTAAACAAAAATATAACTTACGCGACGTTAATTAGGTCAATGCAAAGTAAGCTATATTGGACGCGACGAACTCCATGGGAATTAATTTGAATCGTGTTCGATTGGTTGTGGTAAGTAGATTTAAGACTAGAGTAAGATTTTTTATAGAATAAGCAAATTTAGTGTACATAGAGATTAAGAAAGAAAATTGTAAGTAAAAAGAAGGAACGATGCTGGCACTGGGCTCATAATTGTTCCGAAGTTGTTTGTTTTTACACTGCAACTTTTGCCTTCATATCGGCAAAACGTTTAACAGGAATACTTGAGTGAAGTCTGCCTTATTCGGAAGACTAGAAGTTGCCTTTTAACTCAGCAATTTGAGTATCCAGTAATATCGGCTGCCTGTTCTTTTGGACTGCGCCAAACATGTGGCAATTAGTCAGTTGCCGGTAGGTCCCTAAAAATCATTGTTACTTTCTTTTCTGAGAATAACTTCTTTCACAGTGAGAAGATCATTTCTCTAGAAGAATATCGTAGAAGACGCCAAGAGAAACACGTAGAGCGTCCAGCACCCGAGGCGCATCCATCACCTGGTCAACCACGCACTCCACATACAATAATCACATTACAATTCTACTTTAGTGAAATTTGAATAATTGCAGGGGTTTGCTGACATTTTACGCCTCCAAAATTGCAATTTCTCAATATAAATCTTGACCGCATCACGATGAGTAACAATATTTGAGTCCATTGATAAAATTTTAATGATGCAAAAGTAATTTAAGCATAAAATAGGGCAATTCGAATTTTGCTAATAGATCCATTGATTCTTTCTTGTTTTTATAAAATATGTCGGGATTTGTCAATGAGTAATAGTTTCACTGAAAATTATGAATATGGAATGATGTGAGGTGATAATTAACTGTATTTATTTTTCTATTTTTCATTTGAAAAATATATCAAACATTGAAGAGATTCTAAGCTTGATAAAAAAAACCCTTTCTTCTCTCCCACTCCAATAAATAAACTATTTATATGAGATATAAATAAAAAAGCAAAATACCTGTTCATATAAGGCATGTAATTTAACCTTATTGTTAAAGATAAAGCTAAAGATAAAGGTAGAGCTTGTGGTTATTAAAGCTAAAATCAGAATCACAGGCAACAATAATAAAGTCAGAAAAAAATAGAGTACTTAACAAATATGCACATATTTACGTCACAGATGATAACTTATAACGTTTTGCTTTGTCAAAAAGATATTTTTAAAGTCCTTATGTTATCTTTAGTTACTTGCATTATTGAAAATTTAATGAAAGAATAAACATGGATTAAAAATATAATCAGCGAGAGTTTCTCTAAGGGCCCTCCCTACTTCTTGCTTTAAGGAACAGAGTTCCCCCCAGCAGAGTAAGTATTGGTGGGCTTAACGGGCACAGCACATGCGGACACGCAAGCGCTAGGCCATGGAAGGGCAGGAACATCTGCGCCTGGCGAGCTCCACTGAAGCGTCTTTTTAATCGAGAGATTATTTTTGTACGAGGCAGTCTTTCGTTTTTTTAAAGTAGTTTCGGAGTTTCGGAGTTTCGCACGTAGATGACAGTAACGTAAATGAATCTTTAACTCTCGGGTAGTTCTTGAAAGTGGTATTATGTCCTTGGTAAATAAACGTAGGAGGTAAAGCCTCACAAGATGTATAGTTTGTTTTGCATTTTTAATAGATTTTTTTTGTCGGTTTATAATCAGGCAAATCGATGGAAATGAGATTCGAGACTAATGCTAGAGAACGCATCCATGACATTGAACGACGCGCTGAACTGAGCTGGCCTGCCAGCCGCCACCACTCCTCTGGCTAGGTAGAAGCTGAACCCGAATTAGTCTAAAAGACACAAGGGCTCGTAGTTTCGTTCCTGGGACTTGACGTCCATTGAGACCAACAAGACGAAAGTCTTGTTGCCTTGAAATTTGGTAGCGATATCGTTCACCAAACAATCATTTCATTACGCCGTGTCGATTCATCCTCAATATTGATTGAAAATGAAATTAGAACATGAAATGGTAATCGGGATATAGTGAAGGTACTAAGCCTAAGAAAAAATTTAAATCAAAAAATCATTCGGTTAAAGGAAATTAACAATGGAAAACCTAAAAAATAAAGATATATATATTAAAAGAAAAATAGCTCAATTCGAAATAAAAGGTTTAATTAAGGGGAAAAGAAAAGGTGTAGCAGTCAAAACAATTATAATTTTTCTCATTTAAACAAAACAAATTGAACAAAAAGAATCGAAATAACATTGTCCGCTGATGATGAGCGCTCTTTATCTGCATTGAAGCTGTTCTGGAAAAAAATATTCTACCCACTACATCCTTTCTTTTTCTTGCAATGTTATTCAAAAAATTGAAATAATATCCTATTATTAGCGTTCACGGCGACACTTTTTTTAGACACGCAAGTATCAATTAAATGCTTAACAATACATCCAAACCGTTAAAATTCGCTGTGAACTCTTGTCGGATGTGGACGTGTTAGCTTGAGCGCTTCAAAAACATTTTCTAGGCGTCGTGTGTGGCGTGTGTGCACACGCACACTTAACTTAAGATGGTATAAAAAGTGACTTTTATCGGTGGGACGATTGACAAACTAGTCGTCCAAGTAGAAAGTTTGGACGACTACAAAACAGCAAAAGTAGTGATAAAAAGAAGGTTTAGGTAGAGATTTGTTTTTATTAAAGATGTGGTCTACAAGTTGGGCTGCCATCCGTCCGGGTTTCCCCGGATTTGTCCTAGTTTGGAACACGTGCGGGGAGCGTCCGGGCGGGGTTTAAATTATAGTCCAGGTGCAACTCGGACTACAATAAAAGTCCGGGTTTTCGATCAGAACCCGTTCCCATAATTTATGTAAAAGCTATGGGTTAGGTATTTCACTGCACGCGCTGCCGACGCTATTTTACTACGCGAGCACCGAGCGGTGCGTGGGGCGTGCTTGACCGACGCATGGCGTGATCTCGCGAATGGCAAGCGTTAAGCCTAGTTCGGACTAGGCTAGTAATTTAGTCGAGTAGCGAGTAATTTAGTGGTTAAATGTGTACGAACGACAAAAAATTAATCAAATAGTTTAGTAAACGATTTAGTCGAGTCGATCCATTCTACTCAATTTTTAGCGGGCGAGTAGCGCCTCCCACCACGCGCCCGCGCTCACTGGTCCACCGGCTAAACAAGTCCGAACCAAGTTTATTAGTCGAGTTCATTAGTGGCCGGCAAAATGTCGTTTCGCTGTAACGAAAATACAACTTTGAAGTTTGTTTCAAAATATGTTGAACATGAGTGCTTATGGAATATAAAGTGCGCAAAAATAAAGAAATGAAAAAACCCGCATGCCAGGAAATTGAAAATGAAATAGATATACCCGGATTTGGAGGAAAGGAGATCAAAATGAAAATTAAAAACATCAGGTAAGTGCATAATTTTATTATTTGAAATATTTCAAAAGCATATTTATTAATGTGATACAATAAGCTGTTAATTATTATTACTACCTCTTGTTTATACAAGTAGTTTTTCCTAACGAGATCCATTCCTTTTTAGATCGACCTACTCGCAGGAGTTGAAGAAAATAAAGGACGCTAAAAGTTCAGGCGCAGGGACTGATACAATTTATATTCCGACGGTAAAATGGTTCACTGTACTCGATGCATCCCTGCGAAACGTAACTACTACACTGACAGAAAGTGAAAGTAATTTGGTATGTACTGACCTATCTACTTGTACACATTATTATATAATTTTCAATGTATCATTCTTGTCTGCCAAGGGACAGATCCGCTACCGACAAAATAATTTGCATACCTCTCCCAACGGTCTGTAGACCTTTGGGATGAATGGTTACTTAGAGAAGTAGGTAGCGGTAGCATTCCGAGAGGCTGTGGCTCATTTTTCCAACTACCAGGAAGGATAGTTCTTGCTTCCAAATGTTCTGAGTCTGCTGTGTATTCGTACTGTCTGCTCTGTAGTTTTGTTTGTCGGAGACAATTATGTAAAGCGCAACAGGTCTTTACTATCTTAACAACTTTCTCAGGACTATATGGCATCGGTTTCTCAAACACTCTGAATCTGGCTGCTAGTATACCGAACGCATTTTCAACGATTCTTCTAGCCCGAGACAAACGATAATTAAAAATTTTTTCCCGTAGCGTTAATCGATTTCCTGGAAAAGATTTTAATAAATATTCTTTCAAGGGAAATGCATTGTCGCCAACGAGGACATGACCCTGTGGTAGAACACAGTTTTCTAATTCTTGGTATAAATTACAGTTACGAAATACGCCCCCACCAGAAACCCTTCCATTACACCCAACGTCTATATAACTAAAGCAATATTTATGATCCACAACAGCCATTAACACAATGCTGTTTGTGCCTTTGTAATTATAGTATAAACTTCCAGATTCAGGGGGTGCCTTAATGACGACATGTTTGCCGTCGATTGCTCCACTGCACCCTGGAAAGTTCCACTGTTCTCGAAAACCATTTTCAATTATTTTCCAGTCTGTAGTAGTAGGAATCTGAAAAAAAAATATTTGTGCTCATAAACATTCTTTGATACTAACATCATTTTGTTTGTTTTATGCTTCCAATAGTTCACACGCTGTTGATGCAGAGTGTGAGGAAAATAGTTGTTTAGTGGATACTTTTCCTGCGCCAACACCTACTCCACCTCCGACAAAAAAGAGGAAAATCACCCAGCTCTTGACGTGACAATAATGTCAAACGACTTAGTTTTCGCAGCAATGCAGAACGCGAATGTCGATGATGAAATGTGATGGGGGCAAACAGGATACAACAAATATTGAAAGTTACACCTAACTTTGTTCAAAATGATTATCTGAATAAATATTTTTTTCATATTAAATATATTACAGTTATTTTATCTTACCTTTATAAATTCCATTAATGATTCATAGATTGCTTCACAATCTTCGATGATGAATTCGGAAATGGTTGACTTGCCTAGTCTAAATATGTGTGTGAGTGTCCTTAAAGTACACCCAGTAGCAAGGAAGTACAGAACTGCTTGTAATTTTGTTATTGCAGGTATTGCACTTCTCAAAAGGGTATCTTTCCGCTGAATTTTGGAGTGTATTTTCGTCAACAGAAAATCGACACGACTTTCGGACATTCTCAAACTATCGAAATATTCTTTGGGATCTTCTACGGCTAATTCCTTCAGGAGACAATTTGTAGCTCCTAGTTCATCTCTTCTAGTAATCCATTTTCGTACCCATTGCTTTTTTTCTTTATCACACAAATTTCTTCATTTACCTCTTCTACAATAGCCATTACGATTAGCTTCACGAGTTTATTCACTCTATTCCGTTGCAGCTCGTTCATCTTGTAAAACACTTGTGTACTGTACTTGACCGTAATGCGAACGATTTATGTCCAGTAGCGAGTAGTTTAGCCACTAAATTACTCGCTACTCGACTAAATTACTAGCCTAGTCCGAACTAGGCTTTAGCGATCAATTTAGCCGCGTAGTAAAAATTTAGATGTGTAGACGTGTGTGAGCGGCGGCGGCTTGGCGGCAAAACGAACCGGGCGTAATTTTTGCCAGATAAGTTTTACATTATTTTACGTAACGAAATATTCGATGTTTCACAAAAAGTGACAGTACTTCATTCAAAAAACATCATAACCTATTTATTAATAAGTTAAATTACATAGTACAATTTTTGGAAACCTACCTACTTTAAAGTTTTTATCCTTTTAAGATAGGTAGACTGCTAGAAACTAACTACTACTATCTTTTATTTAATACATAAGAAAGTTTAGAAAATAAAGCAAAATTACTCACGTGTCGTCACAACAACGATTAAACACACTATTTCATGCAACAAAAGTGACTTAAAATTAAAGTTTTCTTCTATCAAGTACGAAGTAAAATATATTTCTATCAAGATTTCAGTGAATGAAAACAGTATTGAAATGTCCGGGGTGAAAGCTCCAAAATCCGGGGAACTTACGTTTCCAGTCCTGGGGGGCAGGTTTTGAAGATGGCAGCCCTATCTTCAAGGCATGCGAAGCATGCGTCTGCTTTTTCGAGCGTACAGCGATGACTGACTAAGGCTGAGGCTCCACATACGATTCCAAATCGGTTTCGGTTTGTTTGTTTTAAGAATGAACGTCATAGCGGCACGACCTTTTCTTATTTTGCATGTTATCTATATGAGAACCGGGCGACCCTGCGTCCACGTTCGATTCGATCAATAACGCCGGTTTTACAACCCGTCTTGTTCATAACGACCCGGGTCGACGTTCAGATTCATAATCATAACGAAGGTGCTTCCTTCTCGCTCATTTACACGCTTTCGTCATAAGATCGGATGACACCCGGCTCCACAGCCGATCTTCCATAACCGATTTTCTGTATGCGCATGCGTTGTGTTCATTCGTTAAAAGGCAGTGAACGGAGAAGGCCCTGGAGCAGGTGATAACGGCAGTAGGAAATAATCCGGTAATATGAAGTATTGCGGATAAAGACTACCACAACAGGGAATTGAATGATGCGGCGTGGGAGAATGTTTGCCGAGAAGTGTGCCCTAGTGCCAGAATTCATCCATTTTAGGATTTAAGCACTGACACCATCAATGGAAAGCCTATTTGTGGCTGAGTTTTAGTAAGTACACAACGCAAGTCACTAACAACATCAAGTTTATTCTGATACTTTGTTTTAATTGCCACAAGTGTTGAAAAAGCTTTTTCGCACAAACAAGTGCTTGAAAAAGGCAAATATAAACGAAGAGCTTCCCGTGATACACTAGGATACACTTTGAAATATTTTAACCAAAATGAAGGTTTGTCCATTATATCAAAGTTGTATTTGGCAGAGGAATCATGTTTTATTTCCAAAGCATCTTCTTGAAGTGATTCAGATAGGGAGTCCACGTTGGCATGGAATGGGTCAGTTGACATTCTGTAAATAATATTGTCACATGTGTTTGAGAAGTATTTCTGGAACTCTTTAATAAGGCTTTCCAAATGGTTTGGTATTTGGATTTTCAAACTTAATCCTTCATAAATGTCCTATAAGCGTGTTACTTCTGAGATTGACTCTCACACAAGCTTCTGTGATTTCCCACACAAGCTTCAGTAAGCTCTCTATTATGGCAAAGCACATCCTCAAACTTACATTGACATGTTAATCTAAATTTCCCTTTTGTGAAACTCTTAGTAGAACATTGAACCTAGAGTAAACAAAAATATAACTTACGCGACGTTAATTAGGTCAATGCAAAGTAAGCTATATTGGACGCGACGAACTCAATGGGAATTAATTTGAATCGTGTTCGATTGGTTGTGGTAAGTAGATTTAAGACTAGAGTAAGAATTTTTATAGAATAAGCAAATTTAGTGTACATAGAGATTAAGAAAGAAAATTGTAAGTAAAAAGAAGGAACGATGCTGGCACTGGGCTCATAATTGTTCCGAAGTTGTTTGTTTTTACACTGCAACTTTTGCCTTCATATCGGCAAAACGTTTAACAGGAATACTTGAGTGAAGTCTGCCTTATTCGGAAGACTAGAAGTTGCCTTTTAACTCAGCAATTTGAGTATCCAGTAATATCGGCTGCCTGTTCTTTTGGACTGCGCCAAACATGTGGCAATTAGTCAGTTGCCGGTAGGTCGCTAAAAATCATTGTTACTTTCTTTTCTGAGAATAACTTCTTTCACAGTGAGAAGATCATTTCTCTAGAAGAATATCGTAGAAGACGCCAAGAGAAACACGTAGAGCGTCCAGCACCCGAGGCGCATCCATCACCTGGTCAACCACGCACTCCACATACAATAATCACATTACAATTCTACTTTAGTGAAATTTGAATAATTGCAGGGGTTTGCTGACATTTTACGCCTCCAAAATTGCAATTTCTCAATATAAATCTTGACCGCATCACGATGAGTAACAATATTTGAGTCCATTGATAAAATTTTAATGATGCAAAAGTAATTTAAGCATAAAATAGGGCAATTCGAATTTTGCTAATAGATCCATTGATTCTTTCTTGTTTTTATAAAATATGTCGGGATTTGTCAATGAGTAATAGTTTCACTGAAAATTATGAATATGGAATGATGTGAGGTGATAATTAACTGTATTTATTTTTCTATTTTTCATTTGAAAAATATATCAAACATTGAAGAGATTCTAAGCTTGATAAAAAAAACCCTTTCTTCTCTCCCACTCCAATAAATAAACTATTTATATGAGATATAAATAAAAAAGCAAAATACCTGTTCATATAAGGCATGTAATTTAACCTTATTGTTAAAGATAAAGCTAAAGATAAAGGTAGAGCTTGTGGTTATTAAAGCTAAAATCAGAATCACAGGCAACAATAATAAAGTCAGAAAAAAATAGAGTACTTAACAAATATGCACATATTTACGTCACAGATGATAACTTATAACGTTTTGCTTTGTCAAAAAGATATTTTTAAAGTCCTTATGTTATCTTTAGTTACTTGCATTATTGAAAATTTAATGAAAGAATAAACATGGATTAAAAATATAATCAGCGAGAGTTTCTCTAAGGGCCCTCCCTACTTCTTGCTTTAAGGAACAGAGTTCCCCCCAGCAGAGTAAGTATTGGTGGGCTTAACGGGCACAGCACATGCGGACACGCAAGCGCTAGGCCATGGAAGGGCAGGAACATCTGCGCCTGGCGAGCTCCACTGAAGCGTCTTTCTAATCGAGAGATTATTTTTGTACGAGGCAGTCTTTCGTTTTTTTAAAGTAGTTTCGCACGTAGATGACAGTAACGTAAATGAATCTTTAACTCTCGGGTAGTTCTTGAAAGTGGTATTATGTCCTTGGTAAATAAACGTAGGAGGTAAAGCCTCACAAGATGTATAGTTTGTTTTGCATTTTTAATAGATTTTTTTTGTCGGTTTATAATCAGGCAAATCGATGGAAATGAGATTCGAGACTAATGCTAGAGAACGCATCCATGACATTGAACGACGCGCTGAACTGAGCTGGCCTGCCAGCCGCCACCACTTCTCTGGCTAGGTAGAAGCTGAACCCGAATTAGTCTAAAAGACACAAGGGCTCGTAGTTTCGTTCCTGGGACTTGACGTCCATTGAGACCAACAAGACGAAAGTCTTGTTGCCTTGAAATTTGGTAGCGATATCGTTCACCAAACAATCATTTCATTACGCCGTGTCGATTCATCCTCAATATTGATTGAAAATGAAATTAGAACATGAAATGGTAATCGGGATATAGTGAAGGTACTAAGCCTAAGAAAAAATTTAAATCAAAAAATCATTCGGTTAAAGGAAATTAACAATGGAAAACCTAAAAAATAAAGATATATATATTAAAAGAAAAATAGCTCAATTCGAAATAAAAGGTTTAATTAAGGGGAAAAGAAAAGGTGTAGCAGGCAAAACAATTATAATTTTTCTCTTTTAAACAAAACAAATTGAACAAAAAGAATCGAAATAACATTGTCCGCTGATGATGAGCGCTCTTTATCTGCATTGAAGCTGTTCTGGAAAAAAATATTCTACCCACTACATCCTTTCTTTTTCTTGCAATGTTATTCAAAAAATTGAAATAATATCCTATTATTAGCGTTCACGGCGACACTTTTTTTAGACACGCAAGTATCAATTAAATGCTTAACAATACATCCAAACCGTTAAAATTCGCTGTGAACTCTTTTCGGATGTGGACGTGTTAGCTTGAGCGCTTCAAAAACATTTTCTAGGCGTCGTGTGTGGCGTGTGTGCACACGCACACTTAACTTAAGATGGTATAAAAAGTGACTTTTATCGGTGGGACGATTGACAAACTAGTCGTCCAAGTAGAAAGTTTGGACGACTACAAAACAGCAAAAGTAGTGATAAAAAGAAGGTTTAGGTAGAGATTTGTTTTTATTAAAGATGTGGTCTACAAGTTGGGCTGCCATCCGTCCGGGTTTCCCCGGATTTGTCCTAGTTTGGAACACGTGCGGGGAGCGTCCGGGCGGGGTTTAAATTATAGTCCAGGTGCAACTCGGACTACAATAAAAGTCCGGGTTTTCGATCAGAACCCGTTCCCATAATTTATGTAAAAGCTATGGGTTAGGTATTTCACTGCACGCGCTGCCGACGCTATTTTACTACGCGAGCACCGAGCGGTGCGTGGGGCGTGCTTGACCGACGCATGGCGTGATCTCGCGAATGGCAAGCGTTAAGCCTAGTTCGGACTAGGCTAGTAATTTAGTCGAGTAGCGAGTAATTTAGTGGTTAAATGTGTACGAACGACAAAAAATTAATCAAATAGTTTAGTAAACGATTTAGTCGAGTCGATCCATTCTACTCAATTTTTAGCGGGCGAGTAGCGCCTCCCACCACGCGCCCGCGCTCACTGGTCCACCGGCTAAACAAGTCCGAACCAAGTTTATTAGTCGAGTTCATTAGTGGCCGGCAAAATGTCGTTTCGCTGTAACGAAAATACAACTTTGAAGTTTGTTTCAAAATATGTTGAACATGAGTGCTTATGGAATATAAAGTGCGCAAAAATAAAGAAATGAAAAAACCCGCATGCCAGGAAATTGAAAATGAAATAGATATACCCGGATTTGGAGGAAAGGAGATCAAAATGAAAATTAAAAACATCAGGTAAGTGCATAATTTTATTATTTGAAATATTTCAAAAGCATATTTATTAATGTGATACAATAAGCTGTTAATTATTATTACTACCTCTTGTTTATACAAGTAGTTTTTCCTAACGAGATCCATTCCTTTTTAGATCGACCTACTCGCAGGAGTTGAAGAAAATAAAGGACGCTAAAAGTTCAGGCGCAGGGACTGATACAATTTATATTCCGACGGTAAAATGGTTCACTGTACTCGATGCATCCCTGCGAAACGTAACTACTACACTGACAGAAAGTGAAAGTAATTTGGTATGTACTGACCTATCTACTTGTACACATTATTATATAATTTTCAATGTATCATTCTTGTCTGCCAAGGGACAGATCCGCTACCGACAAAATAATTTGCATACCTCTCCCAACGGTCTGTAGACCTTTGGGATGAATGGTTACTTAGAGAAGTAGGTAGCGGTAGCATTCCGAGAGGCTGTGGCTCATTTTTCCAACTACCAGGAAGGATAGTTCTTGCTTCCAAATGTTCTGAGTCTGCTGTGTATTCGTACTGTCTGCTCTGTAGTTTTGTTTGTCGGAGACAATTATGTAAAGCGCAACAGGTCTTTACTATCTTAACAACTTTCTCAGGACTATATGGCATCGGTTTCTCAAACACTCTGAATCTGGCTGCTAGTATACCGAACGCATTTTCAACGATTCTTCTAGCCCGAGACAAACGATAATTAAAAATTTTTTCCCGTAGCGTTAATCGATTTCCTGGAAAAGATTTTAATAAATATTCTTTCAAGGGAAATGCATTGTCGCCAACGAGGACATGACCCTGTGGTAGAACACAGTTTTCTAATTCTTGGTATAAATTACAGTTACGAAATACGCCCCCACCAGAAACCCTTCCATTACACCCAACGTCTATATAACTAAAGCAATATTTATGATCCACAACAGCCATTAACACAATGCTGTTTGTGCCTTTGTAATTATAGTATAAACTTCCAGATTCAGGGGGTGCCTTAATGACGACATGTTTGCCGTCGATTGCTCCACTGCACCCTGGAAAGTTCCACTGTTCTCGAAAACCATTTTCAATTATTTTCCAGTCTGTAGTAGTAGGAATCTGAAAAAAAAATATTTGTGCTCATAAACATTCTTTGATACTAACATCATTTTGTTTGTTTTATGCTTCCAATAGTTCACACGCTGTTGATGCAGAGTGTGAGGAAAATAGTTGTTTAGTGGATACTTTTCCTGCGCCAACACCTACTCCACCTCCGACAAAAAAGAGGAAAATCACCCAGCTCTTGACGTGACAATAATGTCAAACGACTTAGTTTTCGCAGCAATGCAGAACGCGAATGTCGATGATGAAATGTGATGGGGGCAAACAGGATACAACAAATATTGAAAGTTACACCTAACTTTGTTCAAAATGATTATCTGAATAAATATTTTTTTCATATTAAATATATTACAGTTATTTTATCTTACCTTTATAAATTCCATTAATGATTCATAGATTGCTTCACAATCTTCGATGATGAATTCGGAAATGGTTGACTTGCCTAGTCTAAATATGTGTGTGAGTGTCCTTAAAGTACACCCAGTAGCAAGGAAGTACAGAACTGCTTGTAATTTTGTTATTGCAGGTATTGCACTTCTCAAAAGGGTATCTTTCCGCTGAATTTTGGAGTGTATTTTCGTCAACAGAAAATCGACACGACTTTCGGACATTCTCAAACTATCGAAATATTCTTTGGGATCTTCTACGGCTAATTCCTTCAGGAGACAATTTGTAGCTCCTAGTTCATCTCTTCTAGTAATCCATTTTCGTACCCATTGCTTTTTTTCTTTATCACACAAATTTCTTCATTTACCTCTTCTACAATAGCCATTACGATTAGCTTCACGAGTTTATTCACTCTATTCCGTTGCAGCTCGTTCATCTTGTAAAACACTTGTGTACTGTACTTGACCGTAATGCGAACGATTTATGTCCAGTAGCGAGTAGTTTAGCCACTAAATTACTCGCTACTCGACTAAATTACTAGCCTAGTCCGAACTAGGCTTTAGCGATCAATTTAGCCGCGTAGTAAAAAGTTAGATGTGTAGACGTGTGTGAGCGGCGGCGGCTTGGCGGCAAAACGAACCGGGCGTAATTTTTGCCAGATAAGTTTTACATTATTTTACGAAACGAAATATTCGATGTTTCACAAAAAGTGACAGTACTTCATTCAAAAAACATCATAACCTATTTATTAATAAGTTAAATTACATAGTACAATTTTTGGAAACCTACCTACTTTAAAGTTTTTATCCTTTTAAGATAGGTAGACTGCTAGAAACTAACTACTACTATCTTTTATTTAATACATAAGAAAGTTTAGAAAATAAAGCAAAATTACTCACGTGTCGTCACAACAACGATTAAACACACTATTTCATGCAACAAAAGTGACTTAAAATTAAAGTTTTCTTCTATCAAGTACGAAGTAAAATATATTTCTATCAAGATTTCAGTGAATGAAAACAGTATTGAAATGTCCGGGGTGAAAGCTCCAAAATCCGGGGAACTTACGTTTCCAGTCCTGGGGGGCAGGTTTTGAAGATGGCAGCCCTATCTTCAAGGCATGCGAAGCATGCGTCTGCTTTTTCGAGCGTACAGCGATGACTGACTAAGGCTGAGGCTCCACATACGATTCCAAATCGGTTTCTGTTTGTTTGTTTTAAGAATGAACGTCATAGCGGCACGACCTTTTCTTATTTTGCATGTTATCTATATGAGAACCGGGCGACCCTGCGTCCACGTCCGATTCGATCAATAACGCCGGTTTTACAACCCGTCTTGTTCATAACGACCCGGGTCGACGTTCAGATTCATAATCATAACGAAGGTGCTTCCTTCTCGCTCATTTACACGCTTTCGTCATAAGATCGGATGACACCCGGCTCCACAGCCGATCTTCCATAACCGATTTTCTGTATGCGCATGCGTTGTGTTCATTCGTTAAAAGGCAGTGAACGGAGAAGGCCCTGGAGCAGGTGATAACGGCAGTAGGAAATAATCCGGTAATATGAAGTATTGCGGATAAAGACTACCACAACAGGGAATTGAATGATGCGGCGTGGGAGAATGTTTGCCGAGAAGTGTGCCCTAGTGCCAGAATTCATCCATTTTAGGATTTAAGCACTGACACCATCAACAACGCAAGAAAGATGTTTTCACGTTGAGCACCGACACGAGAATAAACACTAAACAAACAATCTGATTCAAGAGCCTCGCACGTTCTTATTTCAGATTTGGAATCGTACGTGGAGCCTTGACGCCCGTCGTTCTTATTGTTTACGCATTCCAAATAATAATCGGTTTGGAATCGTATGTGGAGCCTCAGCCTAAGCCGTAGTTGCGCAGCGTGTGTCGATACGTGTGGCAGTCTATGGTGTACAGCCAAATGTACTATATTTTCAACACGCCTCCTTACATTTGTGCTGTATACAATCTTTTCTTTACATAATGCTTTGGTAAAAATATCCGCAATATTTTCATTTGAGTCGATTTTACAAATGGCCATCATTTTTCTTTTACACTCTCATGTACTTGGCTTAAAGTGAGTTTATTTTCTAGGCAATTGTAATTTATATTTATTACAAGATATTCTTTGATTTCTCCTAGATTTTTAATTTTAAATTTATCTGACAAGTGTTTTTTAATACTTCGGATTTTATCTGTATTTTTACTACAAATTAACATATCATCTACGTAAATCAAAATATAAATAACATCATTTTCTTTTCCTTTTTTATAGGAACATAGGTCTACATTACTTCTTTCAAAACCTTATTTTGTAATGCACTCATCAAAACATTTATACCAGTCTCTAGAACTTTCTCTCAATCCATACAACGCTTTTGACAATTTGTATACTTTATTCGTTCCATCTTCGTAACCTTCTGGTTGATAGACATATACTTCCGAGTTTATTTTGCCATTTAGGAAGGCATTTTATACGTCCATTTGTTCAATTTTTAAACTATTTTGACACCAATAAGAAAACAAAATGTTCAAAGTTTCGTTCTTTGCAACTTGAGCGTATATGTCACCAATTACATCTGTTTGTTGAAAGCCTCGTACTACTAACCTAGCTTTATATCTATCGTCCAATTTTCTTTTTTAAACCCATTGAACATGTAGTACCTTTTTATCTTTTACTTTATCAACTAATTGCAAAGTTTGATTTTTATTTATACATTCTATTTCTAGATTCATGGCTTTTTCCTGATTTTCACTATCGAAGCTACTCAGCGCTTCCTCAAATGTAGAACGAGTATCTACTCTACAATAATTTACATAAATATCATTATTACTACCATTTGTAAACTTCCCCGAATGTTGTTTTAGAAATGAAGGCGAAGCATTGTTTGGGTATCTGATCGGACTTTTCCTTTCACGTGCAGTTCTACGTGAAGATTTTGGCTTTAGAAAATTTTGCTCATTTTTAAAATCATCTAATTCGTTTTCTAAATTTTCTTGTGCTTTTTCATTTTCATCAGCACTTCCAAAAACATTATCATTTAAACTATCATCACTTTCACTATCATTAATATTATCATTTTCATCAAGATTAATACATTTTACATTTTTCTCAACAGTATCAACATGTCTCGCAACTATAATCTTATTATTTACAAGTATTCTATAACCAACATCATTATAACCTAGCAAAATTCCCATATCTGCAGTTTTCTTTTCTATCGTATTTGCGAGTGTACGATTTTTCAAATATGTTGCTGCCCATATAATTTCGGGCTAAAATCTTTTATCTACTTTTGCTTCAGCTAATAAGCAACGTGCCATGTCCATAATTGTTCTATTAAATCTTTCCGCTGTACCGTTCAATTCGTGTACATATGCTGGACAATTATCTATTATAATACCTTTTTCTTTTGCAGACTTATACAATCTGTTATTCAAGTATTCTTTTCCATTGTCGCATCGAATTCTTTGTACTCTTTTTCTCGTCGAATTTTCAGACTCATTAATAAATTTTATCATACAATCAAATACTTCATCTTTTGTTTTGATACAGTAAACTCTAGCTATCTTGCTATAATCGTCAATAAAACAAACAAAATATTTTTCTCCATTCAAACCAGCGGTTTTAAAACTAGCGCACACATCCGTGTGTATAATTTCTAAAATATCATTTGCTTTTGTTCTATTATTTTTGAAAGGTAAATGGTGCATTTTATTTTCGATACAAGTTTTGCACCGCATATGTTCCGATTCAAGTTCACTTGGAACACCCTCTAACAACTATTGTTTACACAGTGTATTTAGATAGCTAAAGCTTACATGTCCCAATATTCTGTGCCATTTTTCCTTTTGACTCATATTATTATTTTGCTCGGCACTATTTACAGTCATTTTTTTGAAATTTAATTTACTAGAAATCTTATACGTTTGATTTTTATAGTAAGCCACTGCTATTACTGGATTAGTTTTTAGTTTTCAAAATATTATTTTTCGAGCTAATTGTATTATTATCAGTTAATTTTCCAAAACTAATCAAATTCATTTTCATATCTTTTGCATAATAAACGTTATTACTTTATTTTGTTTGCCAAATGCATTAAAATAACTAAAAACATTTCCGATTTTCGTTGCTTTTACCGACCTATTATCACCTAGATAAATATTCACAAGTTTCTTTAATTCAATACATTTGTCGAAATAACTTTCAGTGTTTATTATATGATCAGAGCATCTGGTATCGAGAAGCCACTGAATTTCATTACTTAACCTTGTTTCGTTGTTCTGTGCCACGTGCACCGTTGCTATCCAGGTGTGGGCTCCTGAGCTGCTCTGCTCGTGTGTAGTGCTGGCCCCTTGCTGCTGTTGTTGGTGATGGTGCCCTCTGGTGTAATTGCCTCTTATGCCTCTGCCCCTGCCGTGGCCTCGTGTTGGACCTCGGCATGTTTTGCCGCTGTGTGTTCCTTGGCCACCATCTTGGCACTCTCGTGAGAAATGTCCGTTTTTGCCGCATTTGAAACAGCTTCCCTTTTTTGCTGCAAAAGCATTCGATTTTCTTTCTTCGTGATCATTTTGATTTTCATTTCCGCTAATTTTATTTTTCACATAATCTGCCGTTTGATCTTCTTCTTTTAGTGTGTCAATTAAATCGCCAATATAACTATACGATTCCGGCAACGTGTTCAACATGTAGTTTAGCTTTTCTTTTTCATTTATTTTAGCCCTTGCGTCTTTCAGTTCGTTCACCAATTTTTCAAACTCACTAAAAAATAACGACGTATCACTATAATTATTTAATCTCATTTTTTCGAGTCTGTTTCTGCAGACAATTTGCAAAGCCGTCGACTCCTTCAAGTATATGCTGTCTAGTTTCTTCATTATTGCATATGCCGTCGTTTCTTCACTCACAAACTCTAACCGTTTATTTGTTATTCCACTATAAATAATATTTATAGTTTTGAGAGCATTATCTTCCCATGTCGTGCCTGTTTCCGATACAGGTTTTTCCTTTTCTATTACTTCATGGCACTTTCTTAACTTTAGAAACATTTTAATTCTCTTTTTCCACATCGAATAATCTTCTCCGTCGTACACCGGTATTGTAAACTCTTTCTTATCCATTTCGTCTACTTGAATCTCAATATTTTCTTTTATTTTTGGTATTTCTTCAACCTCTACTTTATTCTCGAACGTTCCTACGTGTTCGGAATTTTCTACTTTCTTAACTTCCGGCGTTATCGCTTCTGCCGTAAAACCACGTTTTTCAAGTGTGAATTTTAATCCACTCGCATCCCACCATTTTCACGACTTTTCTCAAAAACTTTTCTTATTATTCGTTTGTCGTTTACTTGTATTCTCGACTATTGCTTGTATTTTTCTTCTTCTGTTATTCAAACACTTTGATTTTTCACTGTGAAACTTTCCCTGCACCACGTGGTTTTTAAACTCACTATAAATTGTTTATATTTCCCAAGGGTTAGTAAAACACAATGATTTACAGAACTACGCTCTGCTACCATGATAAAAAAAGAAGGTTTAGGTTGAGCACAGTGTAGGTAGACCCAGTATGCAATCGAAGCACAAAAGCTCGTATTTTCCTTCCAAGAAATGGCGCCATGTGCTGCCCATGCGCTGGCCATGTGCTTGCAAAATTGACGAATGCCTAGCACTGCCAGATTTGCGAAGGATAAAGCATTTTCGCGGACTTCATCGTTCACTTCAACACAAGAGACATATTTTCAGTCATTTTGACTTTTTCTCTCAATCAATTTGTTAAAAGCAAATGAAATTTGTGTCAGCAAAGACGTTTCATCATTGTAATTCAATGAACCGAAGTTTCTAACGGCGTTTTTCACGCCTAGCATGAAACGTGGATGGCAGTGCCCCGACCAGTAGATAGCTGCCATTTTGACATAAATGGCAGCAATCGTATGATAAATGGCAGTCAACATATGATGAATGTAAACAAACATATGCTCAATGTAAACAAACATTTGACGTTGTCCCGTAGAACCGCGGGCCGTACTTGATAGTGCGCCTATATATGAAACATTACCTCCTGGGTGTACCTATACTGTGAGGTAGAGATTTGTTTTTATTAAAGATGTGGTTTACAAGGCATGCCAAGCATGCGTCTGCTCTTTTAGAGCGTATAGCGACGACTGAGTAAGCCGTAGCATGTGTCGATACGTGTAGCAGTCTATAGTGTATAGCCAATAATGTACTATCAACGCGCCATACTTCACATATACGACGAAGGAAGAAAAAAATCAAACATTGTTGCGGATCAATTCTCATTTTTGTAGTTCACTTTTTCATTTCTTCCAAATTTGAAATATATTCAAATTTTCCTCAGTACACGTCCAAATAATCAGCATTGGCAGTACTAAATCCCAATTTAGTAATCCACCACACGCGCTAGCTTTCTTGAGAGGTGAGTTCAAGTGATCGAGCGCGAATCGGTTCTCTTTGCATGCTGTCACCCTCTGATTGGCCGAAAACATTTTGGCATATTACCATATATGGTAATAAGTGAAGCAAAAATGCTTCGACGTGTGATCGCGGTGAAGTGTGGGGAGGTGAGTTGAAGATGGAGGAGTTGGATAAACGTGCTGACCGAGGACGGTCACGTTTTGTTTTGTTTAAATAATTAAAGTTTTCCTTTCATGGAACAATTGGTGTGTCTGCTGAAAGCTCAGCTCTTGGGAAAATAGGTGCTTCCGCGTAGCTGCAAGCAACTGCTGAAAAGTGTTTTCGTAACCTCATTTGTACGGCAGTGGAAAAATAAGAAGGTAACGACTGGAATCTGATGATACATCCTGATGTGGGCTCGGTCCCGGATGTCTTTAAAACGTTGTGATTTTGTGACGCGACCTGCTTTCCGAGGAGAGGTAAGGTTTCTCGTCGGAGTTCTTGCATAAACAATTAGAAGCAAAGTGGGTAAACTCGCGCAGTTCATTGAAGCCGCTCACTGAGCTACAGAGCCCCCAAAAGTGCCTTTCGCGACCAGCCCTATTGTCACCGAAAGCTGTGTATGGGAGAGTTTGTGCTGATAACAACCACGGTTTGGTGCGCATTTGAACGCTTTATGGAAATATGGAAAACAATAACAAATTGAAATAGCCCCACATCTCTCTCCGTGGCCAATGCTGCAATAGTGCAGGGAAGTTCAAACGAAATCAACAATCAAACCGACAGGATTAAGCAGACCCAACATCATGGCAGTTTGAGTTCAGAAACATCCTCCAATGCCTGTTTGAATGGCTCGAAAAGAAAATATGATAAGTGTTTAAATACTTTTGTCTCTTAAGCAGATAAGAAATTAAATAAATATATATAAAAAAATATATAAACAAGTGAAAATAATATGAAGTGAGTTTTTCATGGTTCTCCTCAGCATGTGCGTGATTGGGTTTTGTCCGGTTCTTGACGTGTCCTTTTTTGTTTCAATGTGATTTTATTAGCCCACGACCCGGTGAGCTAGCCGGTTTTCAAAATTTTATCTATGGTCGCCACTATGCGGCCACTGTTGGTGGGTGCTCCGCACGGATGCCTCCTCTCGGCGGTCATCTTCCATGTTGCGTCCGAAGTGGCGGGGCACATGGAGGATGATTGGTTGGGAGGGAGGTGAATGAATGCGGGGCACGCAACACATGTCGCCCAATCGTTTCGGCCTTTTGCCTTTCTAAATTTTTAATTTAAATTCTAACCTCTAAATTCAAGTTTCATAATGTTGTCGAAATTCGGAAAAGTGTCGGGTAATTCGAGTAGTTTTTTTGAATCGGGATTGTGATTATCTCAATCACACCCAGTAATCGCTTCCACGTTTGAAACCGTCGCAATCCCAATTTCGACACACTTCTATATAAATAAATAAAATAAATTCACTTTTAACTTGTAGTCTTCGAATAATTTGTTCGAATCGTGAATCATCTCGTTTTACGTACTTCACATTTTGTTGTGACACACAATTTAAGTGTCTAAGTAAATTTTGTATCTGATCGATTATTGTCTGTTGGTGGGGAGACCAAATATATCTTTATAAAAAAAAATACCAATAATAATCACTTCATGTTATTCCGATTCGTTATGTGAATTGACACAATAATACTAAGTCATACTTTGTAAAACACTTTTGTACAATTCATGTAAAAACTATGTACAATAATTTAAGTCAAAAATTTATGTAAATTCATGTAAAACTATTGTAAACTATTGTAAACCACTCACACTCACACTCCTACAATCGGTTTCGGTAGTACGCATTTAGTATCTTCGCCGCGTTTAATAGTTGAACGTATCGCCATTGGCGTATAATTGATATATTTAGCGTAGTTTTGTGGCGTTTCGCTATAAGCGAGTAATTTGGACCGCCTTTTTGAGTTAGCCATAATATCGTTAGTTGTAATATAGTACCGTATAATATCGTATCGTATAATGTCGTATCGTATAATATCGTATCCGGGTAATATCTTATTCTGTAAAATACCTTAAACATTTTTTCTATTCGCTCAAACATTTAGTCGCTTTATCACTTAACTCCACCCATCATAACCAACTACTATCGTGGTTCTATATCATTCTATCCTGCAACATGGATATTCTTCAATCCTTTCTTTTGAGTAAGGCCGTTGATCGGTTTTCCGCCAAACTTGCCCCGAAGTTTGTGCCGGGAATCATTGTTCGACCTGTGGGACAGGTTGACTACGAAGTTCGGGATATGTCCGGTAAAACTCTTGGTGTATGTCACGCACAGGACATTAAGAGTTAACTTCGATCTGTATATTTTGTTGATAGCTATCTGTATATATATCTTTCATATATTAGTATGTCCTAGTTTTGTATAAAAATAAGTTTAGATATTATTAGGTGAGGTTGTAGATATCGGTAGTATTTAGTACAGGGCGTGGTCCCTTATAAAAATCGTAGTCCAATGAGTTTTCCTAATGGCCTCGTCGTGTGACGTAACGGTTGCATTAGTGTGGACGTATATAGTTAGTTTGCTTCGTGATCCAATGAGTTTTCCTAATGGCCTCGTCGTGTGACGTATTGGTTGCATTAGTGTGGACGTGTATTTTCTTAGTATGTATATCTGACCCGTATATAGTTATGTTGTACAGTATTTGGTATCTGTCCGTTAAGCTTCAGTTTGTCTTATTGGGTTTGGAGTCATAAAATGCTAGAGAATTGACGACCTCTGGGGTCCCTAAACTAGTCCGCGTTGAGCGTTGACGTCTGTATATAATGTAGATATTTTGGTGTTGTATGTATTACCATGTTAGTTTATATTTTGAATATCAGGGTTTGTAGTCATAAACAACTAAGGCAGTGACGATCCTTGGGGTCCCTTAATAATTGCTCACAGGAAGTGAGACCATTTTTTTGTGTTCTAACCATAGCTCTAATCTAGTGTTCCTCATCTTTTCAGCGCCGGTATACAACCGTTTCAGTTGCTAAGCAACTTTCTTAGGGGTGGGAGGTTCATATTGAACTCAAAATTTATGTATTTGTCTTCGTCTTTTAAGTTCTAGTTTGTTTTCTTTGGCCGATCCGAGACTGGGGGGGAAATCTGTCAGGTTAGACCTGAGGTTCTCTATGGGGTTTCGATACAGAGGACAACGGTCGATCCTTTTGGTTAGTACAGCTCAACCCCAGTGTAAAACTCGGACGGACCACCATTTCGTTTTTCAGTGTCGTGTAGTGTCCCCGATGTCTTGTTGTAACGTTATCTCTGATCTGTAATAGTCAGTTTCATTAATCATCTTTCCAACACACCCGTGTTTCAATTTGTTTTGAAAAATCAGTAACCCGCGTCGATAGGTTCCGTTCCTGTTTTAGGCTAGTTCGACTACTTAGTTAGTTTTGAAGGCTTATTTCGGGTAAAACTGTCGATTGAGTAGGGTTACCTTAACGTAATACCGTATCGAGGAACTTGCGTGAACATGTATGATGATTTCGACGTTAAGACGTTTTGACTACATCTGCTGAGGTTCACGTAAGACTTCCCATTTTGTTAAAACCCTCTTGGTTCGATTGAGCGAGCATGATGGTTTTGACGTTTAGACGTTTTGACTACATCTGCCTAGCCTCATACCAACCATGAGATCTTCCATTATTTAGAGTGCATACATAGCCCGGCTTTATTATGGAGAGACTCTTCTCAAGGCGGGGTCGTCCCCACGTTCTGTTGCGGATCAATTCTCATTTTTGTAGTTCACTTTTTCATTTCTTCCAAATTTGAAATATATTCAAATTTTCCTCAGTACACGCCCAAATAATCAGAATGGCAGTACTAAATCCCAATTTAGTAATCCACCACACGCGCTAGCTCTCTTGAAAGGTGAGTTCAAGTGATCGAGCGCGAATCGGTTCTCTTTGCATGCTGTCGCCCTCTGATTGGCCGAAAACATTTTGGCATATTACCATATATGGTAATAAGTGAAGCAAAAATGCTTCGACGTGTGATCGCGGTGAAGTGTGTGGAGGTGAGTTGAAGATGGAGGAGTTGGATAAACGTGCTGACCGAGAACGGTCACGTTTTTTTTTGTTTAAATAATTAAAGTTTTCCTTTCATGGAACAATTGGTGTGTCTGCTGAAAGCTCAGCTCTTGGGAAAATAGGTGCTTCTGCGTAGCTGCAAGCAACTGCTGAAAAGTGTTTTCGTAACCTCATTTGTACGGCAGTGGAAAAATAAGAAGGTAACGACTGGAATCTGATGATACATCCTGATGTGGGCTCGGTCCCGGATGTCTTTATAACGTTCTGATTTTGTGACGCGACCTGCTTTCCGAGGAGAGGTAAGGTTTCTCGTCGGAGTTCTCGCATAAACAATTAGAAGCACCGTGGGTAAACTCGCGCAGTTCATTGAAGCCGCTCACTGGGCTACAGAGCCCCCAAAAGTGCCTTTCGCGACCAGCCCTATTGTCACCGAAAGCTGTGTATAGAAGAGTTTGTGCTGATAACAACCACGGTTTGGTGCGCATTTGAACGCTTTATGGGAATATGGAAAACAATAACAAATTGAAATAGCCCCACATCTCTCTCCGTGGCCAATGCTGCAATAGTGCAGGGAAGTTCAAACGAAATCAACAATCAAACCGACAGGATTAAGCAGACCCAACATCATGGCAGTTTGAGTTCAGAAACATCCTCCAATGCCTGTTTGAATGGCTCGAAAAGAAAATATGATAAGTGTTTAAATACTTTTGTCTCTTAAGCAGATAAGAAATTAAATAAATATATATAAATATATATAAAAAAATATATAAACAAGTGAAAATAATATGAAGTGAGTTTTTCATGGTTCTCCTCAGCATGTGCGTGATTGGGTTTTGTCCGGTTCTTGACGTGTCCTTTTTTGTTTCAATGTGATTTTATTAGCCCACGACCCGGTGAGCTAGCCGGTTTTCTAAATTTTATCTATGGTCGCCACTATGCGGCCACTATTGGTGGGTGCTCCGCACGGATGCCTCCTCTCGGCGGTCATCTTCCATGTTGCGTCCGAAGTGGCGGGGCACATGGAGGATGATTGGCTGGGAGGGAGGTGAATGAATGCGGGGCACGCAACAACATTCATCCTTAGAGAGCTCGGAAATGACGAACACTGTGCGGAAATTTTAACTGCACTGAAAAATCAAACACCACAAGCGAAATTTGTCGCCTTGACTCGTTTTTCAACAAGGAGGTCAGTCTTGGAAAAACGTCTGCTTCCACTATATCTTGTTTGAATCACAAGCGATAGTGGAGCATATCACCTGCAAAGCATTCGAGCCATCAACTATCAGGTGGTGGAATGGGAACGACTGCAGAAGAAAGAGGTTACGCAATGTTTCCGGTGCCAGCGGTTCGGCCACTCACCAGCCAATAGTCGAATGCAGCCTCGTTGCGTCAAGTGCGGGGATGCCCATGAGCCGCAAAAATGCATCAAATGCAAAGCCTTCGGACACCCAGTGTCATTTCGGGGCTGCCCATCCGTCCAAAAAATGGAGAGTGTGAGAAAACCAGCAGCCACAGGAACTACTACTTCACCTGCTACGAGACCACCAGCGGCACATTTTAGACCGGGAATATCTTTTGCAGCGATGACAAGAGGCGCATCAGCTCCAATCTCGACTCCAACAGTGGCATCGCTAGCTAGCACCACAAGCGGATGGTATTAGCATGCTAAGTCAAATAGCTAGTAAACTTGATATTTTAAATAATGTAGTTAGAAATAACATATATAAAATAAATTTACTATTTAACAATGCAAGTTATGTATACTCCACCCAAATTCAATAACACTTCCAAATAATTGTTTACCCTAACCTTACGTCCCTAATTAGATGACCAAAATCAATGTGATTTGTTTACCCTAACCTCACGTCCCTACTTAGCTGACCAAAATCAATATCATTTGTTTATCCTAACCCCACGTTCCTAATTAACTGATCGTACCAATATTGATTATATGTAATTCCCTTATCCAAATCCCCCTATATAAGTATTTGGATTAAGATGACAAAGTCAGTCTCGAGTCTTAAGTCCTAAGCGATTATTGTTAAATCCAAAAGTCCGAAACTCAGTTTGTAATATTTCGGAAAACGGATATTGCAACATTACGTGTTAAAAGAAAAATAAAGTAGAAATAAATTTACATTTTTATACAAAACAACGCTACGAATTATTTAATTGGCGCAGTCGGTAAACGAATAGAACGAAAAAAATACGGAAATAAAACCGAATAGGTTGGATCGCGTTTTTTTCCTGAAAAAGGAAAAGCCGGTGAATATTTTCGAATTATCGTTCATCATCGGTAATTGTCGTGGTATCTGAAAAGGCGTCGCGAAAAAAAACCGATTAAATAAAATATTAATTTAAACTTGGGAAAACAAGTTAAGCCTAAAGGTTTTTTTAAATGCGTGGGTGAGGCTGCCCATAAACCCAAGAATAAAAAAAAAGTAACAAAAAGTGAATGTGTGAACGAAGAGACCAGCGAGGACAACAGTTTTGCAGTAATAGAACAACGTTCAGCCAAATGGAAATTCAGGAGCTACAAAGTCAACTGCAAAGGAGGAAGGAGCAAAACCAACAATTGACAGGTGCTCTTCAGCATCTTACAACCGAGAACGAGATGATCAACATGGAGAAGACTTTGAAGGCACATGGGCGTTTTTACCGGAAGAGGAGATATCACCATCAATTCCTTCATCGCAACAACAGAACATTATTTGAGCGGGATTCCAAACACCGAGTTACGAAGGAGAGCTACACGCATCATTTTTTATGAAAAAATTCAGGGTGAGGCAAAGGAGGCGATCATCAATTTGCACGAAAATGACGATTGGGAAGCAGTGAAGGAAGCATTAAAACAAAACTACCAGCCTGCCACCGAACCAGCAGAATTATACGGAAAATTTTGAATTTAAAGGCAAACTCGGTAAGTGATTTAGTTAGTGAATAACAAATGTTAAAAATTAAGTCAGACCAGTTAATAATGTACTATAAGGACCAGCCTTACATTGATTTGAAAAATGTCGACTCATTATTAACACACACAGTGAAAGAAATGACTCAAGGGGTCTTGTTTGATAAAATCTATGAAAAAGATAATATTCGAGATATTTTGAAAATAATTAAAGATAGAAGATTTGAGGACTCCTGCATTCGGCCGGAGTATCGAAAAAACAAATATGGTTCTGATAAAGCTTCAAAACTTTCGAAACAAAATTTCAACAGACATCAATACGGACAGACTTACAGTAGACATCCTAGGGAAAATTATAATTCGGGATTATTTAGGAAAAGCAATAGTTATAACGACAATAGGAATTTAAATCAAAACTATAATCAGAACGTCAGAAACAATAGTAATATTCACAATAACCAAAATAATTTTCGACATAATAATTTTAGTCGAAATTATAACTTTCAAAGAAATTCAGGCCAATATAGACAACCACCAGTACCAATGGATGTAGATAATATACAAGGGTGCAGAAATAACGATAAATGGCAAAATGTCAATGATTGTGAGTGTGATAACGAGAAAAGCGTGAAACTAAGAAAGTGTTCAGCTCCTAAATACGTAAGAGAGTCGTGTTGTGACCAATCCAATAATTCATTTTTTCACAACGAGCCTCGGATTATTTACCCCTAATCAAAATAACGATAAATGGTAAAGTGTATATAGCATTGATTGACACTGGGTCGTCGTTCAGTTTAGTTGACGATAAAGTTAATCATTTTCAGCGAATAAAAATAAATCCTGTTCCATTTACCACCATCGCTGGTAAAGATGCTTTTCAATACGAAATACATACGCCAGCACCGGCGGAATTTAAATCTTTATCTGGTGGCAAAATTAGATGGAAAATAAAAAGTCTGAGTAAAAGGAACTACCAATTTATAATTGGGTCAGATTTGCTCAATAATCTTGAAGCAAATATTAGCTACGAATTAAAATCTTTAAAAGTGAACAATCACATAATAAAATTTATTAACGACCCGTACCTAATAAATCAAATATGTCAATTGGAAAAAACTCGCACAGACTATCTAAATCGGTTAAAACTCGACCATCTTAACAACGAAGAATATTCGGAAATAGTAAAAGTAGTAAATAAATTCAAACATTTATTTTTCAAAGAAGGTGATAAACTTTCGAGTACACATTCCGTTCAGCACGAAATCAAAACAATAACCGATCAGCAAATAAACGCTAAACTATATAGATATCCACCCAAACATGAAGCCGAAGTACGGAGACAAATAGCAGAAATGGAGGATCAAGGAATAATACGAAAAAATTGTTCGAAGTACTCCAGTCCTCTAATAGTTGTTCCCAAAAAGATTGACAATTCTGGGCAACAAAAGTTCCGACTAGTAGTTGATTATCGGCGTTTAAACGAGATCACAATCGATGATAAATACCCCCTGCCCAATATGGATTCATTGTTGGATAAACTTGGAAGGGCCCTGTATTTCTCAACGTTAGACCTGGCTAAAGGCTATCATCAGGTATTGGTCAAGGAGGATGACCGAAAAAAACCGCATTAATTACACCACACGGTTTATACGAATTTTTCAGGATGCCATTTGGGCTGAAAAATGCCCCGGCCACCTTTCAACGTCTTATGAACGATGTTCTTAGAGATTTTATAAATAAAACTTGCGTGGTATATCTTGATGATGTTCTTATTTTTAGAACCTCATTGCAGGAATACATCAAGTCATTAAAAGACATTTTTAAAGCTTTAGAATACAATCAGTTAAAAATTCAAATAGACAAGTGCAATTTTCTTCAAAAAGAAACCACTTTCTTAGGGCATGTTATAACTATAGAGGGATTAAAACCGAATCCCGATAAAATCAAAATCATTGAAGAATTGGAATTACCTAAGACTGAGAGGCAAATAAAAAGCTTCTTAGGATTAACAGGCTATTACAGGAAATTTATTCGTGACTACGCAAAAGTAGCGCAGCCTATTACGAAGTACCTGAAAAAGGGAACACGTATTAATAGTGTTGAGTTCTTGCGAATTATGATCCGTCTGTAACAGAAAACTTCGACCAAAAATCATACGATGAAATTTTTTTACGGCGAATACTAGGGCAAGAGCTTCCTTTTCCACCTGGCTGTATGCTTTTTCTGCTTTGTTGAGTGCTCTGTGAGCATGTGCTACAGCTTTTTCGGAATTATCCGGGAACCGGTGTAGAATCACAGCTCCAATACCATTACTGCTTGCATCTGCTGCAACAATTATTGGCAATTCTGGGTTAAAATGAGTCAAAGTAGATCTGATTTGAGCATATGCTTGAGTTTTACAAATGCTTGATCACACTCTTCCGTCCAATTCCATGGCACGTCTTTTTTTTGCAATGTGTCCAATGGTTGTCTGTGTCTACGCATCTCTTTTATGAATGCACTATAATAAGATATTCCTCCTAAGAATGACCGTAGAGTTGAAACATCTATTGGTGGTGGCATCTCTTGTATTGCCTCGATTTTTTCAGGATCCGGTCGACGTCCGTTTTTGTCGATGATGACACCTAAGTACTTGATCTGCGCGAGCGAAAAACTGCATTTATCACAATTTAAAGTAAAACCGTATTTTTCGATTCGGTTTAAAACCCCGAAAAGGTTATTGTTGTGTTCTTCCTGATTTCTGCCGAACACAATTATATCGTCCAAATATGCAATAGCACCTTGCGCTGTGTTTAACATTTGGTCCATCAACTGTTGAAAAATTCCTGGCGCAGTTTTCACCCCGAATGGTAACCGGTTGTACGTGAATAAGCCGCGATGTGTATTGATCGTGAGCAGCTTCTTTGATTCGTCATCAAGTGGAACTTGTAAGTATGCGTCTGAGAGGTCTAGTTGGCTAAATACAGTTGCACCTGACAATGAAGAGAAAATTGCCTCCGGCACTGGCAGTGGATATTGATGAGGATTGAGCGACTCATTTATTCCCGTAGAATAATCTCCACATAATCGTAAAGATCCATTAGCTTTGCGGACAGCAACGATTGGCGTTGCCCATGCTAAGGACTCTACTGATGAAATAATCTCCAACTCTTGTAGACGTATAAGTTCATTTTCAATATCTGGCAGGATCGCAAAAGGCGCCGGTCGCCTTGGTCTTAACACTGGTACAGTATTGTGTTTCAAATATAGATGTGCTTTGAAGCTGGCACACAACCTTAATTTAGTACTAAACACTTTCTTGTACTTTTGTTTGACAACTTCCCTGATATTTGGCATAACACTTGTTTTATTGCAAATGGACACTAGTGGCAGATTCCACATTTTTAGCCGGTCTATTCCATCACTTCCAAATAGATCCAACTCACTGGTAACGTAGCATGGCATCCGTGCCTTATTTTGCCGGAATTCCAGTTCGCACTCAAGCACACCGATAATTTTGATTTTTCCTCCAGAGGCGCTTATGGCTTGGTTCGATGTTGTCATGAGTGTAGGGCTTCCAATTACTTGCCAAGTATTCTTGGAAATTAAAGTTAAATCCGATGCGGAATCAAATTGAAGTGTTACCATCGTACCATTAAGCCGCACTCGAATATACTTGCGATTTCGATTAAAATCTACTCGATTGACACTTCCGGTTGATTTATTTTTATATTTCGCCTTACTCTGCCTACCCGGTGGTCTAGGTGATAGTGATGGTGCGTTACAATACCCGTCGCGTGCAAATGTGTTGTGTGTAAGTACAATTGCGTACGTAGTGAAGCTCACCACAAAACCGGCATGGTGTTCGAGGCACATTTGAGTTGGTAGTGGTACGGTTTTTGTCGTTTCGAGCTGGTTTCGCGTTTCGAGCTGGTTTTATGTTAACCACATGCACATTGTTTGACTGTGTTGGCTTAGTTGCCGCCGATGCGATCATAGCTGAATCATGTTTCACATTGATTATGTGTTGGCATTCTTCAGCTAACGCATCCAATGATATAGTCTGCGCGTCTAATTTCGTTAGCAGCCGTGCCCGAATGTCGTTGTCTCTAGATGCGTGTAGTCCG
Source organism: Oxycera nigricornis (assembly GCA_963942545.1). NCBI lineage: Eukaryota > Metazoa > Arthropoda > Insecta > Diptera > Stratiomyidae > Oxycera > Oxycera nigricornis. Next base: position 68,859,608 of record OZ012659.1, on the reverse strand, counting down.
CATACAAACATAAGGCACTTGAATTGCTCAGCTTTGATTGATGATAGTTCGAATTTTTCGCATGCCTTATTGATTTTGCCGGCATACGAAACGAAATCATCTGTCTCGCTCTTGACCATTTTGAGGCATTGGTATCGATGATTGAACAATGAGGAGCGGCTACCAAATATTTTGGTTAGGGTTGTAATTGTATTGGCAAATTTTACGTCTCTTGGATGAGTTGGTAATATGTAATTAACATACCGCTCATATGTTGTCGGACCGAGTTTCCGAAGTAAAAGCCTTACTCTGGCCGCCTCGTCTAATGATTTTCCGTCAACCAAAAACAAATCCTCGTATCTGTTGTACCACGCCTCAAAAGTTAGGTCTTCTTCTGCGTTGTAATGGTACTCTACCATGCTTGCAGCAAGTGTTTCCAATAATTCCGGATTTTCTCCGGAAGTTTCCATCGGAGCCGTTCTTTGTCCTTTCTGGGATGCTGCTAGTGTTTTTGTGAGGTGTTCCATGAGCAAATTTTGCTGCGCGAGCAGTTTTGCGATGGCTTCGGCATCCATTTCCGTAATATATGTAAGGTTATTTCACTTTGCAATCACTTTGTCTTTAGATCTTTAAAGCAGATCCCATCCTCGTCGCCACTGTTGAGTTCTTGCGAAGTAAAACACAACCAATTCTAATCAGGTATAAAAGTAAAATATGTATACTCTGGAATGGTACACTAATGAGAAATGCGCGGGTGCTGTGGTCGACTGCTCTATCTAGACTGCCTCCATCTTGCCCATCCTCTCGGGCCGCTGAGTTTGTATGGGTGGCCAGCCGCTGAGTGTGTATGGGTGGCCATGGTTGATGTGTTTCATTGCTTCCTTATGGGTATACAACAAATAGCAAAGATCCAACATATATAGAAGCCTTTGAAAAATTGAAAAAGCTCGTAAGCTCACATCCTATTCTTCGTTTTCCAAATTTCAATAAACAATTTCATCTCACTACGGATGCTTCCGATTATGCAATTGGTGCCGTTCTATCTCAAGAAGAACATCCCGTCTGCTTTGCATCTAGGACCTTAAATTCTCATGAACGAAATTACTCAGCAACGGATAAGGAATTCTTGGCAATTATGTGGTCCGTAAACTACTTTAGGCCTTACCTGTACGGAAACAAGTTCACTATATTTACAGACCACCAGCCAATCAAGTATTTACATGCGAAATATAGAGGTAAAGACCTCTCACCTAGGCATCAACGGTGGCTTCTAAAACTGGGCGAATACCAATTTACAATTGAATATTTGAAAGGTGAACAAAATCGAGTAGCTGATTTCTTAAGCAGAATACAGTGTGAAAAACAAAATGAAAATTTAGATAGCGACAGCAAAACTTATGCTGAATCTGAAATAGGAGTTCTTTTCAATATGGAAGATAATGATGTAACGATGGCTACTAATCACTCAGCAAATGAGAAATTACTACACCATATTCCTATCAAAGAAGAAGTTGTTAACAAATATAGGACACAAATAATCCTTACCAACAATAAAACGAAGGATACGGAAATCATCCATGATAAACGAATAATCTACATAGCTGAATATGACTTCAATAATTTAACAGATATATTCAGAAGATACATAAGAACAGCGAAAACGGGTATATTCTCCGAAATTCCAGATAATAAGTATAACGTCGTACAGGAAAAATTAAGGGAATTATATTCCAACGACTCTAATGTAAATTTTATTCGATGCTCTTTCAGAGCGCAAGACATATACACCGAAACAGAAGCGGTGAAACAAATTTCACTCTATCATGTAAAGGAAAGCCTTCATTCGGGTATTCAAGAAACATTTAACGCCCTTAAACACCGAAACACCCAAAACTACTAGAACTTATCAATCTAGTGATCGACCAATGCGAAGTCTGTCAGCAAGTAAAATATGACAGAAAGCCAACAAGACCAAAATTTAAATTGTCCGAAAATCCAACAAATATTATTCAAATAATTCATATAGATCTCTATTTTATTATGAAACATGCCTTTATGACAATTGTTGATAAATTTTTTAAATTTGCTTCAGCTTATTACCTTAACGACAGAAATCATATGACTCTTATAGAAATTCTAGAGGATCATTTTGCCAAAATTGGTAAACCAGATAAAATAATTGCTGGAAACGAGTTGAATGCATTACAAGTAAAACAATTTCTGAAATCTGAAAATGTTGAGCTTTATATAACGAAACCTCACAGCCTTACAGGAAACGCCGATGTTGAGAGGCTTCATAATACTCTGGCTGAAAAATTCCGGATTCTAATTTTTGGAAACCCCAAGGAAAGTCCAAAGCGCTTGATGGAACAAGCAATTAGAAGCTATAATGATCGTTTCCATTCCACAATTAAATGTACTCCCAATGAGGTTCAACAACATAAAGTCGATATTTCAAAAGTTAAGAAAAACCTTATAGAGACAAAGAATAAAATCATATCAAAGCTAAATCAAAACAGGGAACTGTACAACGAAACACGTTCAACAGGTTTTATAAAGAATTATAAAGCAAATAGGCAAAAACATAGACCCAGGTTTCGAAAAGCTAAATTAGTAAATGTTGATTTCGTCAATGTGAAGAGAAAAGTTAAGTATGCAGACTTTGAAGAACCAGAAGTTGGATTCACTGAAAGTCAACAATTAATAACAATAGATAGAGCCCTTAATGGCGGATCACAGAATGAAGTTTTGATCTCGAAATTTCATATCAACATTACTAGAAGTGACATTGTAACATTATCGGAGGGATCGTGGCTAAACGATAATATTATTAACTTTTATTTTAACCTTATTTTCGAACGAAGTGAAAAACAGAAGTCGGAAAAACAGTTGAAAGTTTATGTTATGAATACATTCTTCACAATTCAATATTTGCAATCAGGATATAAGGCGGTTCGCAGATGGACTCGCAAAATAGATTTATTTTCGTATGATTTAATTTTAATACCGGTGCATATTGATCAGGTACATTGGTGTCTTGCCGTCATAAACTTTAGGAACAAAACCTTAAAATATTACGATTCAATGGGAAAGCCAAATTCTCAACTTCTAAATGCTCTAGAAGAATTTATGAAAGAAGAGTCGCTAGATAAACGTAATTTGACCTTAGATACATCCGCATTTGTTAAAAAAAATGTCGATGATATTCCAAAACAAACCAACGGCAATGATTGTGGAGTCTTCTGCTGTATGTTTGCAGAGTATTTAGCCAGAGGCAGTGAAATTTTATTTTCCCAAGAAAATGTGACTTTCTTCAGGAACAAAATAATTTTCGAAATAATGCAGGGCGAATTACTATTGACAAGTTAAAAAAAAATTAGTTGGTCATATCATTAGTATAACAGAAATCCTAGATGTTATCAATCAATTTCGTATGAATACAGTTTACACGGACGACAAACACAAAGATTTGATACTTACTGAACTTGAACATTTAACAATTAAAACAAAAAGAAAACAAATGATAACGTATTAATTTTGTAATAGAAATTTCAACAGAATATGTTGTTGTACAATTGAAAAAAAATATCCTTGTAACAAATGAAAATTATAAGGAAATTGACAATCAAAAACAAGCTTTTTAAACCTAATGTAACTGAATATAAATTTGAATATAATAGACATCTTAACGAGTTAGAATTAGGATTATTAAACATTTTATATAGCATGGTAATTGTAGACTAATCAAGATGATGAATACCCAAAATATTGAAATTAAATAAACAGCCAATTGTAATGAAAAATTCAAACAATTTCACTGTAACACAAGATTGAAAAAAAATTGATTCATTTTAACCAAAGTAACGTTAAAATTCTAGAACATTACTTTTTAAATACAGCTGACAAAATTCATGATTGTTTTTATTATAAGTACAACCGTAGATACAAACCATAATAATAATATAAGAAAATGTAAATAATATACAGAAAATTCAAGCACTACAAGTACATGGAAATTTAACTTACGGATCAATGTCAGTAATATTCTGTTAATTGCATTTACCATTTTGGAGCATTGATCTATCTTCAAAAAAAAATATACAATTGAAAGTCAGCATTGAAAGTAGAATTCAGGAGAATTCTTTTTGTAAGGGGGGAGCAGTTATGTATACTCCACCCAAATTCAATAACACTTCCAAATAATTGTTTACCCTAACCTTACGTCCCTAATTAGATGACCAAAATCAATATGATTTGTTTACCCTAACCTCACGTCCCTACTTAGCTGACCAAAATCAATATCATTTGTTTATCCTAACCCCACGTTCCTAATTAACTGATCGTACCAATATTGATTATATGTAATTCCCTTATCCAAATCCCCCTATATAAGTATTTGGATTAAGATGACAAAGTCAGTCTCGAGTCTTAAGTCCTAAGCGATTATTGTTAAATCCAAAAGTCCGAAACTCATGTTAAAAGAAAAATAAAGTAGAAATAAATTTATATTTTTATACAAAACAACGCTACGAATTATTTAATTTGCATGTATGAGCCATGTTGGACATTAATCGCGGCGTGTCGTTCCTAGCGATTGATGAGCTTAAGCTCATTTCGATTAATGTCAACTCGATCGTGACTGTTCAACGCCGCTCGAATCTGCTCGACTTTGTTGTGAGGCAAAAGCTGCACATTGTACTTCTCACAGAAACCCGCCTCAATTCAAGACATTCTGTGACATTCAGAAACTTTGAATTCGTGCGAAACGATAGAGCCAATTGTGATGGGGGAGGCGGTACCGGGATTCTGGTTAGAAGGCCTTATCGTTTCACCGTGGTGAAGAAAGCCGAATTCAAAGTCTTTGAATGCCTGGAAGTCTCCGGTATCAAGTTTCCCCTGCTGGGCGGCGATAACCTGTTTGTTATCTCTGAATATGCAGCCGGAAACAACAAACCAAGTTTCGCGACAAATTCTATTTCCTGTTCCAGATACTCCATGACTTGAACGCCAGGCACTAATCGTGCCAACAACTCGAGAGGTGTGTTCCTGGAATCGTGGGTAACACAGCCCCAGGTGTAGTACAGGTGTCAATCCTCGCTTAGGTTAAATTAGGTTCAGGTGTGAATTTCAAATTGTTGTTCTAGTTTTTCAATTTTTGTTATTTAATACTGATATCGATAAGTTAGAACATAAGCGAAAGATGTAAAAAAAATTAAATAAAGATGAATAAACTTCGAGTGCCCTAGTGGCCATTTAGTTTTTAAGTATATGATAATCCTCTAGCTTTAAGGATTTTAGCATGTAGATATAGTTTTCGAACAATAAAGCTATTTTAAAACTAAAACTAAAAAAACATCTAAACCGTCGGTAGTTTTAGACCTCGCACAAATATGAATATGAATTGTGTTTAAGTAAAAGATATTTTATGGCATTTATGGACATTAAAAGAAGGAAAATTAGTTTGGCTCCAAGAATTGACAGCGTCCGAATCGATTTGGAGAGTAATACAATCTTCTTCTGAGCGAAAGACACTGTACAACAGACACTGTCAAGGAGAGGCCACGGTCTCGCCATAGACATAGTTGTGAAATCATGGATTGATAGTGTACGTGAAAACAGTCCGGACATATTTCAGCAAGACTCTGCTCCTTTACACAAAGCCATTACAACACAAAGTTGGATAGCCGAAAATTTCTATAACCACATCACCCCAAACTTATGGCTACCTAGCGCCACTGGGTTTTTACGTATGAGTTGTAGTTGAGCGGAATATCAATAAACATCCTTAAAACATCATTTCATCTCTGAAGGATGCAATAAAACCACAATGATAAACATGTAAAAAGGATATTTTATTTGGATATGCACTCGCTTTCGGCCCAGAATTGAGTCCGTTATTGTCGCTTATGGAAATTTCATTTAATAATTGTATATACCAGAAATTAATTTACGTCATTTAAAAATTTCATGAAATTTTAATAAATTAGTTAAATTTTGTTAGCAAATTTGTTTTGATCTCAATTTGTCCTCGAATACCGTACGCACCCTGTACAAATTGAATTTTCAGAATAATAATTAGCTAAACATGCGTATTTACATGAGCCACATTGAGAAAATTTTTCTTTTCAGCAGAGCAAAGCGTTTGATGAAAACACCGAATGACCATAGATTTGCGCCTAGGACAGTTGTACTCTCAGCGAGAATGATCAATTTTTATGAGGCAACTAGATGATGTAGGAGGCTATTTTTTGTAACTTTCGATACTCACGGATGGTACACAATAAACCAAGCTTACGTTTAACGTGGTCTATCACCATGTCTATACCGGTGTTTTAAGCCAGTGTACATGGAGCATTGTAAAAGTGTAACAATAGCACGACCTTTCCCTTCCGCAGATAAATCATTCAGAGGTGAATGAGGAGCAGATGTGGAAACTGGACGATCTAAGGTATTAATAGAATTAATTTTGGAGACTGCTTCGCTGACTAGATTGACAGATAGTAAAATTAGGTTTCCACTGTTCACGGAAACCTCTAGAGCTATTGTTTGTTTTATCTATGCTATGCGGTGAATACTTTTGTCTGGTTTCGGAATTGCACCACGACACAAATGAGATGATGATGATACCGGTGTAGGCGTTGTATTTCCATCAATTTTAATTTCAGTAGTTTTTCACTGATTGAGCTAGCACAAGGTGAAATCAGGTCCTCAATGTCGTCAGAATTTGATACAGCAGATGCTAGTTCAATCTCACCAGTACCCAATAGCATTAACCTATTTAGGGATTGCTCCGTGACATAGATAATAGCTGTGTACACCAGTAGATACAGTCGATTCTCTGGCTGGGACAAGCAAGTGAGGAAAAGTGCTGGTGAAAAATGTCTACTTTGTCTGATAATGTTATGTAGGGTGCTTTCAAACATATAAGTATTTTCACAAATAAGCCACAGATAAATTGTGGAATTGGTCAATTTTTTACCTTTATTAGCTTGCAAATTTTATGGCATTTTGTGATTAAAAAAATTCTGGCATATGATCACCGCGATCGTCATTAATGGTAACGTTGGTTCAGTCTTCACATTCGAAACCAGTTATGCCACCGGCATCTAAACTGCACCATGTAGTGACTCTCTTGTGCGGTAAATGGGTTTCCAAAATCTCTTGTGAACTATTCTTACACCATAAATGGCAATATCACTTATTTTCAAGCCCATTGAGCCGGAAATGAGCCTCATTGATTTAAATGGTTTGACGGTAAAAATTGTAGCGTAAGTTTTTGCGTGGTAGCTTTTCAAGGCAAATTAAACATAATGTGAAAATGACAGCAAAATATTACGTCTGCAAGTGATATTTTTAAACGAAGATTGAAATCTTTAGAAATAACTTTTAGTTCTATAGGTATCACAACGATATGAAATGTTATTGGAATGCTCGGCAATAATTCTAACCAGCGAAGAATTAATTTTCAAATATTTCCCGTAAAATGTTTTCCCTTGGAAACCAGCGCAAAGAAAAAATCGAGATGACTCTTAACGTTTGAAAAGTGCGTATGTAGACCCACATGGAAGCAAATCATACACCATGCTGGAAAGAGCAAATTTATTTATCAAACTATCGAGACTATTCACCACTTTCAGACCGAAGTTAAAATCCAAATATGAGGTATTAACTGAAGTAGATGTTACCGAGTCATTATATTCTCATACGCTACCATTCAACACAGAAGGAGCACCACTGGATAAATAAAAAAATAATGCATTTTGCCTCGAGTTCAAATTTAGTCCCGATTGTAGGAAATAAAAACGTATTGAAGGCAAAATTTACGACAAATCAATATTCCGATAAAAGTACGCGTAAAAGAGAAATTATTATTGTCAAAAGCGAGGAGATGAGAATGTGGAGATGTCTAATTCAATTTATTTGATTGTTTAAGTTTTTCATCGCAAAATACATCCTAGATCTTCATAAAAATTCTTCATTGTTATTGCGCATTCCCTACTGCTGAATTTTTCCATCCACGATTTTAAGTAGTTACTGGAAACATATAGAGTATCACGAGCAAAGAAATACCTATAGAAGGTGTTGCACTTTTTTATAAACTGCGCAGATGGCTTCGAAACTCCTACCTCACAAAAGTGATTAACCCAAGCCCAGGATTGATACCCTGTGTTAAATATCAAGCTTTTCAATCTTAATTAGCTACAGCTAATCAGGATGGTCATGGAATCCATCTTTGCTTTAAACTTTGTAGGAAAAAAATCTCTAACATATCCTGATTCAAAAGTTACATATGTCAAAATAAACTTTGTGCCAAATTAACTTTGCAAATCGTCATACAACAGTATTTGTTTGTATTATTCCTATAGGAGTATGACGGTTTCTAAATAAAAATTATTAGAACATCAATAACTCTAATTTTTTGGAATCATTGATTAATTGCGTCAATTCAAATTTCTTCTACTAAACTACTACTAATTGAACCCCATTTCCTTGACTTACTTTTTTTATCCGAACAAGGAACTCGAACGTTGAATAAATGGAGCATATTCATTAAAAATATCAACGCGTTTGATTTACAAATTTTCATTTTTTTCTGTTCTTTATCCCTTATATTATTATATTATATAACATTATTATATTATATAATAATGTAATGTATTATATAACATAATGCAAGTTGTTTTTTCAAGATTTTTTTTTTGTAAAAATAAAACACAGATAAAAGATTGAAATGAGAATTTTTTTTGGCTTTTTTAGATTCCGCATTTGATCACATTTAGTGTTTAAAAATTATTTCTGGCATATGATAGCCGCGACTGCGTTTTAGGAAAGCCATCCTGTCGGTCCAATTACACACCACTTTTTCCAACAAAGTCGGCGTTATTTCGACAACAACCTGTCAAATGTTTTCTTCCAAGTCATCAATAGTTGATGGTTCGTCAGCACAGACAAGTAACTTGACGTATCTCTACAGGAAATACTCCAACGGATTTAATTGACACGATCTGAGCGGCCAGTCGACAGATTCATTTCTTGAGGTTCGTCCCAATAAAGTAATGATTTCATGCTTTGTATGGCATGTTGCGCCATCCTGCTGAAACCATTTGCTCATCAGACAATTGTCATTGATTTTGATGATAAAAAAAATACGAATAATGTGTTGTTAGCTATTGCTGTTAACGGTAACGATGATTCCGTCTTCATATTTGAAAAAAAAGTACCGATTATGTCGTCGGCGTGTAAACCATAACAATCAATGACTTTTTGGGGTGTGATGGTGTTTCCAAAGTCTTTTGAAAATCATCTTCACACCGAAAACGGTGGTTTTGCTTATTTACGAACCCAATAGGCCAAAAATGAGTCATATCGCTGAAAATGATTGACGATAAAAATGCAGTCCAACTTTCATCTCATTCTCCGGAAGTATCACGCAAAGGATGGTCCAATAGCTTCAATCGCTGTGCCATTTGAATTTTTCAGGGCTTCAGTGTAAGACTTTACCTCAAAATTTTCCATGTAGTAAACAGACAAAAGTCAAGTTGTTGACAACAAATCGATCGATAAATTTGAATCCTCAGTTCCACTACCCTCTACAGTACCGAAAGCTGCCTCGGTACGCAATGAACGAGTTGGATGTCCAATGGATTATACCTGGACAAAAATCTTTGTATTGCTCCGATGGACTATTATGTACACCATACATTGGACGAAGTGCTCTATAAGTTTGGCATACAGGACGAAATTTTGGAAATAAAGTTTCACTATTTGGAACCGCTGTTTGGATGTAAATCTATGGTAATTTGCCTGGGTTAATTAAACATATTCTTAAAATGACAGCAAAATTTGACAGCTAAGTAGTATCCTCATCATTTTATGAAATGAAAAACATTAGATAAAACGTATGCTTTCCTGTCATAAAACATTGGGTTAATAACTCTCAAACTATGGGGAAAAATTGGTGTGAAGTTTCAATTATCTAATGAAGATAAAATAGGTTTGTGTTAGATACCATGAACTTTTTGTGTAATATATGATTACCAGCTCCTAAATCACTCATTATGGCTTAGACTGTAAACCCGCAAAAAATTGTCTGCTTCCAGTTCTCGAAAAGGCCTCTGACCATATTTGAGGAAGATTATTTTCTCTTTTCATTTTATCTTTTCAATTTTTGTTACCTGTACATTATTGACTGCTTAAAGTGTTGCACCGTTGGCGTTGTCATAGCACTAACTTGATTTCACTGTCATTTTACTAAAAGCTAAACAGAAAATTTGAGATGGATGTTCAATTCCTAGTTCTCATAACTTTTACGACTGCATGTCCATCTTTGCAATGTTAGAACGGATGGCTACGATAAATATTTTTTCATAGTTTTACTTTTGTAGTGTCATCCCTGCTCCATGTTTTTACATCTGACCTTCAATGCAAATTCTTTTGAGATGCTCCTCATTTACCAAAAAAGAAAGAGGAAACTTCTGCAATTCCAGTTCTATTATGAGAGGTTTTGTCTCTACATATTTAATTTTCGGGTTACAGATCTCTCTGTGATATTAAAAACATTATTAAAGAGGGTGTTTTTAAAGCTATTAAAAAATTTGTCATTGCAGTTGTCAAATTTGGCTAATATTTCGACATTAAGTTTAACTTATTTTGGCCAAATTCCATGCTTACGTCCAAACACCGTCTCAAAATAATGCAAATTTATTTGCAAAATTTACGCTTTGTACGCCAAATTTGAATAACATTTCGTCCAAATTAAAGTGGTCATAAATCTTCTATTTGAACAGCTCATACGCAAAATGATAAAAAGATTTAAGTCCACGTTTACTAAATTGGATAATTTTCATCCACCGAAAGATGGTACAGTATACCGAGGCAACTATTCTCTATATATTTTGTGGGTAGATTAAATTCATCCTCTCAAGATTCATGTAAAGCATTGTTAAGGTTATTTTATTAATTATGACGATTAGTATAAGCAGTTCACAAAATTATAAGAAAAGCGAATTAATGGTAAACCAAATAATTTCAACTGACTGTTTGAGACATACAACATCGCTGTAGCGTTAAAAAACTACACGAAACAAAATCAATTGTCTTCTATTATTATTTCACCAGCAAAGCAAACATTAAAGTCCAGCTACAACCGGAAAATGTAGGGGGTGCTTTTCATAAATTTAGAATTTTCAATAGTGATATTTGTCATTGTATCTGTCAAATTTTTTTGTCATTTAAACATTTTGTGTAATTTGCTGTGGAAAACTCCCGTGCAAAAAGTAACAGCCGAACAACGTCTTCAAACAGTTGAAATTTATTTCCGAAATTCGCGTTTTGTGCACCAAACTTACAGAGCACTTTGTCCAATTTATGGTGCTCATAATCCTTCATCTGAGCAGCTCATACGCAAAACGATTGAAAGGTGTGTATCCATATTCTTCGTTTTCTCGGTGTTTTTGCGCCATTTCAGTAATTTATTTTAAGTAAAAGTTTTACTTAAAATAAATTACTAGTGTGTATCCATGTTTACTCTATTGGACAACTTCGCCTCGATCCATCTACTACCTTGAACCCTATAAGATCCAACTAGTGCAGTAGTTGAAGCCATTGGTCCATCGTCTGTGTCGTTTCAGTGATAAGGCACATTTTTGGCTTATTCGGTTCGTAAATAAGCAAAATTGCCGTTCTGATGTGAAGATAATTTTTAAGAAACTTTGAAAGCCCCATTACATCGCAAAAATTCACTGATTGGTTTGGTTTGCATGCCGTCCTCATAATCGGTACTTTCTTTTTCAAATCTGATGACAAAACCAACATAACCGTTAATGGCGATCGCTACTGACAAACGATACGAATTTTTTTGATTCAAAACATAAATACCAATTGTTTGAGAAACAACTGGTTCCAACAGGATGGTACAACAGCGTGTGAAGTCATTACTTTATGGAGCCGAACTTTTGGTAAACGATTCATCTCAAGAAATGGACCTGTGAACTTTGCACCCAGATTAAGCGATTTGACTTCATAGGACTACTTTTTAAGAGGTTACATCAAATGGCTTGTGTATGCTGATGAACCAGTAATTATTTATGACTAAAAAGTTAACATTTGACACGTTATTGGTGAAATAGGACCAGTTATGCTGGGAAATAGGTGTAAAATTGGACGGACTTGACTGATGACCTTCCTAAGAAGCAAGTGTGGTGTTCATATGCCAGAAAAATAAAACTTTAAATATTGGTAAATTTTGCGAGCTAATAAAGCCAAAATTTGGCCATTTCAGTAATTTCTCTTTGTTATATTTGTTTGGAAAAAATTAAGTTGAAAAAACAGAATATATTTTTAATGTTTATAAGCCAGCATACAATTAGGAAATGGTAACGTCAACCGAACGTGTGGCGTCACTCAGTTCCCGAAGATATCGAATCAGTGCCGAAGTACATGTTCCGCTTGTTGCGGTCAAAGCAATCCATTACGCACTTCTTCACACGTAGAACGGACAAATCGGGCTGACCATCTATGGCCTGCTCTTGGTGAAACAAATATATTAATATTTGGAGCTGTTGTGTACAATTCTGTCGAAGTTTATTGTGGATAAAGGTTTATGTTAAAAAAGGTAGCTTGCTTCGTTCAGATTTCACGATTCTTTTCCAGGTGAAGCGGTCAGTTTCATTTATGATACAAATACAATACTAATGAATGATAATTGTTTTCAATCATATCCTAGCCCAGAATTCCTCCAATTCCACACAGCAGTTTTGAATGGCTTCACTTGCTAGTTCGAAAGAAGAATATTCTTGTTAAAATTCTGTGAAACTAAAAACAGAAGATAGTTTTAAAAAATTGGACCTAAGAAATATATCAGAGGCAGTAAATTGTCTAAAACTAATTTTCGAAAATAGCCTTCAGCATTTACCCCTGGTCACTTGCCAGCCTCTGAAATTTATTTTAATTACCTCAATGACAACAACGATAGCAGAAAGACTCTTTCCACGCGAAAAAAATCTTTTGACAATATACAAGTCAAGATAAGTTAACAGCCTTGGTCATGGTTTCAATTGCTACTTTTAACCGATAATTTAAAAAATGTACATTTAGTACTAAAATTATATTTTTGATGAGTCGTGAACCTTGTGGCCGAGAGTGAGTATAGTATTTGACAACCTTTTAGCTTTTTTATTCATTCATATTCGCTTGCCATTGCAATTATTCAGGTTTTGTCTGAGTTTTCTACTTATACTTCTGCAAGGTGCCAATATACCAAAATAACATTCAAAACCCAATTTAAGTATAAAGGAATCATTTAATGCATAAGCAAAAATTTAAGTTGATAAGAATGTTTTCGCCAACTCCACTCGCTACACATGGAACAGTCATACGTGACTATAAACGATAGCAAAGTTTGTTCAAGCGCTGATTTGACATTGGTATGTTTTAAGCTGTATACCTGATTGTTGACTATACTCTTATTTGATTGATAATGTGTAACCAAATAATGTAATCTGCATTGTGACTATTTGTAGCTAAATGTCGTATAAATATTGGGTCCATGATAGCCTTACCCCGATTTCTGATAACTTTGTTTGCATTTATTTTGAAATATTATGCAGCATCAAAATAAATATCAAGTAGCCTTCTAAATCAAGACTTTCTTAAAGTGGAAATTTATTATTCAGAACAGTACATTCGTAACACTGACAAAGTCGTACATTTGAGAAGACAATCTTTTAGTTTGAACATTTTCTATGAAAGAATCATCCAACGATTCTTCATATTAATTGGTTCTATTCTTCAAACAATAAAATCATCAATTCTATTTGCACCATTAACTAAACCAACATACGTTCTGCATGATTTAACTACGAGATAAAATTTAACACCTTTTCATTGAACGTAAACCTTTTAATGGATGTTAATGCAAGATCAATTTTTCCATTAAAACAGAAAACTAAATTCGTCATTCGAAAAATCGTGGGTCTTTATGTAGATGTGTCTGAAGTGTTTGCTTGCAATATAAAATATATACTTTTATAATGCAAGCATAAAATAAGCCAGTAAGTTTCCAGTAATATTCACATAAATATTTAAAATATTAAACACATAAATAATAATGAAAATAATGCTACTTTAAATAATAATGAGAGGTACTCATAACAGTGATTGGAATGAGTTAATATTAATCGTATCAAATATGGGAGTGTCAAATGATTACGTAAAGCTTTTGGTGGATAGGAGTGGATTAGTTTGATTGTATAATCGAGCGGATCAATCGGAGCGGGGACAGGTTACAAAACCTTTTATACGTAATTTGTTATTTTCATATCGATGCTTGAAAGACAAAATGGCGCTAACGAAAACGAATGCAGTTTTTGTTATCACGCCGAGTGGAGAGATTTTATTGCGTGATGGCCATTTTGAATAGTTGCGTTCAAAATTTCTGTGACTGCGGCATAATCACTTAATTTGTATTTTTGCACGATTTTACATCAATGAGACTAATAGTTACTTCTTATTTTGCAATTGGTCTTCAAAAACATTGAAAACGCAGTTAATAATTGGTTTGATTGCATGTGAAAAATAAAAAGTATTACAAATGATGAGGGAGGAAGTAATTGAATCTAACGAATACTAAAGAAAAAAACTACTAAAACCTACAATTTTTCACTTGATGAAAACCTTTAAGAGCATATGATATTGCAAAGTATTAACTTCAAAACATTTTACCATTTAAAGTGTTGATTACCAAAAATGTTTTTTAATTTAACCAGTTCTTCCATTAAAAAGTAAACATGGTACTATGAAACCTATTCAAACTCTGCTCAAATTGTGCAAATTCCAATCAACTTGGATTGACATAACGGCAAAATCTTTAGAATAAGGGATATCAGGTAATAGCATTCACATGAATCCTTTTTACATTGTGACTGTCAATGAATTTTTATTTTCTAATTAATTTTTTCATAATCATGGAAAAAGTTTTTCTGATTTGTTTACAGAAACTTTTCAGAGTATGTAAGTTTTACAAACATTAATTATTGTTTTGTGCAAATCAGGTTAAAAATATAAGTTTTATGAAAAAACCTTAATTTTTTAATTGAAAATATTTTAAGCCGTTTTTTTAATGTAAAAAACGGCTTTAACAAAATATTTTATAGAATCACAAAAATGTTAGCACATTGATTGACACCCTAATATTGCAAATTTTACAAATGATTCGTGAGATATACCGCATGACAGAAATGACCTTCAAGGGGTCAAAACAACAAACCCCCCGACCGGAATCTCCCAAAAATAATCTTCTCTTAAAATTTCAAAGACGCTTCGATTGACAGCTGAACAAAGTCGATACGACTTTGTTTACGTGAATTGTGCTCATAGAAAAAATTGTCCAAGAACGTACGTTAACACACACATCCTTGTTTCTAAAATAACACTTAAAATATAAGTTAATAAATTTACAACGGAGAGCAAATAAAAAAAATATATTTAGAGCTGAGCTGGCGCGTTTAGGTCCTAACTCACCCACCTTTAGGTACGATGGTCCTCCTTTGGTCGAAAGAATTGAATGTCGTTGAATCCTACATTCGTAGTTCTTGGCCGTGGAACTGATATCGGAGAAGAGGTGGTGTCGGAACAGGTGGTGGTAGCTCCGGAACTTGCTGTACCGCTAGTACTGACTGTTGATATGTGTACGTTACTGGTTCTATTGCAGATGGCTGTAAGGTTTCTGATTAAATTCGGTATACAAGAGATGTTTGTGATATCCGTAATTTTGTTCGATTTACAAATACTTAATTTTTTTACAATTTCCAATTACGCCAAATATTTGTTCATTGCTTTTCAAAGTTTTACTAAATTGGATGTCACTGACAACATGATTCTTTTTACTGGTTTTATTAATAATATTAATTATATACAATAAGGATGACATGTTTGTTATTATTTTTATTTCTGCAAAATCAAAATCCTCTTCTATTGTGGAGTATGGTAGCAGCTCTCTATCTAAAATGTCTGTTGCTAATTTTATATCTATTTTGGATTATATGATGGAATTGATAACACCAAGTTTTGCCCAATGGATTGTGAGATTTATGTTTCTTAGGCCTTTTTTTAACGTTTAGAGGTGGAAATCTTCAAAAGATACCGATCAGCTCCTGCCTCTCGACATGCCGGACTTCTACCGACTAAAACTACCTCTGTTTCCTTCAATCACTCTCTCCATCAAATTTAATATTTCTCCGTATTTAAAATTTCAGTACATAGTACTTCCCAGACGATAAAAATCGGTATAAGGGATAGTACCAAACCTGTAAGTTTTAGTTTTCTTTTAGTTAGATTAATAGTTCAGACTATATGTTTATGAATTATTTCCTGTTGATTACATGTTTGGCTTTGACTTTAGTGAAGCTGATTGTACTTGTAACTCACTTCGAATGTTGGTTCTGAAGGAAATATTTTTTAGTGTCGTTTTAAAGGAAGTTGGATTTGCTATGTTTTTAATTTTGCACGGTAGTGTATTGTAAAGTTAGCTGCTTTGTTGAAGGGGTCTTCTTTAAGCCGATCAGTTGTGGCAAATGCTTTAGCTATATTATTCATGTTTCTTATTCTGTAAGTGTTTTTCCGCCCAATTCTATCTAATTTCACAGCGCTATACTCATTACGGTGTAAATTCTTATGTATGAATCCAGCTCTTTCCATGGAAATCATGACTTGCAAATTCAATTCTTGGGCTGTTTTGTAAATTTCGCTCGTTGGAGTTGACATAGGGACATTGTAAATGATCTTATACGCCTTGCTTACTAATCTGGAGATGATCATGAGGTTACCTTTAGAAGTTTAGCACCAATTCAAGATGCCGTAGAAAATTTGGAAAGGATTTTGGATTTTTTTTCTTTGGAAAAAAGTAGAAGCGACGTAGAAAACCAATGAAGACAGCCAGCTTTTTCCTTAGATCATTTATGTGTGGAGTCCATGTTAGTTTCTCGTCTATGAGAAGTCCTAGATATTTTATTTGTTCTACTCTCTGGAGGCTCGTGTCATTTATTTTTACGTGTGATTGTATGTCAGCCTTGTTCTTTTGTTTGAAAATAATATATTTTGTTTTCCCGAGTTTATTGCCAATTTGCTTTGAAGAAACCAATACCAATAGCTGTCCAAGTCAGTATTTACTTTCTGTTCAATTTCGAGATAAGTTTTACCTGAGTATACGAGCACAGTGTCATCTGCGTACATAACCACTTTCGCAACAAGGTTTGCTTTTTTATGGAGTTGATATAAAGTAAAAATAGCGTTGGTCCTAGGATCGAGCCCTGCAGAACACCTATGCTAAATTCAGCAGTTTTGCTATTGACACCTCCAATTAGTGTATTTTGAAATCTATCCGTCAAGTAACTGCGTAATAATTTATTTGCTTTACCAACAATTCCATATTCACCCAGCTTGGTGATTGAAGTTTCATATTAATGATAATCTAAATTGAATATCCAGTATCATATCAAAATTTGTATGACTACTAACTTTAAACAATTTTTCAATTTGGTTTGATTTTTTCGTAATATTATTAATTCATAACAAATTGCCTATTATTGTTTTCTAGCATATTATTAATTTCGGCTTTGATAGTTAAAAAATCTTCGTGATCTAGATGACCTGCAATCCATTTCCAAGTAGTACCGATAAAATCGAGTAATTTTTTAATTTTCGTGCTTTCAGATAACAAACAAGATATAGAATTTGCTCAAGCTCATAGGATAAATGAGATGAAAAGGCACAAGCCGCGAGGTGCGACCCTTGAGGTTCACATGGTCAACTTCCCAGTAATATCTACATTAATATTAAGAATAGTCAAAACAATAATAATTATAAAAATAGTACTACTTTATAAAATAATAATTAGCGCTACTCATAACAGTAATTGTAATGAGTTAATATTAGTCGTATCATGGGAGCTTCCATTGAACACGTTGTGCTTTTGGTGGATGGGGGATGGCTTGGTTTGATTGAATATGCATGCGGATCAATCGGTGGGTGGTGGGGGTAGGCTACAAAGCCTTTTCTACGTTATTTGTTATTTTCATTTCGATGCTTGAACGATAAAAGAGCGCTAACAAAAATGAATGAAGTTTATGTAATTACTCCCACTGAAGAGATTTTGTCGCGTGGTGGTCATTTTGAATAGTTTTGTTCAAAATCGCCATGACTTCGGCATAATCATTGAGTTTTTTTTATGAAAGCTTTTCAAAGCATATGATCTTGCAAAGTATTGACTACAAAATATTTTACCATTCAAAGCGTTCATTACCACAAATACAAATTTGATTAATTTTTTTTTGTTTTGCAAAATGTAAGCAGCGTTTTTATTAAAGCTAAAACACGGTACTGTTGAAACTATGAAAAATCTGCTGAAATTATGCAAATATTAAAAAACTTTGATTGATTTAAAAACAATGTCTTTAGAATAAGAGTAATCAGGTAATATCATTCGTATGAACACTTTTCACATGGTGACTTTGAATAATTTTTTTATTAAATTTTTTTTTGTAATCATGGAAAAAGATTTTGCTGGTTTCTCTTAAAATCTGATAAGAATTTATAAATTTTATAAACATTTATTACTGTGCTGTGGAAATCAGGTAAAAAAATTTTAATTTTTTGAAAAAGAACCTAAATTTTGGCAACGATTTTTCAGAAATTAAAAAAAATCATGAAAATGTTAAGACGTGTCTATTGACATCAGCGATGCAAATACTATATTTGGTTCGCGAGATATAGTGAATGACATGAATGACCTTGAAGGTCATGATGACCTCTTGATTTTTTATTTATTATTTATTTTTTCATAATCACTAGAAAAAAATTTGCTGGTTTTTTTCAAGAATTATTTGCAGTATATAAATTTTACAAACATTGATCACTGCGGTTTGCAAATTAAGCTAAAAATTTATTGTTTATGAAAAAAAACGTATTTTTTTGTATTTTTTTTTAATTAAAAAAGGGCTGTAACATTTTTTTCGAAAATTCTATAAAATTACACCAATGTTAATACGCGTCGATTGGCACCTCAATAATGGAAATCCCATGTTTCGTGAGATATAGCGGATGACAGCAATTAACTTCAAGGGGTCAAAACGGCAACCCCGCACCCTCCCCCGTCCGAAGTTTCTCAAAACTCATCAGCTCTTAAGATTGCAAAAACGCTCCGATTGACACCCCAACGAAGTCGATATGACTTTGTTTACGTGAGTTATGCTCGTAGAAAAACTGTCAGCGAACGCACGTACGTACGTACGTACGTACACACACACACATTCATCTCCCTTTCTAAAATCACTTAAAATATACTTTAAAGACCTCAAAACGTAAAAAATGTTGAAAATTTCAATTTCGATTTTCGAGGCGATTATAATGCCTAACTTCTGATAGATTTAGGCCTGGTGCAATTTCTTTAATAAATTGTTCGCACTGATCGATATCTATACTACGAATTAGTTTTAAAATTGCCGTCCTCTATTTTCACTTTTCCTGTGTGAAAGGCAACAATGTGGGAGCTGGAGAAATCTAGTATTTCAATGTTGGCGTCGATTATGTAGGCCAGAATTCTGAAGGAAAAACATTAGTTACAGATGTGTTTTTAATGTATAATTTTCCCGGATTCGGTTAAAACTGTCGAATTTTTGTTTTGCTTAACTATCTCTTGTTTGTATCTCGCTGTCAATTTAGACCCTATTCGTTTGTTCTGTTTTACGAAGATTCTTTCACCGATTTCATAATGTTTGATGAGTTGTCTTGTTTTGTTGATTTCTCATATTTGTCTGTTGTTTTCGCTTATGCCCTTAAATATTCAATAGACAGATTTCCTCCAACTCCTCCGGGTCTATCCTTGGATTTCGACCAAAGTGTAGCTCAATTGGCTTTTTCGCTGTGGTTGACTGAATTGTACAGTTATATTTGAGGAAGGAGATTTTTGAAAGATCTGGGTGGTCCATCTTTCTTCAAGCATCTCAATATCTCAGTGAGAGTACTGTGCCAACGTTCTACCTGTCCATTGACTTCTCTCTTATAAGGAGGAGTTTTGTAGACCTTGGTTTTAATGTCGTCTTCCATCAGAGATGTTATGGAAGCTGATCTTTATGAGCTTTCGCTGTCTATGACTACAATTTTCGGTACACAAAAATAGAAAAGTTAGTCGGTAAGTGGTTGTACAATATCTTCAACGGATTTAGATGCAATTATTTTGGCCTGACCACATTTGGAAAACATGTCAACGGCGGTCAAAACTCCGTGCTTTTCAGTATTAAAGACATCAATCTGGATTGTATGACCAGGATAACTTGGGATTGGGGAAGCATTTAGCACGGTTTTATTAGGATATCGGTTATACTTATTCTTTTTACAAGCAAGAGCATATTTTCAGAATGTTTGTTTTATTTTTACCGACATTTGTGGGAAGTATAAGTTTTCGAGGAGCTGTAGATTATTTTCCTCGGCGTTGCGGTGCGCTCTTTTATGTATTTGCATAATTTTCTCTTCTTGCTCTGCTTCGCTAGGGATGTCCTCGACAAATTTTTGGGTGTACCGTATTCGATTACTGCTGAAATGCTCGGAATAACTTTCTTGAATGTGATCCATGATTTTTTCGCATGTTAGAAGTCCGTTTAAGGTATTGGAATTAAGATAAAGCTTGAAAATATTTATTATGTCACTGTTAGTATATTGGGGTTTGATGAAAGTATGTCTTAAATATTTTGAGCATTTTTTAGCTGATAGCTATCTTCTTCACCAGTTTTCAGAATAATTTGACTCCAAAATGCATTGACAAGTTATTCTACGGTGGGAATGAGATTATGAGCCATGATGTCATCACTGTACTCTGTAGGCGTTAGAAAATTAATAACGGATGCTTTTGGAAGTCGTGAAAGGGGGTTTGTGACTACGTTACCTCTACCTGGCTTGTACTGTAGCTCGTGATTGTATTCTAAGATGGACTTCCATCTTTTCATTTTCCTATTAGTATTTTTGTTGCGGAAAGCGTAGGTAAGGGGTTGGTGGTCAGTATATATTTTGACCTTTCGGAAACCGTGAAGAAAGCTTCACAATGAATTGAGAGCCCAGATAATGGCGAGCATCTCTATTTTATTCGTAGCGTAGTTTTCTTCAGTTTTGGATAAAGTCCGTGAGAAAAAAACGATTGTTTTATCATCTTGTGAAATGACTGTACCAATGGCTTAGTCGGAAGCATATGTTGTGAGTTGAAATTCGTTTCCAAAACATTGATGAGTTAGAACTACCTCCTTCGATATTAAACAATTTTTGAGAGTGTTAAATGCTTTTATGGCTTTTGAACCAACGTAGATAATTTTTTTTTGATTGATTCTTAGACACTCGTCCTCCTTGCCCTCTTAAAGGGATTTTCTCTTAGATTTTTGCGGAAAAATCGATTTTTCTTTGTTTTACAAAAAATTAAAGTTTCATATGTATAGAATATGTCTGCAAAAAGAAATTCCGCTCCGAAACATTTTAATCGAATTGGAACGTCTCAAACGCACCTACTTCACGCGTGCTGAGGGAGGCTCCGAAAAAGCCAGTTCAGCGCGCGGACCCAGATGGCTTTCTATGTCCCGGAACGAATTAGGGTCTGTATTATCGCATACTTGTGCGTGTTGGAATGCTCTGTAGGTGACAGCACTTGCACTTGCACAGCACTTGTGTGGTCGTGAATCGAGAAAATGTGACGCAGAAAATTCCAAAGAAAACAATGGATTGCTGAGTTTTTCCGAGAAGCCCGGCCGCCACAAAAAACCGATGCGTCACAAATTCACCTATCTTTAACCTCATAGTCCGCCGTGTCCGCACACGAGTGTAGCTCTTGTTTGAACTGTTGCTAACGTTTCCTCGCTGGTTTTATATAAAATGCCGAAAAGGAGACCACCACTTTCTCAGAGCCGAAAAAAGTGTTTTCAGAGTAATCAATTTTGGGCGGAAAGAGACGCGGACTACTCTAGTTCATCAGAGAAGAAGCTCAAAAACATCGATTACAATGATGTGGTTATTGACGCCAACTCCAGTTACGTCAGTTGCAACTTTTTGATGGTGTTCAATGTGTTAAGTGAGCTTCTTGTGTGCCATTCCTGTGCCGGTGCAGTGAAGTTAGGACGCATGGCGGGACCTGGCGTGGGGTTCAAACTCATTGTGGCCGGTTCGTGTGAAAGGTGCCAGATATTATCATCTCCGATGTCGCAAAACGTGTACGAGATAAACTGGCGACTTTTGTTTGCTTTTTGCGTTCTCGGATGCGGACTGCAGAGTGTAAAGACGTTTTGCTCCCTGCTAGACATCAAAATCTGATTCAGAAACACCACTTATTACAACTTCCTGAAAAATTTGCACGCCGCATCGAACCGTCTTTAAAGTTGTGCAAAGGATGACCGTGCGCGAATAAATTAAAGCCAACTCTGCAGCTGGAAACGAGCCAACGCACTTGTCTGTTTCCAATGATGATAGTTGGAAAAAGCGAGGAACTTCGTCGCTGTTTGGTCTCGTCTCGGTGATCGTCAAATACGCTGTTAAAATTTTGGACGTGATTGTAAAATCTGCTTACTGTCAAGCCTGCTGCAATTGGGCATCGAAAGAAGAGACACCGAATCACACCGGGAGTGCGGCCAAAATAAAGGCGAACGGCGTGCGCGAGCTTTTTTTGCGATCGGAAAATCTCCTGGGTGTGAAATATAAAAATTATATTGGCGACGGGGACACAAAAACTTACAAAGCTCTCGTTGACTTGAACCCATATGATGACTGCCCAGTATCAAAGAAAGAGTGCGTGGGCCATGTCCAAAAGCGGATCGGACGACGACTTCGGAAGTTGAAAAAGGACACAAAGGGGCTTGGTGGGAAGGGTATGGGTAAATTGAAATCGAGGAAGGATTTCTATACGACGACGAATAGTCAACTAAGATAATGATGTAAGTATAATGTAGCATATTTGATAAGAAATTCACGTTCGGCAATCGCATAAATATTTATATAGACATTTTAGTCCAAATTTGTAGATAGAATTTTTTTGATTCGTCATATTGGATCCGCCATCTTGAATTTTGGTAATTTGAGCTTAGATTTGTAATCAAAGACCCCAAAACCTTATAAGAGTTAATACTGGTATCGATTACTAAACCATCAAAAAAGTTAAACCAAGGCAAACTTTCTAAAAACTTTGAACGCATTTTTCTCGAAACCATATTTTTCATCATAGCTTCAAGCACAGGTCTTGATCTGTTGAGCCGATTCACTTCATTCAAAGTTTGCCCAAAAGAATATACTTTTTTGTATGGCTTATACCTAAGATGAGCATAAAACATTGTCAATTCATAGTTTTTAAGCAAGGTCAAAATAAAAATAAAGGGTGTAAAAATTGCACTTTTTTGAAATGTCAATAATTTGGTTTATTTTTCATCCAAATTAATTCTAATTAGGTATGAGCCATAGAAAATTTCACAAATTTGAATAACTGTAAAATGTTACTGATTTCAGTTTACTACAAGAGGCTGCAGGCTGAAGTTTTCCGACAATGTCTTACGTGCAGAGGCAGACGAGAGCTGCCATTTTGGAGCCGCCATATTAAATTTCATAGTAGTAAAAAAAATTACGCATTTTAGAACAAACAAACGAAATCATCAAAACTGAAAGATCGTATCTCTTTTAATTATCCCACAAAATTTTCCATACTTTGCCTTATTTTCGACCGAGTCTGAGAGAACATTCCTTTAAAAGAGAAGTCAGGGGTTTCGCAATTTTGGCATAGTCTTTAATGAAACACCCGTAATATCCCGGCATTCCTAAAAACGATCTTAGGTCTTTAAGGGTTTAGGTTTTGCCATATTTGCGATTGCCTGAACCTTCTGTGGATTAGTTTTAATACCCTCGCTAATTACTACAAAACCCGAAAATTCTATTTCTCTTTTGAGGAACTCGCATTTGTCCAACTGAATCTTCATGTTGGAACCTTTCAGGGTTTTTAGAACTTTGTGGAGATATTCAAAGTACTCTGCTTCGTCTTTTCCAAAGATGATGATGTCATCAATGTCTACATAGCAACGTCTGCCTATGTGCTCTCGAAGTATGTCATCGAGAGTCCTTTCCCAAATTGGCCAGAATCTCATCTATTTCTGGAATCGGATATTTGTCCACAATAGTCACCGAATTTTATTTCTGGTAATCAATTACCATACGGCACTTTTTCTCACAAGATGCGTCCTGTTTCTTAGGAACAATCCAGACTGGAGACTTATAGGGAGATTTAGATGGTCTTATTATTTCATTTTCGAGAAGTTTGTTTACTTCCTTTTCGACTTCTGCTTTCAATACCATATGCGATTTTATGGATTGATCAACATTCATAGGAACTGGACCTCGTGGTGATCTAGGAGGTGGTTTGTTAAAGTTCTGTTCACGTTGAGGCTGTTTGAAATTCTGATTATAAAATTGAGGTTTCTGTGAAACCTGTAGATTGGATTCGGATGATATTCGCGTCTAGGAGCTGGAATAGACGTGGATCTGGAAAGATTAGGTATCATTCTACGTGAAGGAACTCGAGGTGGATTACTACCATGGTGCAACTTTCGCGAATAAAAGTTTGAGTTGTTCGCGTATTGTGTAGGATAGTCCATATTCTGCAATCTAAAACATATACCCCATATATGGGGTAAGTCCACTGGCTCTTTAATACTCAGTCATCTAGGTAGATCGCCTTTTATCTCGATATACTTGGGTCATGATGTTCATCGCATCTTGGCTCATTTCAATGGATCCTAATTTGTTATGGATCAGGAATAGGTGATTGTACACATCATTTCCACCCTGCACCAAAGAAGTCTTTTGAAATTCTAAGGTACCTAGATCTCTCTTGTCTGCGTAGTGAAGAGTTAGTCACTTAGCAATTTTTGTCCATTTGAGTGAAGTGTTATAGGACTCCAATGCTATGTCCACATACCCTATAATTTTGTTCCGAATCATTGATGAGATGCCGTATTATTTCGGCGTGCCTTTCAGGTGGTCATAGATTTGAAGGATTCTGTCAACGCTTTTACGGCAAGAGTTAAATTCACCTGATTCCCCAGAGCACGTTCTGAGGCTCTTAACAACGTCTGGTATTTTGTCCATATCGGACAGATTTGCACTAGTATCGACGTTAATTGATACATCGACATCTTTGTTGATATCGGAAGCTGGATTCATTGAAGAGCAAAATATTTGTTTCCCCTGAGTTTGGAGAGCTTCAGTGACCACTCGTGAAATGGTTTCTATTAGGTCGTTGTTTGGCACATTATTTAACGTTTTACCAGATGCGTTACTACTACCTAGAAGATCAATCTTCGACAATGCGTCAAGAGAATCAAGATTACTCGATTTCGTCATGTTTCACTAGTAAATTACGGAAATTTTCTACTGGAGATTTTTTTTACCATTTAATTAAGAGATCACTCGATGTTTGACACCTACTTCATGATTAGATTAATTATGAATTGAAATGATAAAAATTGTCCTAGCGAATGTTATTTATAAAGGAATAATTTTATAATCAAGAATATGAAGTTTATTTTAAATATGGAATATGTAATTGAGTATAATAATATAAGGACTGTATCGAAAAAAATTACCTTTAGTTTTTCCTGCATAGCTCCTGTTTGGGTTAAGTTTAAGGCCTCATCAAGTATGTAAAATTAGCTTTAAAATGTGACAAAAAAAAACGTCTAATTTGTTCGTATTGTAAGATCACTCTTGAAATGATGTCATCAAATCAAGGAAAAGTGTATAGTTTAATTGTGTGCAAATACCTGGAAAATCCATTTCGTAAATATTTGGTATTAGCAAAGGAGACCAATTCATCGATTGCAACAGTAAAACGAACGATTATAAAGTACAAAAAGGGCCTACCTGTTGCTAGAAAATCTGGATCAAGTAAAAAAAAGGTCCATCCGATTCGAATTTGAACCGAAAGGTAGAAAGGAAATTTTCGCAAAGTCCTTACATATCCATTCGAGATTTGGCTCAAAAAGTGCAAACATCCGACGCAATGATTCCGAGGATTAAGAAGCATTACAATCTAAGATCATATAAAGTTTAAAAAGTATCCGATCGATCCGAGGAAAAGGAGAAAGAAGCGAAAAATCGGGCTCGAAAGTTATACAAGGACTACCTGACCAAATTCGATTGTGCTGTGTTGGACGATGGAACATGCGTGAAGGACAATTTCACATAGTTGCCTGGTCAGGACTTCTATACAGCAGGATAAAATCGTGGTGTTAGCCCAAAACATACACCCAAAAAAGATAAATCAATAACAATTGAAGGATTGGATAGAGAATATCAAATAAATGAGAAAATAAAACAAATATGCCAAATGAATTTGATTTACCCGAAAGCCATAAAAGACTTTGGAACATAATGAGTTTCCAAAATGAAAATTTCAAAGCTTTAATCGGATAAAGATTATAAGGACTCAGCATCGTTTTTTTTTTGTGACTTTGAAAAATGTGTAAACGAGTTGAAATGAGCGGGTGCTAAAATAACTAAAAAAGAAAAGTTAACTTATATGTTAAATACGCTACCGGAGTCGTACAGCCATATTGGTGATTTGATAGATTCTTTGAAAGAGGAACATCGTACGGCTTATTACGTGAAAATTAAAATACAATTAATGGAACTGAAAAATAAAAAGAGCGATTACCATGAAAAAAGATCAAATGTATTTGCTGTGAATAAGGGTCAAACATGTTACAGCTGCGAAGGAGCAGGTCATTTTCGAAAAAATCGTAAAAATAGCGGACAAACGACAAGCGGCAGAGGCTCATGGCGAGCACTACGAGGCCGACAAGGAGCCGGAAGAGGAGGCCACGTTCGTGAGCGTGGCAACTGCGGCAGCCAGCGCGGAGGAAGTGCGCATCGGTTCGACCAACAAGGACAGAAAAATGAAGAAGAAAACAGCGCGTGGGTTACAACGGTTAACCACCATGCGACGCACTACTCAGAGACGGGTAATGTAAATGATAATGAAATATAAGGGTTATTAGATAGTGGTTGTACATACTACATAATTAATGATGAAAAATTGTTTGAGAAATGTTTATTTCTAAAAGAGCCTGTAGATGTTTTTCTTTGAGTTAATACAATTGTTAAGGCCACAAAGATTGGTAATGTTTTTTTAATGTATTTGATGAAAATAACTTGGTAGAAATGAAGAATCTTTTTTATGTTAAAGATGTGAAGTTGAATTTGATAAGTGTAAGCAAAGTTACTGAAAAAAATTCAAAGTTTATAAAAGCAAATAAGCTCAAGTTCTTGATATTGAAAGAAAAGTAACAGCTATAGCTGTAAAAAAATGGCTTATACTTTATGAAAAGTAAATGAAATTAAGATTACCGTTCAAATAAGTTTTCCCGTATGAATTTAGCAAATAAAAATGTAAATAATATGAGTAACAAAAGGAAATGGCATCGGTAATTAAGCCATATTAATTTTAAATACTTGAACATTTTATCAAAAAATCAACTGTTAAATGGAATACCTAGTGAAATCGAGCCCGAATTCATGAAATGTAAAATATGTTTTGAAAATGAAATGACTAATACTTCTTTTGAAAATAATCGAGAAAAGGCAAAAGATATCACGGAAATTGTTCATACTGATTTATGTGAACCTTTTAAAACAATTGGTTATAATGTGGATAGATATTTTAAAAGTTTCATTGATGACTACAGTAAAATTGTAAAAGTGTATACAATTAAATCAAAAGTTGAAGGTATGAATGCTTCGTTGAATATGTAAATGAATGTGAAAATCTGACAGGTAAAAGGATCAAGATTATGAAATGCAATAATGTGAAAGAATATATAAATAAAAAGATTTTTGAAATTGGCTCGTAATAAAGGGATTAAAATCGATTCGTGTCTAACATATGTACATACATGAATTGAATGGAACAGCAGAACGGTTTAATAGAACAATACTGGATATGTCACGATGTTGGTTGGATGAGGCAAACGTACATAAGAGATATTGGCTTGAAATAGTGTGCGAGCGACTTACTTAAACGTTGGCTGAATCAATTGAGAAGAAAACTCCGTACGAGATATTTTTCGGAAAGAAACCGAATGATTCAAATTTACGTTTATATGAGAGTAACGTTTTTGTGAGAAAGCCAGAGCAGAAACAAGCGTCTAAATGGATATAAAAAGGCTGAAATGGGTATTTAAATCGGTTATAGTAACGTTGTTACCGCGTGCTTTTGAATAATAGAATCATAGTAGCTAAATACGTCGATATTGTTGAAGAAAATGTTAAATGTATTGGATTAAATGAAGATAGATTTGAAAATGTCGACAATGATTTAAAAATTGAAACTGATGTAAATTTTAAAATGAGTCAATAAATGAGACTTTTAAAAAAGTGGCAGAATATTTAAAGAATGGAATGGGCGAACTTGAATTGGAGTTCCGCAGAGGTTAGAAAGAATTAAAAGTTGCCCAGATAGGTTTGATCAAGGTATATAGACGTGAAGGTAGTCTCTTCCAAAGCTGTGATGACGTAAAGTGCGTGAAAACTTATGACATTTTGCCCAGTTTGAATTTCAGCAACACTTTGCGGCAAACAAGATGTGATTTTCCTGCTGGGTGGAGTGACACGTATTGGAAGAAAACGAAAGATGATGTGCATATGTTGCATGAGAATGTGTAAAAATTATACACCTTACACCGAAATATTTGTAACAGACAAAAAAATATTTGTAAAGTTGTTACATTTCAATTTTGTGTTCGTAAATGTTGTCTCCTAAGGATAAACATATTCCATTTTCTGCTCAACAAAGCGTTATTATTATTGTGTTTATTAAAAACACCCACATGCGTGTTTTCTGCAATAAGGACATGAGTTTTCCAGAATAAGCCGGGGACGATTTTTTACTTCTTTATCGTGTTTATAGAATCAAAGTGCAATTTGTTATTGAGTCGTTGGATTCTCTTACTACATACGTCGAAATTCATAAATACTAGCACACATCACGTGTGGTCGCTTTTTAAGAGTTTCTTTGATTTTGCAACGCTACAACCATTTGAATATTCTCTAGAGAACATTTGTTTATTCCCTAAACTTTTGTACTGATTACAGTGTACATTCGTTTTTTTTGCCCGACAATATTCTTAGTTTTAATATGTGCCATTTTCCAAACGACTGATTCAAATGTGACATGTCGTTATATTTTGTCTTGCCACATGCGCCGTCTCCGATTTTTCAATTTGGCAGCCCTTATTTCATTAAATCCTTGACGTAGAGTGCGTGAAATGTGCGAGCGAAATAGGATGACGATTTAAAAGTGAGACTACCTCTATGTCTATTTACCTTGGGTTTGATGAACATAAAATTTATAACAAAAATTGTATTATCGCAAACTACAGTAAAATTGATATACAATGTACATTTGAGGAGGCGGTAAATCCAAATGAGTCGAAATATTGGAAAATTGCTGTGGATAGGGAAATGAATAGTTTGAAAATAAATAATACGTGGAAATTAATTGAAAATTTTGCAAATAAAAAAGCTTTAGATACTAAATGAGTACATATATAAAAAAAATCAGATAATACTCATAAAGCTAGGTTGGTTGTAAGAGGTTTCCAACAAACAGATGAAATTGATAACATTTATGCAACGATGGCAAAAATGCAGATTTTGAAATTTATATTTTCTTATTGCTGCCAAATGGGCCTATATATTGATCAGATGGACGTTGAGACTGCATTTTTGAATGGTGAGGTAAGTTCCAATGTATACATAAAACAACCGAAAGGTTATGAAGATGGTAAAAATGGAGTATGTAAATTAGCTAACGGCTCGAGAAAAAGTCCTCGTAAATTCTTTAGGTAGATTTAAAGAAAATTTATAATGAGACGCATTTTAAGTATGCTTTAAGAATATTAAATTGCTTGTATTGAACTAAAGATTCGAGTTTGAGTTTTCAAAGCAATAATAATAATGTTGAAATAATTGATTGTTATGCTGATGCCGATTGGGCAGGTGACAACTGGTTCTGCTATACAATTTTTGGGTAATGTAACATTGTAGTGTATTCCTAGTTCCAAACTTAGAACTAGCCCATACACAACTAATTTCCCACACAAGCTTCTGTAAATAATTTCCCACACAAGCTTCGGTAAGCTCTCTCATACCAAAGCACATCCTCAAACCTACATTGATATGGTTATCTAAATTTCCCTTTTTGTCACCCTGTGAAACTCTTAGAAGAACATTGAACCTAGAGTAAACACAAAATATAACTTACGCGACGTTAATTGGGTCAATGTAAAGTAAGCTATATTGGACGCGACAAACTCCGTGGGAACTAATTTGAATCGCGTTCGATTGGTTATGGTAAGTAAATTTAAGACTACAGTATGAATTTTTATAGAATAAGCAAATTTAGTGTACATAGAGACTAAGAAAGAAAATTGTAAGTAAAAAGAAGGAACGATGCTGTCACTGGGCTCATAATTGCTCCTTAGTTGAAAGAGGATGTTTTTTTATACTGCAACTTTTGCCTTCACATCGGCAAAATGTTTAATAGCTACTAATAGCTACTTGAGCAAAGTCTGCCTTATTCGGCAGACTACAAATGGCCTTTTAATTCGGCAATTTGAAAACTTAGTAATATCGGCTACCTGTCCTTTGGGATTGCACCAAACATTTGGCAATTAGTCAGTTGCCGGTAGGTCCCTGATGTGTCCTTGTAGTTTCTTTTCTGAGAATAACTTCTTTCACAGAGAGAAGAAGATCATTTCTCTCGAAGAATATCGTCAAAGACGTCAAGGAAAACACGTAAAACGTCCAGCACCCGAAACGCATCTATCACCTGGTCAACCACGCACTCGACATACGATAATCTCATTACATGGTGATCCTGCTATCCACGATCCTGCGACCTGCGATTTTGCACGTTCCAGACCACTAGACGGCGTAGAAGAAGGCTCGAAATTCTGCGAATCAACACAGAATAGACAAGAGGAGTACGTGCCGATGCCGATATCCCAGGCACCTTAGTACGATCCAATACCACTACCCGAACCACGGCCTAAGAATATCGAAGAATTCGTAAGGAAGCCGAGAGCAGAACCTCCAAAGATTAACAAGCTGTAGCGACGACGACGACGAGGAGGCAAAGCCTACCATCAAAGGCGCGAAAAGGCGATTTTACATCGATCGATCCACATCTCGAAAGGAGAACATAAAATTAATTTCACGATTAGGTTAAATAGTTGTAAACGCAAATAACATAATATAAAATTCTTACCTATACAAAAAAAAACAAAAAAGGGGTAAAAATAATATAAACAATAGAAATAATAGAAATAAGTCATAAGTAAAATGGACAATAATTGTTGCACAAATTCAAACATTTTAATTGAATACAAGCAAACTATAAGCACCACGATAGTCTTGATGTTCCTATACATATATAATAGCAAACAAAAGAAACATGCTAGGAAGATCGTTGACAGAAAAATTCTAGCAAACAGGGTTGATGTTTAATTTATCGAATACATAATCAGTTCACAGATCTCTGCGAAAAACCTAAAAACACAATTAACCGAATTACAGGCCACTTTATCAAATTTAAAAAAATCTAAGAACTACATGGTTAGAACTTTGAAAGAAAAATTAGAATCCGTAATAAAAATTGAGAATGAATGTATCGATCTATTCAGCCAAATAAGAGAAGGCACAGAACTCTATCTTAAGTCATCTATATCCGTAGTTTGCAAGGCACTGATTGAACGGTTTAACACAGAAAACATTATAGTAAAAATAAAAGAAGAAATAATTTATACTGCAATGGCAGAATTTAATATTGAGACGGCCATCAAAACAATACCGAACTTCGACGGTAAATTTTCTGAGCTGGAGACTTTTCTGGTCGTAGTGAAACTGATTGGCAAAAAACTCTCACCAGAAGGGAAAAACGAGCTACTAAACTTCATCACACACGTAAAGCTTAGCCCTAATGTTAGGACATCATTAACACGTTCAGTGCCAGCGCGTCTAGGCGTGTTTCGCCAGTAGCCGGCCTGACAAGACACTCTTTCTGCCCCCGACGCGGATCTGCGTCGCTGGCCATGGGCACGACCCTTATGCCACTTTTCCCTCTTATGATGTTTATTGACCGCACATATTTCTAGTATTTCCTCTATTACATTCTAGGGTTAATAATAATTGTTTTAATTTTTTTATAATACATATATTTGTCCCAATATTTGAAATGAAAACCATTTATACATTATAATATACACACTGCATATACCTACTAAAAATATGTACGTTTTGAAATACATATTTATCACCTACTTTTCAATAGTACAATAATGTGCTTCACAAAAGCATTCCGGGCAGTGGCCAGGTTGACCCTCACACATCCGACACTCATAGACGTGTCAGTCCTTTTTTTCAGTCTTGAACAGACAGTGCACCTTTTTCTGATTGTTTCCCCTTTCTTGTTTCTTTTTAATATTTTGCTTAGTTTATGGGCTGGAGCTTCCCCTTTCCTTGATTTTTGCTTCGGAGATGGTACATAAGTTGCTTTTTTTGGGTTCCCCAACAAGCTCATAAATAATCTCCATCCTGTACTCGTACAGGTTTAGCTTGTGTGTACTGTACCTATTATACAATAGATAAGAGTTCATAAGCATTTGCGATATGAGATGGATTCCTACTTTCTTATACCAACGTAAACTTCTTTTTTCACGACTATAATAGGCCTGGAGCTGGTCCTGTTGATCTATACCAGAGGTCGGCAAAGTGCGGCTCTTTGAACTCTTGAGTGTGACTCTGGCACAAATATCCTACGGGCTTGCCCTGCCTCTAATATTATCCAGCTGTGGACGAAAAAGCCGGTTAATAGTATGTACGGTCATTTAATATCAGCACGCCTGACTGATGTCGATTCTTATATATATATTAATCGAAACAGTATACAATATAGCATTTATTTTATGATTTGGAATAATAATTTATTACAAAAGAATGTATTATTTCAAGAAAAATATATCTTTTTAATATTAAATAATTCTTACGCATTATTATAAATGAATTGTTAACACAAACAATATATATTGTTGAAAATTGATTTTTATATGAGTTTATTTAAAAATGGCTGTAAATTTTGTATTAACATTTTAACAAAAAAAGGAAAACAACGACACTCAGTGGCTATCACACGGCTTTTTCGTCCACGCTGTAATTGAATGTATGGATAAACACCTTATTTCTCTCGATAAAATTGTGTCGGTTTCAACAGACGGGGCTTAAAGCATGACCGGCGTAAGAAAAGGATTGTTGCTATTTTAAAAGAAAAAAAAATCACGAGATACTTGCATACCATTGCATCATTTATTCAGAAGCGCTTTGTGTTCAAACATTCCCAAATGAAATGTGTAAAGTTATGGAATAGTGATTATTACTTATTCATCTTTAGCTTATTCATCGCCAATTCAAAGATTTGGCCTGAGGAAGCATCGCCAAGAAAATAATTTCTCTATTGACAAATACTATTTTAAAACAACCATTTTAAATATGAGGGAATCGTTTCTCAACAGGTTTCAAGATTTTAAAAACAGCAAAGCGACCTTAGCATTCGTCAAAAACCCTCTTAATGCTACGTTAACAGATTTAGAATTTTCTCCTTTTGGCATCGACATTGGTAACTTTGAAAAACAATTACTGGATTTGAAAAACAAGGATATATGGAGCTCTAAATTTGAACAACGTTGTGTTGATTTGGAAATATTGGGTAAGAAGAAATGTGAACTAAGTTCTCAACCCGAGTGGTCTGGTTTAAAAAACCTGGAGAAAGAAGACATGATCATTTTCAACGCCTGGAATAGTATTCCGGATGCTTACGATCAGCTAAAAAAAACTCGCGTTTGCTGTTCTTTCCCTTTTGGCTCAACGTATTCATGCGAACAATTTTTTTCAAGTATGAATCTTATTAAAAACAAACTAAGAAGTCATCTCATAGATGAGAACCTGCACATGTGCCTAAAATTAAAAACAACCGCCTACAAACCGAACTTGAGCAAACTTTCAAAGGAGATGCAAGAACATTCTTCGCATTAAGTAGTGTTTATATGGATGCTTTACTAGATATCAAATTATTTTTTATCAATGAATAAAGTCCTTATTAAATATGAAATCAAGTTTTATTCAATGTACCCATAATCTTATGAATTTCTACAATTATGATAAATGTTTACAACATTTACAAACAGATTTGGCCCTCAATTTTTTTAAATCGTTTTAATTTGCATATTTGGCTCTTTGGCTAATAAGTTTGCTGACCACTGATCTATACCGTCGGGCGGGTACTGAAATATTTCTTTTGATGGACCTGGTATTGGATCTATAATATCTCACTCACCTGGAAATGTGCGTTGCAGTGAAATAAAGTAATATAATGCAATAAACAAAGTCAAACTTACCAAGGCTATGCCTGACTTTCAAAATAATAAAACTCCAGTAGGTAATAATTATGTATAAAAAGTCTATTATCATCCACTACAATTCACTACACTGCAGATTGTTATAAACTCAATCGTATGGCTATATTACTCTGATCGTATTTCAGTAATTTGTAAACAAAAACAAGCCGCGAAGTGCGTCCCTTGAGGTCCACACGGTCAACTTCCCAGTAATATCTAGATAAACATTAAAAATATTAAACACAATAATAATTTTGAAAATAGTACTACTTTAAATAATAATGAGAGGTATTCATAACAGTAACAGGAATGAGTTAATATAATCATATCATCTACGGGAGCATCCATTGATTACGCAAGGCTTTTGGTGGATGGGTGATGATGATTGATTACCACAAATGCAAATTTAATTGAAATTTTGATGGTTTTCAAAATTTAAGCCACTTATCTATATAATTAAACGGCTAACATGAATTTTGTGGTACCATTTTAGCCGTTGTTCCTGGACCGATTTTCGTAATAATACATCAATGGAAAGAGAATATCCTGTAGATGTAACGAATTGTATTTTTTGTGAAACTCTGTTTGGAAAATATAGAGAGAAAAAGGAAAATAGATTTTCTTACTAATCCATACACAACGTTGAACGTTCACACAGCGATAAGTACGAATGGTATACTAGCCTTCATTATCAAAATAGAAACTTTAAAGGTGTATAGGTTGTGTAGTGCATTCGATGGTGATTTGCTATTGCACGAGGGAGTCCCCGGTTCGTATCTAGGACTGGTCCAAGTGTTTTAGTTTCATTTTTGGAAGCTATTAAATCATCAAATTTCACTACATTTAGCAATATTTTCATTCTCACTTTACACCGTTCATGTTGTATTGTATTTAGCCGTTCACTGGTTCGGTGTTGTGTTATAGCTTGCTCTCTGGGGACCATTCGTGTGTATTGTATTTAGCGTCGCCGCGGTAAACATGAATTTTGTGGTACCATTTTAGCCGTTGTTTCTGGACCGATTTTCGTAAAGAATACATCAATGGAAAATCTGTTCGGAAAATATATAGAGAGAAAATAGAAAATACCCAGTGGGACCAGTAATGCTTACTGCATCGATTCCGTAATCATTCTTCGGAAGCTAATACGGATCGTTTTCGCAATACCGCATCGATTACTTTAACTTGGCGATGTCATTGGCAGAATCCGTGCTAACTCCATTTCGCATTACCAGGAAGCGATGCTGGAATCAATGCCTCAGAATGTGTTCCACAATTTTTACTTGGTAATCGGTTCTGGCAGGCATCCATTCCACACAATATGTTACCATCGCTTCATTTTTGCATTACTAGGTAATGTATACAAATTTTCATTCGCTCAATGATTACTTTTCAGATTCCCTATGCATTCCTTTGGAATCAATTCCATTTTCCGCCATAAGCATCGATGAAATCATGCATTACCAAATAATTGATTCCAAAAAGTCCGACTGGGTTGATTTTCTGACCAATACATACACATCGTTGAACGTTCACACAGCGATAAATACCAATGGTATACTAGCCTTGACTACCAAGCTAGAAACCCTGATCTTCTATGCGCTGTGTAGTGCATGCAGTGGCAATTTGCCCTTGCACGTGGGAGTCCCAGGTTCATATCTAAGACTGTTGCAAGTGTTTTAGTTTCTTTTTTGGAAGCTAATCATCAAATTTCACCACATTTAGGAATATTTTCATTCACACTTTATACCGTTCATGTGGATTGCGCGTTCACTGGTTCGGTGTTGTGTGATAGCTTACTCTCTGAGGATCATTCGTGTGTATAGCGTCGCCGTTCATTATGCAAATGTAAACGTACATTTCATCACTATTTGGTCATATTTTTTTAGTTTGTTTTGCTGAAGGTCGTCTAACATTCCACAAAAAAGCTTTTTCAGTTGAAGAAAACTTTTAAGATTTAAAAACGATGTTTGATTTTCCTAACATTATTTACACAAACCAGTTTGGTAGATCTCAAGAATGTGAAAATCGAATGATAACATGCGCAAAACGCTAAGCATTGTTATTCGTTCGAGACGCATTGAAGCGCCAATAATTGAATAATGATTTTTAAACATTATTTAAAATTCATAAACAATATTTAATCACAATATAAAAACAAATGTAGCTTGCCGTTTTATTATATTGATTGATGATTTAAGTTAAATTTAAAAACCATTTCGTCTGGCACACCCAGACTTCTTCATAACATTCTCGGATATGCAAATGAAACGCATGTTAAAAATACAACATCGAAGTGGTACCAAAGAGCGGTATTCAACTAAAAAATAGCATATCGACGGAAAAAGACAAACTGGAAGGAGGAGAAAAAAGTGGGATAAACCAGGTTACATAAGGGAATAGAGATAGAGTAGATCGAGTAGAGTACCTGTAGGGATTAGAATGAATATTAACTTAGGGAATGGAGCAATTAAGCTGATTAAATTTTGCGATGAAAATGTAAAACGTTAGGGATTAAAATAGAAACACAGAACCTAGGGAATTAGTTATACACTGAAGAAGTCTGGGAGTGCCAGAAGAAATGTACATCTGCTTTAATAGTTTAAATACACGTTTTTAAGGAAATTTTGGAGAAAAGTTTTTGAATTAACTTAAATTTGTGAAAGCGTGAAAATAAGGGATCTAACTTAGATTGATGATTATTCGATCGAATTTCTAGAGTCAGTTATAATAAAATCATCATTGCACTCGAATTTCGAGTGCTGGATTTTGCTAGTTTTAATTAAAAGACTGCAAAAACTATTAAAAATCTGCTCAAACTATCCAAACATTTTTTAAAAAAAACTTTACTTTTACTTAACAACAAATTCTTTAGAATAAAACATATAAGGTAATATCATTCAGAACCCTTTTCATATGGTAACTTTGAATGATTTTTTATTTTTAATTGAACTTTTTTCAGAATCATGAAAAAAGTTTTGCTGGTTTCTCCTCAAAATTTGATAGAAATGTATAAATTTTATAAACATTTATTACTTTGTTGTGCAAATCAGGTTAAAAAATATTTCTTATGAAAAAAACCCTAAGTTTTCGCATTTTCTTCTATTCAAAAAAAACCGCTGAAACGGGGTTTTATAATGTTAAAATAGTCAAAAAAATGATAAAACACGTCGATTGACCCCTTAATGATGCAAATACTATATCTGGTTCGTGAGATATAGTGAATGGAAGAAATGACCTTGAAGATCATGATGACTGTTAATGATTTTTTATTTTTTATTTAATGTTTCTTGTTATCATGAGAAAAAGTTTTGATGACGTTTTTTCAAGCATTGCTTGAAGTATATAAGTTTTATAAAAATTGAATACTGTCTTCCGTAAATCAGGTTAAAAATTTATTGTTTATTAA
The DNA here is from genome assembly GCA_963942545.1 of Oxycera nigricornis. NCBI lineage: Eukaryota > Metazoa > Arthropoda > Insecta > Diptera > Stratiomyidae > Oxycera > Oxycera nigricornis. Next base: position 68,821,712 of record OZ012659.1, on the reverse strand, counting down.
AAAAAACCTAATTTTTTTAATTTTTTTTTCTTAAATTAAAAAACGGCTCCAACGACTTTTTTAAAAATTCTAGATATTCACGCAAATTAGAATACGCGTTGATTGAAACCTTAACCATGCAAATCAAATGTTTAGTTCGCGAGATAAAACGCATGACAGAAATGACCTTCAAAGGGGCAAAACCGCAAACCCACAAAGCCGAAGTATTCCAAAAACTAATCAGCTCTTAAAATTGCAAAGCCGCTTCGATTGGTACCTCAACGAAGTCGATACGACTTTGTTTACGTGAGCTATGCTCGTAGAAAAAAGTGTCCACGAACGTACGTACGCACACACACACATACATCTCCCTTTCTAAAAACACTTTATATATACTCTATAGACCTCAAAACGTAAAGAAATGTTGAAAATTTCAATTTCGATTTTCGACGCGATTACAAGAACTTCCCATATACTGGCAATAACTAAAACTTTATTGAAACAGTCTAAACGAAACGATTAGACAAAGTATTTACCTCCATTGTCTGGCTCACAAGCCTTCATACAAAATGAACAGGACAAGAACGCGGATCCGCGTCACTGACCACTGGGGATAGTTGAATTTGACGCAGATCCGCGTCACTGGTACTGAAACTGTTAAACACCTCAAACATTACAGACTTGGAAAATTTTGACAAAGAACTAAGACTAAAATACAAAAACCCGAAAACTGTTCCGCAAATCCACACACAACTATCCACAATCACACAAAAGCGACTACCTATTTCTGTATACAAAGACAAAATATTCAATTTAGTCAATGAGTTAAATCAGCTTCAAATAAGTGAACTAGGTCCGAACCCAATCCAGGCTGCAAAACAAGCCATACAAAGCGTAAATGATACATACGCATTGACAGTGTTCAAAAACGGTCTGAACGACCAAATAAGGGATACCATATTCGCTGCAAGGCCTAAGAATTTAAGTGAAGCAATTTCTCTTGCAACAGAAATTCAGAGTACTGAAACGCAGCAAAATAGTGTTTTACATATAAACAGGTATTCGAATAATAGAAATATGAACAACATTAGCAAAAGTGGTTATAACACACAAAATTTCAGACGTAGATCACATGATTACTTTCAAAATAATAACCAAAATTTCAATATTAGAAATTTTACCCACACTAGAAATTTCCAAACTAATAGAAATGTTAACAACTATAGAAATAGAAATAACCAAAATAATAGAAATAATTCAAATAATAATAATAATACTAAGAGAATCTGCATAACATCAGATCAGGTAAACTTGACAACCTCCCGAGAGGAACTAGGCAACCTCCCGGTAGAGCAATAGTAAATAAAGTCAATATCCATATAAATAGACGTAAAGTTACTAACAGAATATATAGAATAACGGGTATTAGCACTAACCATGTAAACATTTATAATAATAATGAGAATAGACACCTGAAGCTACTAATAGATACAGGTGCAGACATATCAATAATAAAATGTAATAGTTTAATTCCCAAAAATATCGATATTCAGCCCGAAAATAAATGTAAACTCACGGGCATAACTGAAGAGACTACAATGTCTCTGGGAACATCCCAACAACAATTCATCATCGAGAATGAGATGATAACAAATAGCTTTCACATAGTAGATGAGAATTTTCCAATTGAAACTGATGGTATATTAGGAAGAGATATACTCAGTAAATATATGTGCAAAATAGATTTCGAGTCCTATACTATTACCTTTTGCATCCTTGAAAGAGATGTTACGATACCGATGTACTCTAGAAAAATCAACAATACACGCATTTTCAAGAATACAAATAGACTCAGAAATCCTAAAATCTATGATACATCCAACCAACGATGAAAGTATCAGCAAAAAACTTATGGCGATAACAAGAAGCAAAGCGATAAAACAACAAAATAATAAAACAAGTACTAAAATCGATAACGACAACGACAACCGAAAACGAGAGACTGACCACTTCTATGCATTCGATTGTACATCGCTATCCGATATAACAGGGGCATTAAAACTAAAATTTGATATGTTACGCAACAATAATGAAAACATTATAATCTCAAAGGAGAAAGATAACTTAATGGTCCACTTTAGTGATGAAGCTCGCGAGAAATACGTTTCCGCCAGCGATAAGCAAAGTGTGAAAATTCGCGATAACCTTAACCATGAATCGATCACGAAACTAGTTTCTGTATTGAGGAAGTTAATGAATTATTCGCAGAATAATAATATAAATGAGCAAGCTTTTTCCAACGACGATATTATATTTAGGTACGTACCCAAGGAAGAATTAAAAAACTTATACAATATGTTGCAACGAAAAATGGTTATCCAATTAAAAATAATGATATATAAACCCCCTAAAAGAATAGATAACATCGCTGAACACAACAATCTTACAAAAGAATTCCATGAATCACCGCATGGTGGACATACAGGAATACGCAGAACGCTTCTTAAATTAAAACAAAGATACTGTTGGAAGCACATGAATAGGATGATAAAGCATTACATCAACAATTGCGATGCAAATTCAATAAAATAACTAAGCACACAAAGGAAAGGATGACTAAAACAGATACACCCTCTACTAGTTTTGAAATAGTGAGTGCGGACATCATTGGTCCATTAAGACTCTCAAACAACTATCGATACATACTAACCATACAATGCGAATTAACTAAATATATCACAGCTATACCCATAGAAAATAAGGAAGCTAAGACAGTAGCAAAGGCCTTAGTTAACAGTTTTATACTACAATACGGTCATTTTAAAATTTTAAAAACCGATTTAGGAACAGTATTTACCAATAATCTCCTAAAAAACATTTGCGACTTATTACAAATTAAACAAATTTTTTCAACTCCGTACCACCACGAAACGCTAGGTGTAGTAGAAAGAAACCACCGTGTCCTCAATGAGCATTCGTTGATGACAATAACTGGGACGAATGGTTACCATATTATACATTCTCGTATAATACAACCCCACACGTGGACACTAACTACACACCATACGAACTAGTTTTTGGAAAACTCTCACACTTACCGACCGACACTTTCGAAGACACAGACAAAGTTTATGACATAGAAAACTATGCGAATGAGTTGAAACTACGATTAGAGATTTCTTCAGCAAAAGCAAAAAGCATTATAGAAAAAACTAAATTAGCTAGAAGCAATAAAGAAGTATATACGGTACCTATTAAGCTAGATATTGGTGATCTGGTACTAATAGCAGCTGAAAACCGTAAAAAACACCAGAAACCATACAAAGGCCCATATAAAGTAAAAGATATAAACAATGTAAATACACTAGTAGAAATAGAAAATTAAGATAAATGGATACATAATAACAGACTTAAATTATACAAAAAAATTGTACAAACAAAGTAAATACATTGTTATATACCATTTAAAACTTAAGTTATTATACACCACTCACTTGAGTTATAATGTATCAACTATTATATAGCATATATAGAAATAATCTATTGACAAAATACAGTAACAAGAATAAGCATAGTTGTAAATCAATATACCACAACCAATTAGTCGTATTTGCTAACAAATACTCTTCTAAAGGAAAGGGGTGTAGTGTATTCCTAGTTGCAAACCTAGAACTAGTCCATACACAACTAATTTCGCACACAAGCTTCTGTAAGTAATTTCCCACACAAGCTTCGGTAAGCTCTCTATCATATCAAAGCACATCTTCAAACCTACCTACCTACCTAGCCCCTTTTTGCCTAGAGTAAACAAAAAATATAACTTACGCGACGTTAATTGGGTCAATGCAAAGTAAGCTATATTAGACGCGACAAACTCCGTGGGAACTAATTTGAATCGCGTTCGATTGGTTATGGTAAATAAATTTAAGACTAGAGTATGAATTTTTATAGAATAAACAAATTTAGTGTACATAGAGACTAAGAAAGAAAATTGTAAGTAAAAAGAAGGAACGATCTGTCACTGGGCTCATAATTGTTCCTTAGTTGAACGAGGATGTTTTTTATACTGCAACTTTGGCCGTCACATCGGCAAAACGTTTAATAGGAATGCTTGAGCAAAGTCTGCCTTATTTGGCAGACTACAAGTTGCCTTTTAATTCGGCAATTTGAAAACTTAGTAATATCAACTGCCTGTCATTTGGGATTGCGCCAAACATGTGGCAATTAGTCAGTTGCCGGTAGGTCCCTGATAAGTCCTTGTTGTTTCTTTTCTGAGAATAACTTCTTTCACAGAAAGAAGAAGATCATTTCTCTCGAAGAATATCGTCAAAGACGTCAAGGAAAACACTTAAAACGTCCAGCACCCGTAACGCATCTATCACCTGGTCAACCACGCACTCCACATACAATAATCTCATTACAATATATTAAAAATCACGAAAACAAAAAAGTTTAACCAAATCTTCGACATTTGCAGAGTATTTAGCATTGTCTGAAGCTGTGAGCAAATGGAAAGTTGTAAAGGAATTGTTAAACACCTTTAACGTAGATTTAATAAATCCTATAAATATATACGAAGATAATTCTGGTGCATTGAGTATTGCTAAGTATGGTAATTTTACAAAGAACTCAAAACGTATTGAGGTTCATTATCATTTTGTACATGAGAGTGTAACAAAGGTATGATTGATGATATAAAGATAAATTCTGATGATAATATTGCAGATATTTTTACAAAATCATTAAGCTGAAAAAGGTTTGAAAAACTTTGGAGTATGTTAAATTTGAAATAAATACACCGGAATAATGTAAAACAAATTGAATGTAGATTATATATGCAATAGATATGAGGACGCGTGTTGAGATATGTACATTTATATTGTAGGATAATGTATATACTGCGCATAAGCGAGCGCTTGTGCGCCACGATATGCGAGAAGCGTCAGTGCATTGTCGGACGCCGTGAGAGACACACGAGTATAGTAGTACACGGGCTTGTTATGCCCCTTAGTTAAATGCACTTTAACTTTTTATGAATAATAAACAACTTTCCTTCATTGAACTTTAACTTTATTGAAAAAAAGGCTTCAACTTTAACAAATATGAATGAACTTTTTAGATTACGACATATTCTTCCGAACGCTAACTCTCAACTAACTCGATATTTCTTTTCGTATTCAATCCGAAGCATTCATTCTTAATCTACTACTCAGCAAATTTACATCCTTTAAAAAACAATCTTTTATTACCACTTGCAAAGTGTGGCTCAAGCAAATTTGTTATCAAATATCCAAAGTGATATTTGATATATTGAACGGATTGTTTAACTGAATACGTTACGATTTAAGTAGAATCATCAAATTATTGTTTAGATCGAGCGGATATGGGCACATATGCACATGATTAAGTAGAATCATCAAATTATTGTTTAGTTCAAGCGATTATGGGCACAGATGCACACAGATTCATGGGCATATGTAACTCCTCCCTCCTCAGGATTAGACTCCTGGCTAATTAAATTGTTAGCTTTAATTGTAGGTATACTAGTGAGTTGCGAATGGTAAGGCAATCTATGTTTCGTTTTTTATAACTATTTTGCAACTATCAAATCTTATTATATCATGGCCGTGCAGTATAATTTCTTGTTTGGCTTTGGTTTTTACACAATTGTTGGATTTTTACATTTTTCAAAAAATTGGTTATAATAATGGATTCAGTTATTTGTTTGACTTCTTCGATTATATTTTCTTCTAGTTGCTATTCATTTATTTTTTGTTTGTAATAAATTTCTTGCACGTCGTTAATCCATTTTAAATTTTTTCTCTGTCTGATAATACAATATGTTTTCAAATCCAATTACATGTTTAATGTTACTAACTGCATATTATTATGATTGGAAATTGGTTCTATTATAAGTTCTTTAAATTCTCCTTCGCTATAATGTGGAATACTAATTATTATAATTATTGTATTTTTACGTAATGCTACTGCATTTTTTTATGTGGATATTGATTAATAGAAATATGAAACCTATCTTTTTCTTCGTCTTCCAAAAATATAGCGACTTAGAGTACCTGTTCTAGAGTTTAATATAATTCCCTTAATATGTTGAATATTTTTGACCAATATGTTAATATTATTTAGAATGTTTGATTAATACTTTTTTTTTGAAATTGAATTTGTTTCACATAATTAGTTTCGTTATACAGTTCGTTTATGTTTTTTCGACTAATTTCTGAATTTTATTTATTTTTGATTTGATAACTTAATTTTCTTTTCAAACGCTTTACTTATTTTTACCAATTCGTTCTGATTTTCTTGCAATGCACCCTGATTTCTATCTATTACTTGAAAATGTTCTTCTATTCAAATTGCATCCTCATCATCCATCGTCCCTGCGATAAATTTAAGGCTTGTTCTCAAAAAAATAATTGGACCTTTTTTTTGTATTTAATATTCAAGAAAGCATAATTTTCTGAACTACAATGTGGTTCTAGTTTTACTTGTTCACAAAAATCTGCTGTGTAATATCTGATTCCTTTCTGCTGTTCTATGTCCCTATATTTAAGTAGTGAGATAATATATCGTGGTTAAACCTATATTTCCATTGTCGGCATCAATGATTTCTATGACTTGTGCTAGGTACTGGTTCATTGCGATTAATACCGTTACCAATGTAATTTTTTGCCAGATTCCTGCAAGAGCTTTCGTTAGTATTTTGATATTTCTTTTTGCGTTTGTGTTGCTGTTTATGATAGGCTTGAGTGTCATTTTGCTTCTTAATTTTTGTTTTTGGCGATAATTTTGTTTTGGCTACTAATTTGATTGCATTCGGGTTTATTTCTGCATCTTTTCTGTTTCTGTTAATATTCTTGATAGTTCTCTCTTTAGTTGCCTGCAATCTTTTCCTAACTTCGTGGATGTCTACTTCGCCTTGATGTACTTTAATAGGTTCTTCCTTTGTTGTCGAATGTGGAGTAGTATTGTATATTCTGAGTACTTCTTCTACTGGATTCATGCTTTTTAATGCTTCGTGCATCTTTTGTCTAATAAGATATATTCTTAAATTTTCATTCAATGTATTGTGGAATCGTTCAATGTCAGAATTTCCTGTATGATGATTTGGAGTTGTAAAATGGAAGGCTATGCAATTTTCTCTAAGAAATTCTTGAGTCATTTCACATTTCAACGAGCTTTCATTATCCATTATTAGTTTCTTTGGTTTTCCCATATTATTCAATATTACGTTAATTGCGTTGTTAACATCGTCCCAGTTTCTTGTTTTAAGTTTACACATTGAACTATACTTGCTGAATTTGTCAATACAAGTTAAATAGAAAATATTTTTGTTGTAAAACCATATATCCATGTGGAATATTTCTCTAGGGTTTTCAGCTGTTTCGGTTATTACGAATGGTATTTTCACCGGGTTTCTTTCATATTTTCCTTGTTCGCAAATAGTGCATCTGTTTATAATTTGCGTTATTTTTTCTTTTATGTTTGGGAAATAATACTTATTTTTTATCAAATCGTAGGTTTTATTGATCCCTAGATGATTACTCCTGATGTGTGTCTTGAGAATTTCTTCTTGGATGTCTGTTTCTGACATTTCGCATAATCTGTAGTTAGCTTTCACATATTTTACTTCTTTATTATCTTTTTTCCAATGTTTATATGTTTCTTGAAATTCTTTGTACATATCATTGTCTTCTATGAGTATTCCCACTGTTCCTCTTCTGGGTGAGTGATTACGTAAAATGTATTGGTAAAATGTTGTATCTGGTTGAGATGTTGTAAATGTTATTCTCCTTTTACCGAATATTTTTTCGATCTTTGTTTTGGAACTATTGCCTTTCTTTATAATGATTTGATTTCTGAATGAATTCAATGGTCCCACTGATATTTCTATATAATGAGTATTGTCTTCACTAGCACTATGAATAGTAGCTGCAGTGGATAAGTTGTCGACATTCTTTTGATTTATGTGTATTTCTGCTCGAGATAAAGCATCTGCTACTATATTTTCTTTTCCATTTATGTGTTCTATGTCGAAATTGAACTCTTCCAACTTAATCTTCCAACGTTGGAGTTTTGAGTTTGGTTCTTTAAGGGAACTCAGCCATTTTAAAGGTTTGTGGTCTGTTTGTATTTTAAATTTTCTTCCATACAGATAGGGTCGAAAATACTTTGTCGCCCAAACTACCGCTAACAATTCTTTCTCGATGGTAGAATAGTTGATTTCGTGTTCGTTTAGGGTTCGACTTGCGTAACAAACAGGATGGTTTGCTTGCGATAGAACTGCTCCCAATGCTACATTTGAAGCATCCGTTGTAAGTGTAAATAATTTATCAAAATCGGGATATTTCAGAATTGGATCGTTCATAATCAATCTTTTCAATTTTTCAAAAGCTTCAATATAATCTTTATCTTCTGCGTTTATTTTTTTATTTTTCTTTAACCTGATTGTCATTGGCTTAGCAATGTTTGCGAAATTTCGAATAAACTTCCTGTAGTATCCCACGAGACCCAAAAATGATTTAATCTGTTTCGAGGTTTTTGGTATGGGAAATTTACGTATGGCATCTACTTTATTGGGATTAGGTTTTATCCCTTCTGTCGTCACTATGTGACCTAGAAATTCAGTTTTAATGAGTTTAAATGCTCTTCTAAGGATGTGCTAAATATAATTATGTCATCCATGTACACACAACATATTTTCCCTATATATTCTCTCAAGACTGAGTTCATTAAACGTTGAAAAGTGGCTGGAGCGTTCTTCAGGCCAAATGGCATACGCAGAAATTCGTAATGTCCACTGTTAGTTGAGAAAGCTGTTTTATGCCTGTCTTCTTTTGATATTTCGATTTGATGAAACCCTTTGGCTAGATCAAGAGTGGTGAAGTACATAGCTCGACCAAATTTATCGAACATTTCCTCTTGATTAGGGATTGGAAATTTATCATCTATTGTTAATTCATTGATTTTTCTATAATCTATGACAATCCTCCATTTCTTGATTCCAGAAGCGTCCATTTTCTTGTCGACTACCCATATAGGTGAAGAATATGGTGAAGAACTAGGTTTTATAATACCTTGCTTCAGCATATCTTTTATTTGCCTTTCGACCTCCAGTTCGTGAATCACTGGGTATCTATAACTTTTTGTATAGATAGGCTTATTGTTGATAAGTTTGAGACTATGCTTTATAGTATGCGTGAATGACAAATCGTCTCCTTCTTTGAAGAAAACGTCTTGGTAACTTTTTACAAGTTTAACTAACTTTTCTTTTTCCTCAAAGTTCAAATGAGATATTCTCAAGTCTTGCTCTATATCTTTTGTATAGTTTATATTATTCACGAACATATTGTTTAATTCGATGGGGATCGCTTCTTCATATTCATTTGATTCTTCAATTTTGTCAAAATATATTTTGACTCTTTTCTCATTTAATTGCAATGTTTTAGTTTTATAGTTTATTTCACATTCATTTAGTTGCAAAATATCATTGCCAATTAACCCGTCATAAAATTTATGAAAATATACTATTAAAAATTCAGGGTTATGAACGGTAGGCAAATTCAAAAATTTAGGTACTATGGCTTTTGAAGATATGTTTAAAGTACCATTAATAGTTTGGATTTTAACTGGTTCAATCTTATGTATTAATTTGGCTCTGCATATGCCAGGATTTACCAAACTGTTTGTTGCACCCGTGTCAATTAGCATGCGTACAAATCCTAGCTCAGTTTGTAGTTTCACATAAGGTAATTTCCGTCCGAGGCAGGTATATGAAAATTTTCTGACTGTTTTTCCTGCTGGGATTCAATATTAAAATTCCTAAACTGTGTTGAAGGATCTATTTCCATTGGTTGTGCTCTATAATTTTTAAAATTTGAATTGCTGTTATGAGCTACGTTATGAGGATATTGACGAAGATTTTGAGAATAGTTTCTATTCTGTGGGTTGTGACTATGAAAATTTCGATTTAGATGTGACTGATGGAACAAGGGCCGATATGAATTTCTATTCATTGTTTCTGTACCTCTACTCTGTTGATAATTAGGTTGGTTTGAGTTAAATTTCGGATAATTATTTGGTTTTTTATAAATCTGATTATTTTTAGACTGATCATGTGTATGTAAATATCCACCCTCACTCAATATATTAAACGCTTCCTCTAAAGAAAGGGGATTTCTGGCAAATAAGATGGTTTTCATAGGTTCTGGGATTTTCTTTTTAAATATTTGCAACGCAGTATCAATGTTTGTTGTTAGTTCACCTGATCTACCTTCTTCTTTTGTTTTATTATTGAGTTCATATAGTGCTTTATGGATGTCATTGTAGAAATCTAGAACGCCTGTCTTGTAACAAACACCACGCAATTTTTCATATAATTGAGAGCTATTCTTATGATTAGAAAAATTACGAATTAATAATAATTTTAACGTTGGCCAATCACTTATATTAGCATGAATTTCCACTATTTGTCTCGCTTTCCCTGAGAATTTCGCTTTAATGGCATTCCCAATTATTGTCCTGTCAGCGGGGTTGTACCTTTCAAATAATGTTGCGATGTCATCTATCCGGGATATAAACGAGTACAGGTCCTGACGATTCCCGTCGAATGGCGCCACGGCCTGAATATACTTTAAGGGATGAATATTCAGTTCTAAATTACCTTGATTTTCGTTCGCCATATTCGTTCGAGGAGAGTCCTTATAGGAATTAAGTGTATCCAAATTTTTTTACTGTCTTTGGAATATATATGTATATTTTTTTTCACTGTTCTAGTATTATGTGACTAGGGGCACCGAGTTTTTTCACTGTTCTAGTATTATGTGACTAAGGGCACAGATTTTTTCGAAACTTCACTCCTTTGCGTAAAATATTTTTATTACACTTTGTAGATATATATATTTCTATATATATGTAGATATATATATTTCTATATATATCTATATTTATTTCTTTTTTCACTTTTATTTTTCTGAATAAAGGGGATGCGATAGATCGTGTAAGTCGAACAATTTCGACCACGATTCACAAATATTAATGAGCCGAGTTTTTCGGTAATCGCGAGGTAATTAAAGGATCATCGAAATATACGATAATCCTACCGACTGCGCCAGTTAAATGCACTTTAACTTTTTATGAATAATAAACAACTTTCCTTCATTGAACTTTAACTTTATTGAAAAAAAGGCTTCAACTTTAACAAATATGAATGAACTTTTTAGATTACGACATATTCTTCCGAACGCTAACTCTCAACTAACTCGATATTTCTTTTCGTATTCAATCCGAAGCATTCATTCTTAATCTACTACTCAGCAAATTTACATCCTTTAAAAAACAATCTTTTATTACCACTTGCAAAGTGTGGCTCAAGCAAATTTGTTATCAAATATCCAAAGTGATATTTGATATATTGAACGGATTGTTTAACTGAATACGTTACGATTTAAGTAGAATCATCAAATTATTGTTTAGATCGAGCGGATATGGGCACATATGCACATGATTAAGTAGAATCATCAAATTATTGTTTAGTTCAAGCGATTATGGGCACAGATGCACACAGATTCATGGGCATATGTAACTCCTTGTTGTAATTAAAACAATCACTCGATTCGTTTGAGATTATGTATTAAAACAGTATTTTCAAATTACAATTGAGTGCGAGCCGCACGGGACAAAACTTACGACTAAATATAATTTTCCGTTGGGATCAGAAGGAAACCTCGCTTAACAAACAATATATGTAATGTGTAATATGTATCTTAATGTCTAAGTGTCCAGAAAACCCTTATGTAGAATCGTGGATGCAAAAAGATCTCAAATTACGAAAGCGAAATGCAATGCATTCACATATGACCGAAACAAACGGTCAACGATAAATCTCTTTGGCAAAATCAACAATAAGTGTTATGGGAAACACTTAAATGATATTTATGGGTTCGTCATACGCGATATCGACTACGAGCGTTCGCTTATCACATGTGCCATGTGAGAAGACCACACACGCTCGTTTATCGCATAACACCTCCGTCCTTAAGAAATCTTTACGGAAATCTAGACCGTAAATTCCCATGTAAAGGCTTTAGTCCAAGCTCTTCTTGTAGATCGTTGGCTGAATGTCCGACTGATCTTTCAAGAGGAATGTCTACAGGTTTTAGTTTGCAGAATTGGCAAAATTGGTTGCGAGATCGCCTAAAACAAGAATGTTACCAGGAAAAGAAAACAATTAATACAACTGTAATAGTCGTTAAGATTCCTCCGACCATTGTCCGAGATCTCTCTGGAATCGGCGTTAAGATCTTTTCCCAAAAATATTTAGAATTCTGAATTTCAGTGGCTAGATCTCTGAGTTCATTTAGATTAGTATTTTTTAATTTCGTTAAAGATTTTTCATCAAAACTAAATTCGCCTAGTTTTATCTTTTCACAACAGTCATTGATAGCCCTGATTTCATTTTTCGTTGCTAGTGAGAGACTGTTTTCATTTCCAATACTATGAAGAACTGCATCATAAGTCTCTAATGAACAATTATTAGCAAGCGTTAAAATTCCAACTCCGTCTAATAAGATGTCTTCTGAACGATTACAACTAATTTTTCCAAAAACATGAGGATAAACAACATACAAATATTTTCCTACATCGATTCTATGATAAATTTCTACATTGATGTTTAACCCCCTAAGGTTACAATTTTATGTGATTGCCTTAAGAAAACATTTATTTCACAATCAGCGTCTATTATACTTTCTCTGAGTATAAAATGTTTACATATATAAAAATCAAGTAATTTATTGCAATCTTGCAAATTAAGTGACAATACATAATTTTCCTTATCGTCTCTAATAATCAAATATTTTGTGTCAAGATTGATCAAAGTTAATCCATTAGTTACAATTTTAGGAATAGAAATCATTTCATATATATCGTAATTTTCTGTCCTAGTTAAGTTTATAGATAAAAGTATAACCATTTTTTGGTCTTTTACAAAAGCTTTCATGTCTAATGCTTTTACAACTATCGCATAATTTTCAATGCATGGCTCTACCAAAAATTTATCCGCGTCATGAAATCGTGTAAGCTCTTGTAGCAATTTCACTGGTTCGATGAGAGAAGGATGAATCTGACCTAGCTGCAGAAACAACAAGCTGTTCAAAAATTCGTCAATCTCTAAGTGAATTACTTCAAGTCGGTGGTTTATTTTGATCATAGATTCTTCAAAATAAATTTAAACATAAGTCAACTTACTGAGCTGGTTAGAATTTAATTTTAATTTATTTAATTCATCGATTACAAGATTAATTTTTTCGCGAGCTGAATTTGCGTCTTTAGCAACTGTTAAGACTTGCTTATTAAGTGTGTTCATGAGACGTAAATTTTCGGTAATTCCTTCTTTGATTCTTATTTCGTTACCCTCAACAGTATGGATTACTTTGTTATAATAATCCGCATCTTCCTGATCCATAGACCCAAACAAAAACTGAAGACCAGTTCCAACAAAGTTAATTAGGCCCTTACGAATGCGGTTGGACCTTTTTCGGTCCAATAACTGATATACAAGATCAACTTTGTGATTTAAACCTGAGATTTCTAGTTTCGATTTATGCTGGTAAACTGAATATTTAGGAAGAGTGGATGAACATAGTTCATTTATTCTCAATATTAAATTATTAACCTGATCGATTATTACTTCAAGATCCTCTAAATTTACAACATTAACCAAGGTCAATTTATTAATAATTTCTCTAGCTTTACCATAGTGTTTAAAATAGATTCCTACGTTCTCTGATAATTTTTCCAGTTGAAAATTACCGGCTATGGCGATGGAAAGTACCGCCCTGTAAGGTAAAGTTTTCTATTAGCCTTATTTATCAAGACTTCGAATTTTTATTCACGTTTCAAAACATTCTAAGCAAAGATTTCACATGTAGTTTTCAATGTCTCGTATATGAAGTACCTGGCTCAGGTGACTTAGAACGTTGCCCTGCAAGGCAAAGCTTTACATTGACCTTATTATATTTCTTTCTCTGGTTTTTTATTTCTACAATTACGTGATCAGAGGTAACCTCCATGATCTTGTAAGGTCCTTTATAAAGAGGTGCTTCCTTGTCAAGTCTTAGTGAGTTTTTTATCAAAACATGATCACCCTTTTTAAAATTTGGAGTTTTGCCAATGTTTTTATCGTATCTTTTTTTGAAATTTCTTTACTTCTTAACTCTCTTTCACGAGCTACTGCATGGATTTCAATCAATCGAGCTTTGAGATCGTCCAAATATTCGAAGAATGTTATATATTTGAATTTATCGACGCCGTTTGGGCTTCTTGGTAATGTACCGAATAACATTTCATGTGGACTATAACCTGTGGTATTATGACGAGAATAATTATAGCTCATGGCAGCAAATACCATCCGTTTATCCCAGCTTTTCATTTGGGATATACAATCATTTTTTGTAGTCCTCAAAAATTCCCACAATTTACAATGTGCTCGCTCTACTCTACCATTTGACTGTGGATGAGCGACCGTAGTTGTGATGAGTTTGATCTTTAGCATTTTGCAAAAAACATCCATGAGCTAGTTGCAAAACTCGGTACCATTGTCAGATAAAATAATTTTAGGTGCCCCAAAATAAGTTATCCAATGATTCATTAGTGTTTTTTCTGTAGTCTCAGCAGTTTTGTCTGCAATAGGTATGAAGCGGATATATCTAGTTACTTCATCTTGTATTGATAATCCAAATTTGTTTCCATCTATTGTGCTGTCAAATGGACCTACTAAGTCCACTGAAATTTTTTCCATTGATTCATTACATGAAGTAGTTATTGCCATAGGACTTTTATGAGGTTTCCTATGAACCTTTCCGATCTGACAGATTAAGCATTCTGTAACGTATTTCTCTACGTCCTTCTTCATGTTCTGCCACGTGTAATGTCTTCTTAGTTTGGCGTACATCGCTTTTTGTCCAAGATGACCTCCCATTAAACCATTATGATCGTCGTCGTCGTCGTGACATGGAGGTGGGCATTGCAGCCCTAGCACTGCGACCTGCTGATCGATTGTACTAGCCTCATACTTTTCCTTTCTGGAGTTAATGCTTATGTCTTGAATCTTCCGGATGAGATGATGAACCTCATCAGGTCGTCCAGGGCTAAGGTATGGAACTCCTTGTCTCCTATTTGAGGCATGCCAAGGGCTCTATATCTGTGTCTGGAGAACGCGAAACAGTAGCCCACATAATGTGCCGCTGATTCCTCGTCCTCCTCACATCTAGTGCACCATGCATCGTCCACTATTTGCAGAAGAGCTTGGTGACTTCTCAGGCGTCTTTGGCCTGTAATCACTTCTGTGAGTTTTTTCAGTCTGACTCTATTTAGTTTCAGACAGTATTTTGCGACTTCAGGTCGTAGGTTTGGTAGAAAGAGCTTTGTATGTCTGCATGTTGGTAGGTTGAGCCATCGTCTTCAATGTTCTTCCCTGAGTGTCTCATTGATCTTTTTTGAGATTAGATTTATGTTCGTTGGCAGAACAGGCTCAGGACCAACCGGTGTGATCTCTGCTCCCTTCTTAGCCAGTTTGTCTGCCTCTTCATTACCTATAATGTCCACATGTGCTGGGACCCAGGTAACTGAGACTCTGTTTCTCTGGCTCAGCTTTTTGAGGCTGTTCTGGGTACACTCCACAATTGAAGTTTTCACATTGTGGGAGCCCAGGGCCTTGATAGCGGCCTGACTGTCTGAACAGATTTTCATCTGTCTGTTTTGTATTCTTCCGTCTTGTAAGAGGTCCGCGGCTTTAGCTATGGCGTGGACTTCAGCTTGAAAGATGGTTGTTTTTGTACCCAGAAGTATCGATATTTGAGCCTCATGTGGTCCAGGGCGTATATATATTCCCGCCCCAGCCCCGACGCTCATCACTGATCCGTCTGTGCACACTATGATATCAGCGGGTCTGTGAGAAAGGAGACCGAACTTAGTCCAATCATTCCTATCAGTCAAACTCGTTGTGAAATTTTTTACCAAAGAAGAGCCTTGGGATTATGTAATCGTTGGGCAGATCAAGGAGTGAGTCCACTTTTAAACTCTTTAAAAGTTTGAGGTGTCCCTCAGTCCAGCCGCCATCTTTCACCATCCCGGTTCTCCTTAGGCGTGCCATCGTCTTTGCGGCATGTTGCTTCACTGATAAGTCCAGTGGCAGCATGTTCATGATCACGTTGAGTGCTTCCGTGGGAGTGGTTCGCACCGCTCCAGTAGCACTCACTAGTGCTAGTCGCTGCACCGAGCTTAGCTGACTTTTTGTAGTATCTAGGTCTGACCGTTTCCACCACACTATGCTTCCATAGTGTATGACCGGTCTTATGCAGATTTTGTATAGCCATATCACATTTCGAGGTGAGAGTCCCCAGGTTTTACCCATGGAGCCTCTACATGCCCAGAAAATTTTTTTGGCTTTTCTTGTTTTTTCATCAACATTCTCTTTTCAGGTGAGTTTCGTGTCTAGGGTTACGCCCAGGTACTTGCCTTTTTTTGAGAGTTGGAGCTCCACGCCATCTAAAGTAGGTAGCGTGTATGCATCCCACACTCGCTTCCTGGTGAACATGGTGAGTTCTGTCGTGGCTGGATTTACCGCCAGCCCGTTTCTTCTACACCACTGGTGCGTGATTTTAAGTCCTTCTTTCATCCTGTCACACACTGTGCCGGCAAACTTGCCTTTGCATAATATGACCAGGTCAGCGGCATAGCCGATGGCAAGAAAGCCTTGTTGGTTAAGTTCTGTCACTAATGAGTTCATTTGTAAACACCACAGGAGAGGGGAAAGTACGCCTCATTGTGGGTACCCTTTTGTTGGGGCTACTGTTATACTGGTGTCCCCCAGTGACGCTGTTATTTTTCGTTCACCGAGGAGAGCGGTCAGCCAGCCCGTTATCGTGCTGCTTATCCCATGTCTCTCTGCTGCAGATGTCATTCCACCAAATGGGGAGTTGTCAAAGGCACCTTCTATGTCTAGGAAAGCTCCCAAAGAGAAGAGTCCGTCGTTAAGGCCCCGCTCGATCCCGTGAACGAGCTCCCTTTCTATAGGCATGCTGTCCCGGATGCAAGGGCTGTGTTTTTCACGTGGACGTCCACCAGTCGTTCCAGTGTTTTCAGCACGAAAGATGTGAGGCTTATGGGTCGATAGCTTTTCGCTATCTGGTAAGTGGTTCTCCCTATCTTTGGTATGAATACCACCCTTACCCTCCTCCATAATTCTGGTATACATTTTAGGGCCAAACTGGCCCTGTATATATTGCACAGATGGTTGGTGATGGAAGCCATTCCTTCCTTCAGCAGGATGGGATAAATTCCATCCTCGCCAGGTGCTTTGTAGCTGTCGAAAGTTCCAATTGCCCATTGGAGCCTCTCTACAGTCACCACCTCGGCGGCTTGATTCCAATCCGTTTGAGACGGTACGTTCGGATGAACGGTGTTTCTTACGGAGGGAGTTATGCTACCGGGGAAGTGCGTTTTAAGCAAGAGGTTTAACGTCTCTTCACTTGTGGTGGTGAACTTCCCGTTTTCGTCCTTAAGGAGCCCTGGGTTATTGCTCGGTCCCCTTGTGAGGATCTTCTTAACTCTGGCGGTCTCCCGGCATGAGTTTATTTCTTCACAGAATTTCTTCCATGAGTTCCTTTTCGCCTCCGCAAGAGCCTTGTTATAGTCTCTTTTGGATTGCTTGTATGCCTCCCAGATGATTTCACTTCGAGCTTTACAGGCCCGGTTGAACGCCTTATTAGCGTTTTTCTTAAGCCTGGCTAGTCTTGGTGTCCACCATGGGGTGTTTCCCAGTGTAGTCCTTTTTAGTGGGCAGTGGGCCTCAAAAGAGGCCGTCAATACCTCGACTAAGTTCCTCACAGCTTCTTCGAGCTGCTCAGGTTCTCGGATTTTCTCTGGTTGCTGTAATTTACATTGCACGTCTTGTCTAAAGGCCGCCCAATTTGTGTTCCTGGGGTTTCTCAACCATTTTGGCCCACCTATTGGATTAGCCTCGATGTTGTAAGTGATGTACCTGTGATCAGATAGCGTCACTTCTTTCAAAACTTTCCAATCTTTAACCCAGTGAGTGACTGCGTCAGAGACAATTGTTATGTCTATGACTGCCTGCCTTCTGGATGTGACGAAAGTTGGTTCCGCCCCACGGTTCGCTATGGTGAGCCTGGAACTGGCTAAGAACTCTAGTAGGCTTTCGCCTCTCGAGTTGGTGTCTGAGCTCCCCCAGCAATCGTGGTGAGCGTTTGCATCACAACCTAAGATCAGATTTAGGTTGTGTTTTTTAACATATTCCATCAGCCTTGTGAGGTTTTCTGACGGAATTCGATCTTCGTAGGGGAGATAGACCGATCCCAGAAGAGCTTCTCGTCTACTCCCCATCACCGTTGTACTTACTCGTACTACGGTTAAGTCTCGGTCGCAGAATTCCTGTACCAAGAGCCCGTTAAGAGTCCTTGGGAGCCAAACACAGGTTCTGGGTTTTTCACAATCCGCTGCCAAGAGATCCATTTGAGAGTTGGTCCCTATACCGCGGATTCGTCCTCCTGCCACCCATGGTTCTTGTATTAGACATATGGGTAGAGCAGGTGCAAAACCGGAGACATTGCTGCCTCCGGGGGGTTTGTTGCAACTTTCGTTACAGCGTCTAGCTATTAGAGAGCTAGCCGCCTTACTATGCTGCATGTTAATTTGTGTGACCTGAAGACCCATCATGTTTCCATGCTACATCCCCAGGTCAACCCCAAGACAACACAACACAATACAGAACAAGTATAACACTCACGCTGACAAGGAACCGCTACTTGGGAGCCTGTGGTCCTGGTTCCTTGGGCCCTTTGGAAAAGCTCACGCTAATCCTATTGAGCTCCAAGTAGAGCCATCCTCCCTTTCCCGATATGTACTCCCTGTCCTTGTCCGGGATTCCAACAACCATGAGGAGTCCCTTTCGGGAGTCCTTCATGGGCACCTGTGCGTACAGGGCCCAGTCGGCTATTTTTATCTCCGGCTGAACGATGGAGAGCCTTCGGAGAACAGTCTCCGCGATTTGGTCTGGGCCCGGGACAAAGAAAGTGGCCCTGTGGAGCACTGGAAGCCTAGATGCTTCCACTAGGGAAAATCTAGCGCCCTCCCATGCTCCCCTTAGCCTGTCTCCCTCCACCAAGGCTTTCAACCAGGCCGTTGTATTTGCATCTGCAGGGACGATCCTCAGTTGATTTCTAAGGGTCACCACCGAGTCAAATTTCAACGGCGTGCCTCTGTCTATCTCCTCTGCGACGGCTTTGGAGCAGCTCTAGTTGTTCACCAGAGTAGCCCCGAGCCATGCCTTCCGCTGCCAGTACGAAGCCCAGATTGCTCCGAGCCACGCTCGCAAAGGATTTATTTTGTGGGGTCTTCAGTTTGTCCCCTCCCCTCGGTCGTTTAACCTTAGGATTGGCGGACATCCTAGATACCTCTTCCTCACCGGAGCGTTGTCTTTTTTTCGAGCTTCTAGCATTGCTTGGGCCCGATTCCGGCGACTTTGGTCGAGGAGCTGCAGGGGTCAAGGAGGGAGTTGAGTTCAAAGAGGTCCCGGCCTGAGTGTCAGTCCCTGAGGGAACCTCTCGCCTCTGCTGAGCCCCTTTTTTCGCCCTCCTCTTTTTCTCCGCGCCACTCCTGTTCCTCTTTTTTAGGTAATTCTCCGTCGCTGCTAAGCCCTCCGTTGCCGGTGAACTCGCAGCTGAGGGCCCGCCAAGGGTGAGCTCCTCCGGGTATGGAGTTTTTTCTGGTTCTCCGAGTACCAGGTTTTCCATGGAACCACTAATTAATTCCACGTGCGTCGATTTTTTGCCCTCCCCAGAATCCGAGGGGCAGACTGCTGGTGTAGCAGTGAGGGATTTAGGTGCCGAAGGCACCAGACCGTCCTGGGGTAAATTGATGTTTAATCTCGACATAATCATCAGTTTGGATTCGTTTAGTCTGGACTCGTCCAAGCCAGATTTTACTCCAGCCTAGGTGAGTCATGCAAGCCCCCTTACCACGTCAAGGCGAATCCGTCAAGGAGGGTGTTTACGTTACTTGATTTTAATTTTACGTTGCGGTGAATTATGACGTAGTGAGATACACTACACCCTCGGGGTAAAAGTGATGAGTGATATACAATGAGGTATAATACGAATCATGCTCAAAGTGGTTTGTTGGTCAAGAATACAAGGTTTTACTTATATGATACTTTACATTTGTGTACTTATAGTGTGAAATATTTTTATTCTATTTTTATGTACATTTTTCATTTTACCGTTAATTTCTAACGTTACAATAACATTATCAATATTTACAACTTTAAATGGTCCAATATATGCTGGTTGACCTTTTTTCTTATTTTAATTTCTTAATAGTACCTTATCGTTTATTCTAATACTAATTGGATTTGTTTTTGTTTGATTTTGTGTACGTTTAGTCTTCGTGAATTCAATTAATTCTCTGGCCTTATTTATAGAATATCTGAGTCTTACTTTTAATTCTTTAGCATAATTGTCAATATCATAGATTTTGTCTTGACACGTGAGTATGTCATTAGGCAGATACGATAATTTACCAAATATCAGCTCGTATGGAGTGTAATTATTGTCTACGTGAGGGGTGGTGTTGTTCGCGAAAGTATAATATGGTATCCATTCATCCCAATTCATATCTTCAGTGAAAGCTAACATGTATTCGTTAAGAACTCGATGATTTCTTTCTACAGTGCCTAAAGTCTCATGGTGGTATGGTGTGGAAAATGTCTGTCTTATTTTTAACATTTCACAAATCTCATGCAATAACTTATTAGTAAACTCAGTGCCTTGTTCAGACTTAAGTACTTTAAAAAATCCATAAGTTATTATAAAATTATTTACTAGTGATTTGGCTACAGTGCAAGCATCTTTAGTCTCTAGTGGAGAAGCAATGACAAATTTTGTCAATTCACATTGCATTGTGAGTATGTATCGATAACCGTTTGAGATACGAAGTGGACCAACAATATCAATGGCTATGGTCTCAAAACTTGTCGACGGAGTGTCTGTTTTTATCATATTTTCTTTTGTGTGGCGTATTTGCTTATTTATTTTACATTGTTCACAATTGTTCACATACTTCTTTATCATTTTGTTCATGTTCTTCCAGCAGTAGCGCTGTTTGAGTTTTAATATTGTTTTCCTGATTCCTAAATGACCTCCATGTGGCGTATCATGGTATTCTTCAATTAATTGGTGTTGAACTGCAGTATTATTTATGTTTTGTGGGGATTTAAATATAATTATTTTTAACTTTGCGCAAGTGTTTTGTTGCAACTTATTTATTATATTTTTCAATTCACTTAGATTCAATGCCTGGAATATCTCATCATTGATGGATAGAGCTAGCGTATGGATGTTCCAGTTAAGCACTGTGTCCAACAACTTCGTCATGATAGATACGTATATCGTATTAGAATTATCATTGTGGTCAGTAAACTTAGCATTGTTTAAAGATGCTGTGACTGATTGCTTGTCATTAACAGAAACGTATTTCTTGTTAGATTTATCACAACAGTACACATGTATTTCATCTTTTGTACGTATGGTTTTAAATTTATTTGCTTGATGCAACATAAATTTTAATTTAACAATATTATGGATATCCGATATCGATGTACATTCCCATACTAGAAGTTGATCAGGCTTCGTATGTATTTCGGAAGTTTCATCATTAATGTGCACTTTAACATTATTGTCTGACTCTTTCTTAGTCGACATACCCCTAGTTATCGCCAATGTTTTCTTGATGCTATTATTGTTATGAAGAGGAATCATCTTTTTTAAAATGTCCGAGTTTAATTCTATTCTGGACAATGCATCCGCGTTCGTATTTATTTTACCTTGTTTATAAACTATGTCAAAATCGTAATCTGATAAATCTAATCGTATTCGTGTTAGTTTAGAGGAAGGATTTTTATGTGTGAACAAAGATACTAGTGGCCTGTGGTCAGTAACCACTCCAAATTTTCTACCGTATAGGTATGGTCGGAAAAAATTAATTCTCCAATGTATCGCTAGTAACTCTTTTTCGATAACAGGTTTGTTCAAATCATGTTTTCCCAAAGACTTACTTGCGTACGATATTGGCAAATCGTGACCAATTTCACCTGGAGAAAGGACTGCACCTAGAGCATAACTCGATGCGTCTGTTGTTAGAATAAATGGTTTGGTAAAATCTGGATATTGCAATATTGGTTGTTGGATTAGCTTTTCCTTTAAAATTTCAAAAGCATTTTGGCATTTCTCATCCCAAATAAAAGGTACATTCTTCTTAAGAAGACTGTTGAGACATTTTGCGATATCCGCAAAATTTTGGATAAATCGACTATAATAATTGCAAAACGCTACGAATCTTCGTACTTCGTCTGCATTTTTATGAATCGGATAATTCCTTATAGTCTCATCCTTTGATGGATCAGTTCTTATACCCTCACTGGTAATAAGGTGTCCTAAATAAACAACTTGACATTTGCTGGCATTCAATTTCAAGTTATATTTCCTTAAGGAAATTCCAAAGTGACAAAGTTTTAATCAGGCTTCTATTATGATGAGCAATACTACAACCAAAAATTATAATATCGTCAACATATAGAAAAGCTTCTGAATCGAGACCAGATAACGCAATTGTGAGCATGCGTTGAAAACTGTTTGATGAGATTTTCAAACCAAAAGGTAATCGTTTAAATTGGAAATGTCCGTTTCCGGTTGAAAAAGCTGTTAGTGGTCTAGACTCTTGATCTAGCTCTATTTGATGGAATGAACTAGTCATATCCAACGTTGAAAAATATTTAGCTCTTCCCAATTTATCTAGGACGTCTTCGAGACGTGTTAATGGAAATTTGTCCTTAACAATTTTGTCATTTAATCGTCTAAAATCTACTACAAGTCGCCATTGTTTCTTCCCGTCTATGCTATTTTTGGGTACGACAAGTAATGGTGAATTGTAAGGACTTACAGATGGTTCAATGATGTCATTGTTTGCTAGTTCCTGAATTTGTGCTTCTATTTCTTCTAGTTGCGCATGTGGCAATTTATAGTTTTTAATAAAAACAGGAGCTTTGTCTGAAGTCACAATTTTCTGTCGGTCAAATTATTTGTAGATAATTTGTCACCTTCGAGATGGAAAATGTCTTGGAAGTCAGAAATGATTTCCAGAATACTATCCTTTGCCATTTGATCGGTTGTATCCATTTTTATTCCGTTCAGGAGTTTATTTAGACGCTTAGGACATATTTTGGATTTCTCGTTTCCTCGTTGGAATGTTTTTATAATTGAATAGTCACTTAGTGGTTCAATATCAACGTTGAAACAGTCTATTTTCGTTGATGTTTCGTTAGTATTAAGTACTTTAATGTGACATATGCCTTTAGCTGGAATTATTATGTTTCCTACGAACACACCTTTTTGTATTTCTTTATTCACTACTATACTATCTACTTTCCTTATCAGATTTACAGGTATGATTGCTTCCGTTCTTGCGGGTATTACAATTTGAACAATCTTCAATGGCTTCGTGCTCATTGGTATTACAAAATCTTCGTTGTTAACTGTGAACGTTATCGTATATGTCTCAAAACATATTTTACAAAAGAATTTTTCAAGAATATCTCTTCCAATTATTCCGTCAGTATAGATTAGAAAGTTAGCTTCCACTATTTGAAAGGAGTTTATGATTGTGTTGTTGCCTATCAAGAGACTAAGTTTTACTGTGTCTAGAGATGTTACTATTTCTTCTGTTATTCATGTACATTATATTTTTTCCGTTTAAATTGTTTCTTATTTCTAATTCAATGGTCAAATTAGTTGCTTCGCAAATGTTTTTTGGTCTAGCTGAGAAAATTGTGTCCCTAAATTGATTATTTAAACCATTTAAATAGGTATTAAGGTGAAATACGCTTCGTTAGGGGCCATTGTTTTTTATTAAGAGGAAAAAGGGACTCACCTAAATATCGGCGTCTAGCGCCAAAGCTGATGGCAAGCGTGAGCTGCCTATATTTCTTACACAGCGCAAGCGCCGCAATGAACAAACAAAAGAAAAAGGGTGCCGATGTTGGCAGTCCAAATTCTCTACTATGAATGTTAATTTATTCGTTGATTATCATTTCTTTTATACTAAAATATTGCTTATGTATAACTTACTAACTAATCAAATATTATTTACATATTCCTGACCTAAATCTATTTCCAATATTTTCCCATGGTCAAAAATGCAAGTGCAAGCAATAAAGTGTAGTTTATTGGCTTCAAGAACCTTACTGCAGATGTAAGCAATAAAATGCCATCAACCTTACATTTGTTTTCATTGTTATGCCATGCTGAACCCGTCCGCAGTGCACATTGTTGGTCTTCAATTGTTTTGCTGAGTCGCTCTAATTTCATTGTTTGTAATTGGACTCGGGATATACCCACAAAGCCTGACTCACAATGTTTTGACTCGTGCCGGGCTATCAGACGGCAATGTATGAATATTGTTTTGTTTGTTGTGGCTTCTATTACACTACGAAGGGCTTGTTTCTCATTGAGGGATGTTATTGCCTGTTTTGTGACTGTATTCGCTATATTACCTAAATCATCGATCTGGAGTTGAGTTAATTCAGTTGTTATATTTAAGATTTTGTCTCTATAGCTTACTGCTGATGTATTGTGTTGTTGTATGCTATTGAGAGATGTTTGAAGACTGGCTACCGTATTTACACTTTTATATTTCTTTGTTAGCGTGTTCCTCAAAGTTTCTCATGTGTCGGGTATTTCTACACCTAATGATATCCTCACAGTGTTGGATAATTTAACGCTGCATACAAAATCTATTAATTCTCTTTTCGAATCTTCAGACAATGTTCTATATAAGAATTCTATTATTTTTAGAAAAGGGTGAAGTTCCTTGTACTTTCCTTCGAAAGTTGGAATAACTTTGATAGCTGTCGCAATATCAATAGAAATCATTTTTGCTATTTGTTTTTCTAATTGAGTTTTATATTCTTCGTATGCTAGTTTGAACGCTGTTTTCAAACTGATTATTTCAATATTCGTTGAATCTGCTGCTAATTCTCTAACTTTTAGTCTAATTTCTTGCAAATTATCTAATTTTGTTTTTAAAGTTTCTAATTTATAGGGTTTGTTGAAGCTCTTTTTAGCATTTGAACAATCCTTTTTGACATGTTCCAAAAGAATTCTGATTTGTGCAGCAGGCATAACACGAAAAGTGAGTTGAAAACAAATCCAATTTTGCAAAAATGTTTAAAAGTAGTATTTATACATTTATTTGCCTACCAATTGCTTTTCTTACATATTTAGACTGATGTTTATTATAGAAATATAGAATTATTAATATAGTTAGGAATATGGCCGATGTAGTTATGGCCTGTTTATATTCGGTGATAGAACCGGAATTAACTGAACTACAATTTCTCATTTTTAAATAAAATATGTAAATATGATTAAGATTCTTTAATTATTTTTCACTTTTTCTTTTTTAAACACTTCAGCTGGTTTGCTACTTCTTTAGCTTACACGAATAATTGCTTCTTTAGTTTGCTTTCCGGGGTGATAGCTATTATTGAAAATAGGTTGGCTTTTTCCTTGCGTAGCCTATTTCGTTTTCCTCCTCGTTGTCGCTCTCGCTTTTCTGGCTGATGTATTCCTGGCTTATGCTTTTCTGCTGGTAATCGACGCTTTTTTGGCCCTATGCTGATCACCTCTTCCTCCGTTGCTGTAATGAAAGCTTCCTCGTAGGTCTGGCTGGCTGGCTTTTTTCTAACTATTACCGGAGCTCCCGATGGCGTAAAATATTTTCTGGTTTACGCGACAGGTGTGGGGTTATACGTTGGCACCTGTTGTCCTCGGCTCGCCGTAGGTATATATTCCTCCACTCGACTGCACAGCTCCTCGAACATTCGGTCAATTTGCGATTTGTAGTCCTCTGCCAGGTCCATCTTCAGTTTGTCTTGGAAACTGAATTGGCAGGATCGCCATGTAATGTTTAATTTTAAAAAGACAAAACATTATAAATTTTAAGATTTTTATTCAAACAGAATATTACCTGTAGAATGACTGCGTGATCGCAATCTTGCCTGTACAGCGCTAGGCGCCTATTTATCCTTCAGGGCTGACTGAGTATTCGCAATCTTGATTTATGGTTCAGAAACTTCAGGACTAGTCGCGATAATGCGCCGACTTTGGTCAAGAAATCAATGAACGATTTCCTTACTATCTAGATGTCTTTTATAGAATTTTCCTATGTACTAAACTTACCAACTAATCAATAAATCAATTGCATTCTTGACTCATCCATTTGAGGTTTATTGCTCTTTGTGCATATGCAATTCCTTTTTTCTTAGTCATGAATTTTCACTAGGTCATACGTTTGTCAACAAACAATTCACAACACGGGGTTCATATTGCGAACGATAATTCGTAGCCGTGTCAATACTCATATTACATCTTGGCGCGTGCCATATGTTATTCAATCTCTTGAGAATTCATTCATTATCAACTAGAACAAATCGTTCATGAAGCAAACGTGAATATTGAGGTTTCTACCGAAATATGATCTTGGGTATGTAGTGTGTTTACGTTACTTGATTTTAATTTTACGTTGCGGTGAATTATGACGTAGTGAGATACACTACACCACCATCGCGAAGTTGGCTTCTGAAGAGTGGTTTTTTGTAACGTACTATAAACTGTCTAACTGTGGGATTGTTGTTATATACCAGACCTGTGCGAATTGATGGGAAGAAGAGTTCTATATGATCTTGGTTGATCTTGTATAGCGGCAAAATGTTGAGTTTTTTCGGCTCTATAAATCTTTCATATATAACTCGTATATTACGCAGACCTGTAATCAAACCTCTAAATCCTACATTTCTTTTGGATGCAAAGACAAATATACCGGAGGAAAGGATTGTATTCAATGTACTGTATGGGAGCTTCAGCGAATGTTTGAAGAAAGTGAAAATTGCTGTCACATAGCGCTTTTTTGGTGAGTTCAAATTCAGATATTTTACGACTATTCAAAATATCGAAAATGCCATTGAACGTTTTTATAAATGCAGAATTGATTTCGTTGATTTCGTGCAGATGCAAAACATCACGGCAGATATCTAGTGCATCAGCCACAGACCTACTCAAAGTCTGCACAACTAAGCGAACTTTAATCTTTTGGTTATGAAAGTAAATATGAGATTTTCGCATCGTTGTGCCTAAAAGCAAACCTTATTTTTCTTGAAGCGTTAGTAATGCCTTAAAATACTCCCACTTAATCAAAAGGCCACCACCATCCATAATCACACCCAAATCAGCTAAGGCGTTCTGTACCAACTTCAACATGTGGCAGGGATCAGGATGAAGAATGTGTTTTCCTTGTACTCCTTGGAATTCAACAAATCCTTGCGAATTTGAGATTCGTACGTCAGAGCCTAACAAATTTGTCATTGTAAGATTCGCTGCAGCTCCATCAAACGTAATGCCGACTATTTCAACGCCAGTACCATTCAAATGCTTTATGCATAAAGACAAAATATTTGCTTTCAGTTCTGCGTTAATACTTGCTATTGGGAAAAAAGCAACCGGTACTTTCCATGCCCTGTTAATACACACAACAAGCAGAACCAATATCTGTGTGGCTAGAGTATCGCTATTGCAACTATCACCTATATCCACAAAACCGAAGGATTGCACTCCATCCCATTCCGTTTGCTGCCGAATATTGATTTCATCGGAAACTAAATTGACCACGATCGTTTCCGAGCTTTCAGTTGCATTAACAATTTTCCTAAAAGCTTCAAACGACCCTTTCACGTCCACGACGAAGGTGCGCGAGTCTACCCTTTCAATGATGCGATGTGGCCCCGAGTACGGCTGTTGTAGCGGCTTCTTCACTGCATCGAAGCGGCGAAAAACATATTCGCAGCTGGCCAGATCTCTGAATACGAACGGGTGCTGATCGCTGTGCCTTGATGCTGCAACTGGATGGATTGCGTTGAACAGGCGCCGGAGGTCTGCAACGAAGTCCTTCGGGCTGAACCCTGACACGGGCTGCGGAGCGATGAATTCTCCAGGGATGCGAAGGGACGTGCCAAATACCATCTCGGCTGCAGAAGCCTGTAGATCCTCCTTGAAGGTGGTTCGCATACCAAGGAGAACGGTTGGCAGCACCTTCGAATACGGAACCTCTGGCGCGCTGCTGACAGCTGCATGAAGCGTGGCTCTTAGAAAGGCCTTGAAGATGCGGTGCATCCGTTCGACCATCCCGTTCGACTTGGGATATGGTGTGGACTTGATGTACGCCCAAAAGTCGAGAGAGCTCGCGGTGCAGCGCGGCTTCAAATTGAGTGCCTTGATCGGTCGTAATTTCAAGTGGAGTGCCGAAAAAGCTAATCCAGTTGTCATAGGTGGCTCGAGCGACCGTCGAGGCGGTTTTGTCGCGTACAGGCACTGCTTGCGGCCAACGAGTGTATCGGTCGACGATGGTGAGGTAGTGATCGTAACCTTCACATAGTGGCAGCTTGATGAGGTCGAAATGAATGTGGTCGAAGCGGTTGTCGGGCGTCTTGAAGCTGCCTAGCTCGGCTCTATTGTGCCGATGCACTTTCGACTTCTGGCAGGGCACGCATTGTTTGGCCCACTGGAACACGTCCTTGCATAGGCTCGGCCAGAAATATTTGAACGCTACTCGTTTGGCGGTTGCACGACCACTAGGGTGCGAGAGGGAATGGACCGTATCGAATGCTTGGCGACGAAGTGAAAGCGACAGATACGGTTTGATGACGCCGTTGTGCTCTGTGTAGTATGCAGCGTGGTCGTTGAGCTCGAAGCGATGGAGCTTGATACGTGTGCTGGCCAGGAGATGGGGAAGCTACTCGTCGTTCGTCTGTGCGTCGTTGATGTTTTTCGGCGTGATAGCCGTCGGCATGGCGACCAACTCAACTCGTGAAAAAGCGTCGGCTACTGGATTCTCTTCTCCAGGAGTGTTTACGAGCCGGGTGTCAAATTGACTGATGAAATCGAGCTGCCTGGCTTGGCGGGGTGATGCTTTGTCGGAACGCTGCGGCAAGGCGAAGACAAACGGTCGGTGGTCGGTATAGACGATGAATTGGTGACCCTCCAAGATTCGCTGGAAGAACTTGATGGCTGCAAATACTGCGAGAAGCTCGCGGTCATATGTCGAGTACTTCTGTTCGATCTCCGTCAGTTTTCTGAAAAAAAGGCTAGGGGAACGCAGGTCGTCTGGTCGTAGTTGGTCCAGGGCTGCGCCGATGGCCGATTGGAAGCGTCTGTGCGCAAGGCCAGACTCTGGGTTGACGAGAGGTAGGCAGAGGTAGTGGCGACGGCAATGTTCTGCCTGCATCGCGCAAACTCTTCGTTGGTGTCTGATGTCCAGGTTAGCTTAGTCTGCTTCTTGGTGCAACCCTTGAGCATCTCAGAAAGCGGTGCTTGAAGATCGGCGGCATGGGGGATGCATCGTCTGTAATAATTGAGCATGCCGAGAAAGCGCCTAAGCTGCGACGAATCTGCTGGCCGCGTGAAGTCGTCAATGGCTTGAGTCCTGGAGGCAGGTGGCCCGAAATCAGACTGGCTGACTAGGTAGCCGGCGAAGATGACCTTTGAAAGACCGACCTGGCATTTACCCCAAATAGCCTGAAGCTTTGTCGCCTGCAAGAGCTCGAAAAGCAGTTCCAGGTGATTTCGATGTTGCTCGTAGTCATCAGAAACGACGAGAATATCGTCTTGGTAGACGCGAACGAAGGGCAACTTCCTCAACAGGTGATTGAGCAGCCTTTGCATAGTTTGGGCTGCATTGCGAAGTCCAAGAGGCATTCCCACGAACTCAAACAACCAAAATGGCGTAGTCACTGCTGTCTTGGGGATGTCATCCGGTGCAACGGGAATCTGGTAGAAGACCCGTTGGAGATTCACGACCGAAAATACAGTACCGCTGGCGTCCTGGAGTAGATCCTCGATGATCGGCAAAGGGTACCTGTCGGGTTGGATGCATGCGTTGAGCTGGCGGTAGTCTCCCGTGGCGCGCCATTTGTTGCCCTCTTTGGGCAACATGTGCAGAGTGCTGGCCCACTGGCTCGAAGAAGGCCTGATGACGAGGCGACGTGGTCGAGCAAAAACCGGCGGTCCGATCATAATAATTTGTTAATGCACTGGCAAGTCGGCGATGCAGGCCATCTCACCTGGTGATAGGGTGGCGCACGAGAACTTGACGATGATTCGCTTATAGAGCTCACCTTCAGGGCCGTCCGGCGTTTTAAGAGCTCCTGAGATTGCTCTGATCGAGTGTAGGTCTGGTACTGGTCCGACTGCGCAGACAGTCGATAGACTAGTGCGCTCGTCGAGGAGACGACGTTGGCGAAAGTCCAAAGTCAGGCCGTGGCGGCTGAGCGCGTCGGCTCCCAAGATGGCGGTTTGAGCGTCGGAAATGATAAACGGCCACTGGAAGGGTCGGCGAAGGCCAAGTTTCAGCGTCAATAGTTGCTTGCCGAACGTGGCAATTGGCGTTCCGTTGGCTGCGTGCAGCACGAGGCTCTGCTTCTGCAGCGGCTTGGCGACGAAATGCTTTGGCAAAATGGATACGACGGAGCCTGAGTCGACTAAGAAGCGGGTCTTCGCATTGCGGTCCACGGCGTAGAGGCGCTTATCCGAAAATTCGCCGGCGGTGGTCGCCGAATACAGTGCTGGCGTACTTAGTTTTCCGAGAGTATGGTAGCGGCTTGATTCCGCGAGGCGCATGACCATCTGCAGCGCCGTATGTGGTGCATGTGGTGATGTCGAAGTGGCGCAGACATTTGGTCCCCTTTCGTGCGCCTCGTCGGCAACTGCGGCAAGCTCCTCTAGCGTTTGCCCTTTGATTAGCAGCAGCATACGACGTGTCTGCTGCGGCAACAGATCAAACCATTTGACGCGCAAGACGTCATCGCCAACGCGCGTCCCGGCCAGAGATCGCATGTGGCGAAGGAGCTGAAAGGGGCGTTTGTCGCAAGGCTCGACGCCAGTGAGCAGCTTGT
Organism: Oxycera nigricornis; assembly: GCA_963942545.1. Taxonomy (NCBI): domain Eukaryota; kingdom Metazoa; phylum Arthropoda; class Insecta; order Diptera; family Stratiomyidae; genus Oxycera; species Oxycera nigricornis. The sequence goes on along the minus strand of OZ012659.1, from coordinate 68,790,643 downwards.
GCAATTGCGCGTCTGGTGAGTCTGTGAGGCGAGCGAGCGCGGCCGTCTTCAACGCCGCGCATTTGTTGCAGTCCGAAGGTTTGCGGATGATGTCGGTCACCTCGGATATGGTGTCGAAGTCGAGGGCTGAGACGGCCAGGTGATATCTCGACGCATCGTTCGATATGCGGTGCATCTGGAAGGCCGATTCCACCTGGAAGAACCAGAGTTCTGGATTCGAGCGCCAGAATGGTGGTAGCTTGCAATGACTGCTGGCGTGGAGGCCGTGCTTGGCATTTGGTTGCCCGGCTAAGGGCTGCGGTTGGTCGTTCTGCTGTTCCGCAGGCGGCGGCTGAGGTTGACGTTCGGCGAGCTGCTGCAACGCGTCGCGATCTTGAGCCCGCTGCAATGCGGCGATGCGTGCTGGCGGGCTGTAATGGTGTCGTATGATACCGCGTGCAGGGGATCACTGCTAAAAGTATATTCGGGACTGGATAATACCGCATGCAGAGGATCACTGTAAAACTTTCCGCACTGGCTTTAATGGTTCTGTGTTCGCGGGGTCACCACTTCAGTAGTCTTTTATTATGTTCTAATTATTTACATATTATTTAAACGATACGATGGCGGCCAATGCGACTGAGTCCAACCACACGCGTTTCGGCGGCAAAGAAGTGCTGATTCGAACGCGGCTAGCAAGGAACAGGCCGCGTCGTCGGCCCGCAGGCATAAAGCTGGCGCGGAAGCAGAGTCTGCTTTCGCCGTGAGCTTTGTGCCAATCGCGAGAGCTTGCGGGGCTCCATATATATATATATATATATATATATATATATATATATATATATATATATATATATATATATATATAGTGCTATGCAAAACTTAAGCAACTCACTACATGTCGGAATGAAAGAGAAAATTGCAATCAAAACAAAGATTTTTTTTCCATTTTTATTTTTAATTTACACGCTAGCATGTTTCCAAAAGCTCTGCAATAAAAAAGGTACATCAGTATTTTAACTGTTCTTTAAAGAAAATAGAACAAAATACACCAACAAAAAGGCTGTGCAAAAGCTAACCAACTTTCAAAACGCAGCTCCGATTCCCAGTCAGAATAAAACATAACGAGGATTTCCCGATATTTTTGTTTTTTCTGATGCACGTGTCAATTAGATCAGTAAAGATCGTCTGGCCTTTGGGTTTAGTTGTCTAAAAAAAAATTAAAATGCAGTGTAATCAATACGATAAAAGATTTAAATCAAACGTAATTTCGCTATATTATTCCGGAAAAACGCAAATAGAGATTGCCTAATCGTTAAATATAAACAAATCTTTAATTTCAAAATGGATTACGAAATATAAAAACATGGGTAGTGTGGAAAGTGTAAATTTTGGTGGAAGACCGCGTAAACTACCATTAGAGATGACTTACAAATTAAAGAATTGATAAAAAAAACCGTTTATCTCGCCAAAAGAAGTTGTGAAAGAGCTAGTCTTAAATGTGAACTCAAGCACTGTTCGCAGACGGGCAATTGATTTCAATCTAAAAAGCTACACAGCTGTAAAAAAAACCATTGCTCACAAAAAGACATGCAAGGAAAAGGTAAACTGCTCGAACAACACTTTTAAACATTATTATTTTACTATTTATATCGTTTTATATATCATTTAGGCTTGAATTTGTTAAAAACCATCTTGACTGGTCAGTTGCTAAATGAAAGAGCGTTTTATTTAGCGACGAATCCAAGTTCAACCTCTTCAATTCTGATGGCTTATCCCCTGTGAGGCGTGAGAAGGGACAACACCTGAATCCACGCTTCTGTAGGAAAACGGTGAAACATGGGGGAGGAAGCTTCATGGTCTGGACATGTTTCATTGCATTAGGTCTTGGTCCGTTTCATAGAATAACAGAAATTATGGACGGATTCATGTATAAGGACATCTTAGAATCTAGAATGTTACCTTATGCTGAGTGTAATATGGCACTTCGATGTGTGTTTCAACATGATAATGACCCGAAACACACTTCGAAGTTGGTTAAAGAATGGCTTAGCTCAAAAAGTAAGTTTTGCACAGCACTGTATATATATATATATATATATATATACCGTGGTGGCCAAATAAAAGTTATCACCTACAAATATGTGGTAATATTGCCACTACATAATGATATCCGATTATAAATAAAACGAACTGGTGTTGATTTATGTAATTTTAGTGTTATATTTAAACTGTATAAAAACCATAAACAAAATATTTATTTATTTTTAAGAAACAGCCACTTTTATGCTTTTTCAGCGAAATGATCATTTTCGCAATAAGAGTTGTTGAAGTGAAAATAATTAAATATTTTGGATTCTGAAAAGGGAATTTGTATGGGAAGTTACTAGTATGTAAGTAAGAACAATATTCTTTAAATAATAACTAAAACTAATACTTCGTGTATCCTCCGCGAGCCTTGATTACAGCTTCAATCCTTCGTGGCATGGATTTTATCAACGTCTGGCAGTATTCGATGCTGATGTCGTCCTTCCAAGCGTCTTTGATGGCGTTTTTGAACTCCTGCTTGGTCCTTGGTCCCAGACTTGCCACTTTACGTTTCAGTTCGGCCCAACAATTCTCGATTGGGTTCAAATCGGGGCTGTTTCCAGGCCACTCAAGTGTAGAAATTCCCCTTTCTGCGACAAATTCTTTAACCTGTGTAAAAACAAAACAATTATTTTAGGCTTTCATATATTTTTTACTTTTGTATTGAGCTGTTGTTTGTAAAAAACCCACAACTTACCTTACGAGCGCGATGACATGGCGCAGTCATCTTGAAAAATCGGGTCGTAAATGACTGGGAAGAGCGTATCCATCGACGAGATCAAATGGTTGTCAATCACGCTGATGTAACTGATTGCATTCATTGATCCTTCTTAAAACACCAAATCTCCGGTGATAAAATACGAAATGCAACCCCAAACCATGTAACTTAGTGGGAACTTGTTTCGAGTCACTACACAGTTTTCGTGAAGTTCCTCTCCGGTTCTGCGACGTACATACTGCAATCCATCCGATTGGTTCAGGTTGCATTTCGATTTGTCGGTGAAGAGTACTCTCTTCCAGTCATTTTCCGACCGATTTCGATGCGATCGGGCGAAGTTCAGCCTCGCTGTCCTCATTTTAGCTGTTGAAGTTGGTTTTTTCCGAGGTCGCTGAGCTAAAAGTCCCCCTAACTGCAGCCTTCTTCGAACAGTTCTATCGCTAATCACTGTCCCAGTCGCTTCCTGGAAGTGCCTGTTAACTTCCCTAGCGGTTCTTCTTCGGTCACTTAGTCATAAGTTCTTCAGATGTCGGTCATCTCGCGCTGTCGTCTTTTTGTTCCCAAGTCCTGTTCCTGGTTTCCGCTGGAGAGATCCTTTCGCGTTTTTTTCCAAAATTTTCAAAACAGTCACGTGGCTACAGGCAATTCTTCTGGCTATAGCCCTAATGGAAAGCCCTTCGTTGCGTAACACGACAATACTCGCTTTTTTCACTACCCAACTGTGGTGCCATGTTCACTCATAAACGACTCAACTACAATAAACGCTTGACAGAAGCCAACCTTGTCGTGAAACCGACAGGTAATTAACAACAGACCGACAGGTAGTTAATCCCGCATGGTATTTTAATTAAAGGACCCATAAAAATAGGACTTTCTAGGAAATTTCGCTTTTTTTCAAAGTGATAACTTTTATTTGGCCACCATAGTATATATATATATATATATATATATATATATATATATATATATATACTATGGTATATATATATACATAGTATATATATATATATATACTATGGTGGCCAAATAAAAGTTAATGCTGTGAAATTTTAATATATATAAAGAATTTTTGTCCTTTTTTGTTTTTAAGTATATATATAAATAAAAATATAATATATATATAAAACAGTCCAAAAATTTTCTTTTCAAAATATTTAACTATTCATGTCTGACGAGCGCTATCCTGAAAAAATTAACATTCGATCAATGGAAACCGAGGTATTTGCGAAAAACTGATTTCGTTGGCTTTGGCCTTGAATAACTCGACACGTGAACAGGATTTCGAGAGAAGATTTTTACACGTTCTTTATTATGTCAGGATGGAGGATACTGCAAAAAACTGCATTTCTTAGAAACTCAGCCTTTTTGCTTAATTTAATTCAAAGCTATTCACAACGTGTCAAATTGTTGCGAAAAATAATGATGAAATATACTGCATCAAATTACAAAAGAACTTCAAACCTATTGGCAACAGTAGCAACTTGAAAACGATACCTTTTGAATACGAGTGGTTTTATGAAACAATTCTTTTCGGTTGCTGTATATTTAATCACTTTCCTAATATTAAAATAAATGCATCAATAGAGGTCGTCGTTAACATTCGTCTGAAATAATCAATTTTCATTTTTTAGGAAATCATATATGATTGAAAAGTCTTTGTTTCCTAGGCCTTTTGCTTGAAGAGTGCGATATAGTTGATGAGCCATCGCACCAAGTGGAATTGGTGTATTAGAGGCAGTTGCTACCCCTGATGCCAATCCCAAATCCTATAAACATAAATAAATGTTTAAGATGTTTTCAAATATTTCAGATATTACTTTAGTGATGAGCGTTGTCGAAAATCCACCATTGTAGTTGTTATTAGAAGGAGCCGTCTGAACCAACCCAGGAACCGGGTTGTATGATTCTGACACCCAACTCTTTCCAGTCGAAGAATTCAAAATCTCCATAAATTTTCTAGGATCTAGACCCAGCCTTATCGCTAAATTCATAGCCTCCGCTGTACCGATCATTGATATGCCAAGCATCATGTTATTGCAAATCTTTAATGCAACGATAATTTACCAAATTTAAGCATTCAATAAATTTACCTTAGCAGCTTGACCCATTCCATAGTCGCCACAATGAACGATGCGCTTTCCCATATCTTCCAAAATATTTTTGGTCGCTTCGTATTCTTCGGACTTTCCACCTACCATGAAAGTGAGAGTCCCGGCTTCTGCGCCAAGTACTCCTCCTGATACGGGGGCATCTATAAAACGAGCGCCTTTCGATTGAACATATTTCTGTAAAAGTTTCACCAAATTTGGATCTATTGTACTGGAATCGATGAAAATTAGCTCCTTTCTAACACCATCCTGCACCATGCTGTGATACACATTCGAGACTATATCATTGTTTGGTAGCATTGTTATTACATAGTCAGAATTGGAAGCTAGCTCAGTTGTATTTGTGTACACGATTGCTCCTTTTGCTTCCAAATTTACACACGCTTCGTTAGATATATCATATACATTTAAGGTGTGACCCTGAAAACATCAAGCATGTGAAATTTTAATTTATGGTAATAACCTTTCTTCGTTAGTAGAATGGATTGGTTAAAAAACAGATAGTATATTATAATATTTGGTTAAGCTATTTATTTAAGAGCTTCAAATTTTAAAACAAATGACATTAATAATTCAAAAAACTTCATTCTTCGAATGTTTCTTGGAGAATATTTCTGCATAAATTTGGCAGATTGAAAATATATAATGTTGGCGGAATTTTTTCGTCATTTTGTATTTGAATATAGTGTATTAAAGAAATGCTAGAAAACATTTAATTTTTTTGATATTCCCAACAGACAAAAATCATAATTTTGGATTTATTGTGATTTTGATTAAGATTTTTTCTAAATTTTGAATTTGAAAGTCACTTTTTGACAATTATACTTAGTTACTATTCCTGGACATAATTTTTCTTCTTAACTTTACAATATAAAGAAAAATTACTGGGTCGAAAGTCGAAATCGAAATGTTCAATACATTATTGTAAATTCAGGGACCGTTTGGGTTCGCCAAAGATTTTTGTAATTAAAACTTGAACTTTTAACTAAGTGCTCATTGTAGACTCTATTTCTAACGGTTATAACATGGAACACTATCATTGAATGTATCGTTCTGAATTATACACTAACGTTTGAAAACTGCGTCATCGTTTCAATGCTTGCAACCCTGCGGACTTAACCCTAACGCGTTTTACTAAAACTTGATCTCGAAAAGCTTTGTTGCAGTCGATGCACAATTTGGCTTCTAACCTGACAAATTGCTTGTTCAAAGCTTCTCCTTTATATACATACATGTATTGTCACCATCAAATGGAAATTCGACTCAAATATACGTGATAATTATTAAAGTTCTTGACACACCTACAGCGCTCCCGAAGAATCCTGGTTACAGTATAACTTTGTATCTTCGAAGCTTCTAGCAAGATGTATTCACTTCGTTAATGTGTCAATAAAAACGTCATATTATTCACATGTTTCTATTAGATTTCTTGTAAATTTCTAATAGTCGTTTGTAAATAAAAACAAGTCCAAAATGTTAGATTTTTTTCAATAATGTTTTTTCCATCCGATGTTTATTTTCAGCAATCAATGCTATGAGAAATTAGATGCTTCAAATGGTTTAACAAATAAAACATTCCTTTTTTTATGATTGAAAATATTTTTTTGAAAGTAACAATAAACAAGCCGTGAGGTGCGACCCATGAGGTCCACACGGTCAACTTCCCAGTAATATCTACATAGATATTAAAAATATTAAACACAATAATAATTATGGAAATAATACTACTTCAAATAATAAAAATGTACCTCTCATAAAAGTTATTGGAATGACTTAATATTAATCATAACATCTACGCGAGCGTCAATTTATTACGTAAGGATTTTGGTGCATTGGTTTGATTGATTATTCACGCGGATCAATCGGAGGAGGAGGGGACAGGTTACAAAGCAGTTTTTTTCATTAAAGTTAAAACATGGTGCTGTGAAGACTATTGAAAATCTGCTCAAATTTTTGCAAATATTAATAAACTTTGATTGACTTTACAACAATGATTTTTTATTTTTTATTTAATTTAATTTTTTTTGTAATGATGAGAAAAGTTTTTGCTGGTTTCTTTACAAAAATTGATAAAAGTTTATAAATTCTATAAATATTTATTATTACGATGTGCAAATCAGGTTAAAAATTAATTTTTTAATGAAAAAACACTACTTTTTACAATTTTTTTAATAAACTAAAAAAACGCTTTAACGATTTTTTTAAAATATAAAAACATCATAAAAATGATAATATGCGTCGATTGACACCTTAAAAATGAAAAGATTATATTTAGTTCTCGAGATATAATGAATGACGTAAATGACCTTGAAAGTTTAATGATTTTTAATTTTTTATTTAATTTTTTTTGTAATCATGAAAAGAACTTTTGCTGGTTTTTTCACGAAAACTATTTGGAGTATGTAAATTATATAAACATTGATTACTTAGGTTTGAAAATCAGGTTAAAAATTTTGTGTTTTTGAAAAAAAGCCTAATTTTTTGCACTTTTTTTTAAAAAATTAAAAAACGGCTCCAAGAATTTTTTTAAAAATTTGACAGAATCACATAAATGTTAATACGCGTCGATTGACACCTTGTTCAAAAAAATCGTACATTTGGTCCGCGAGATATAACGCATGACAGAAATGACCTTCAAACGGGCAAAACAGCAAACCCCCCCCCCGACCGAAGTTTCCCAAAAACTAATCAGCTCTTAAGATTGCAATGACGCTTCGATTGACATGTCAACAAAGTCGATACGACTTTGTTTACGTGAGTTATGCTCGTAGAAAAAAGTGTCCACGAACGTACATACGTACGTACGTACGTACGTACATACACACACACACACACATCTCCCTTTCTAAAAACACTTTATATATACTCTATAGACCTCAAAATGTAAAGAAATGTTGAAAATTAAAATTTCGATTTTCGAGGCGATTACAAGAACTTCCCATATACTGGGAAGTTAACAATTAATAACCACAATTAATAAGGAGTTGATACGATTCAATAATTTTAGTACAGCTCTTTTTAATTCAAAGAAAACACTGCAAATAATCCGAATTTTATTTTTAAAAAATCGATTTAATTTACGAATTTGCAAGTCAACGCATTATAATATAGGATGTTTTTACAGTTGCTATAAAATAAAAAAACCGTAGTATTTTTGAAATCACAGCATTATTTGCATATAAATACAACAAGCAAATATTTATAGTGAATAATGAGATATCAAAAATATTACCTATTTTCTTTTTCTCTAGAGAGTTATTATTATTATAGAGGGTGTGACAGTTATAACAAACGTTTTTAATATATACATATTACTGGGAAGTTTTTCGATAGACATCGAGGGTTGCAGTTCGTAACTTGCTTTGAAAGTACTTATGGAGCATCATGGATACAACAAATTTTTAAAAAAATATAGTATTGAAATATTTTCCTAGGAAATGCGCGACTTTCGTTCAAAAATGTCTTCGTTCACCCATAATATTTTAAGCACCCCTCGGAAATTTCAGTCTAGAACGAATTCTTGGAAGATTACATTGCACTTTCATAAATTGGTTTACGTGGTTATAGTATAGTAATTTTTGCAGGCTATTTTTTGTGGTTCAAAGGTATGAAAATTATTTTAATTTTCGGAAAAGTGGAAATAGCTAATGGAATATAGTTTAAATAAGAAGATAAATACTGCGGCGCACCGGAACATAAAAAACTTCAAAACGACGGGAAATGTTATTTTCATGCCTCGGTTTGGTCGCTGAACAAAATCGATATCAAGGGAAAAGCGAAATATAATATCACACGCGCAGTACAATTTCATTCCAACAGTTCGAAGCGCTCTGTCGAATACTAGCTGACATTACTGTAACACAGCGATTATTTTCTTCTTGAGTTCGTGCATTCGTATGCGTTAAAATTGATTAGAATTTCAAATTCAAAGTAGTAAGATGTTCTGAAATATATTATTTGAAACGCACAAAAAGCTTAATAAAAGCATGAAAAGGGCATGCACGGAAGTTAATGGACAATTAAGAGTTAGACTTCTAAGGCGAAGTATAAAATAAGCAAATATTCGGAGTAGATTTTTTTTTAAATTAAAAAGTGTGAGTGAAATCGATGTGGTATTAATTGAATAAATATAATTTTTTCAACGCAAGCAAAAACAAGCCGCAGCTTGCCTACAAGTGTTGTATGATCAAGCACTCACCATCTATTCAAGTGGTCACGTGTGAACTAGATATTGGTATGATGAACGCTGTGAACTGAAGCACCCCAACACAATTTTTGTAATTAACTTTTGACTGAAAATTCTAGTAGTTAGCAACGCGGATATTGATTGGGTAGCAACTTTTGTATTAATTGGCTTGATTTAGTCATGTAAGCTTTTTGAGTGGGACTAGCAAGTAAGAAAATGTGTATAAATAGCGAATAAGGATCTATGCAAAATACAGTCTAGTTAAGCGAATTACACTTTCTTTCTCTTTTTGACTTGATGCTCTCGCTTTAATTTAGCGAACCACAGTCTAGTGCTTAAACTTGAAATTATAATAGAGCCTGCTTGGTGACAAAACTTCAGCTGCATCAAATTTATAGCAACTTGTTTGTTTTGAGTGATTTCATTTTTTCCCCAAAAATATCTCTTTTCGACGACTTATTTTGATTTAGCCCTCGGTGCATCGATCTGCCTGAAGAAAAGAAAACGGTTCATAATGAAGGAAGTAGAGCCGTTACATGACAGTCACGATATCATTACAATACATGACGATCATGAAATCACAACCGTGCACAACCCATTATTTGTTACAGAGGGTTGTTAAACTGAATTTTTTTACATATGATCCTCATATAATTATTGAACACTCCCTCGATTATATATATAAAATGTTTATTATTTTTATATGGATATGTTTTACAATCATAAAAATTATGATTTGTTGATTCATAAAAAACTCTTTAAAACATCTAAATTGCTAAGCATTGATTGCTATAGGTGCAAATCTGGTTGAAAATATTTAGAATTGTTTGAAAATTTACAGTTTTTTTCAAGAAAATAAAAAGCGGCTGCAATTTAATAACGGAGCATTTATTCATGATCATTAATTGCTTTTTTATTTTGTAGAACTGTTGTTTGTAGTTATCTCGATTTGCGATTACCTGGATGGCCACGCGCACTTCAAACAAATGAATTTAAAAGAGTACTGTTTCATGATCCCCGATGCGTGGAATCTAAGGGAAAGAAAGACTTTGAACAAAGCTTGTAATGTGATGCAGAAGATACAAGAGAGTGTGAAAATGATTATCAAGGATTTCAAATCATTTCTGATGACGAAATTGTAGCAAACTTACTACAGCCAAACGAACAGCTGGTAAACAAAAGTTTCAGAACCATCTCATGAGAAAGCATTTCAAGCTCTGGAAATAGTTTTTGTGAGGTTTGAAAACCAAACAGAGTGTAATACTGTGAGTTGACTGCAGTCACAGTTAACTTAACGAAATTTAGTTTGCTTTCATTCTTGTGAAACAAATGTACATACACACTCATATAACCATTGTCAATTATTCCGGTAAATCCAGACCCCACTACATAAAAAAAGTTTGGTGTTTTTTTATAGCTCTTTAGGGCATCTATTTTTATAAGCATTGATTACTAAAAAGTGCAAATCAAACTTAAGATTTGCCCACAAGAATCATAGCCGTGATTTGTTCTAGTCAAAGAAAAAAGTATCGACAAGAAAATGGCGGGTTTCTGAGGACGCCATTGTTGCCATTGTTAATACGCTTCGATTGGCTCTTCACGAACTCGATACGACTTTTACTTAGATAGTCATTTTTGTAGAAAAAATGACCACACGCACACACGCATGTAAACATACACACACATACATATTTTCAAAAACACTTTAAATATATTTTAAAAACCTTAACACGTAAAGACATGTTGTTCAAATTTCAATTTCAATTTCCGGACCGATTAAAAGAACTTCGATATACTGGGAAGCTAAAAATAATAATCACTATTAAATAATATTAAGAACTCATAACGCCAAGTGAAAGTAGTTTATATTATTGTAAATATTAATTGCTCATTGCTTTTATTCGAATATTTCTCACGATTATAAAAAAACATGGTTTTTTTGTTTGATGCAAATTCTTTTACGCATCTTTTGAAACGGTGATTGCCAAATATTTAAATTAAGTCGAATAAAATTTTATTAAGAAAAAAATTTAATTTCGCATTTGTTTTTAAAAAAAAACCACTAAACGAATTTCTATAAAAATCTAATCAAATCATTTAAACGTTAATATGACTCGATCGGCATCTTTATAATGTCAATACAAATTTTTGTTTGCGAAATGACGTGCTGGAACAAAATAATTCATAACACCATAATTAATAATTTTCCATCACACGGCCATATAATCAAATAACTGCAATTTCGAAAAACTCTCTCGACTAGGCTCTAATGCAATAAGTTGCACTTACTTAAGGGGTTAAATAGGTCTTGTATTTTCAAAAAATCGATCGAATGGATCAAAATCACATGGAAAGTATAGTACTTCAAGATTATTCACACCAAATTTGAAGTAAATTCAAGCAATATTACTGGAGTTATAGAGGTTTGAATACCGCGTGGTCGATACGTGCGCTCTGCCTTACCTAGCGAATTATACGCTACCCATGCAGCGCGGTTCTACCGCGTAAAATCAGCTCCTTTTTTTCATCAAACACCACAATATCAAAATGGTGCTCTGAACATCGCGAATAAGGCGAACGAATCCTGGAATCGACGACTCGATGTAAATTGCTAACAAATAACTTCGATTCATTAAACCGCAGTAAAATAACTTTAAACGCGTTTTTCTCGAAACTTTGGTTTTCTGTGTGGTAGGCACGATTTCTCGAGGACGAATCGACCGTTTTTGCTGGGACTTTCTACAGTTCCTCTTTATAGTATTGACTCGTGATTGAACGAAGGGATTTTCATTCTGTCGATTCGTTTTTGTTTTATACGAAAATTTTTTTTTATAAAACGATGAGAATCGAAAAAATGACAAAAAAATATTAGACGAAAACTCACTCAAAATCATTTCAAAACTTCAAATTTCACTTTTTTCAATTCCTTCGTTCAAGCACGAGCCAAGGGCATAAGCTATAAGAAAATTATTGAATTTTTGATTTGAGATGAACCTGCACCGAAATATTCTGCCTACCACAAAAAAAGGTTGGACGAGGAAAACTGCAGAAAATTTGACAATTTTCAACGCTGAATTTTTTACAACTTCTTTAAATGCTAAACTCTCATGTCCGTAAATTTTAAATCAAATATAATTTTTTGAAAAAGTTGTTTTTTTCCTTCAAGACATATGTAATGCCTTAAGTCCAAATACTAAGATAGGCATGTCCAATCTTATTGTCCTACCCGATTTTAAAACTACTAACTTTTGAAACCACTGCTACCCGAATAGAATCGTTTTCTGATAATTAGTTTTACGTAGGTTTAGTGTCTTACCTAATCATATAAATTAACAATAAAATCCAAAAGTATACCAGGTCGTTGCATATGAAACCGGAATTTTTTGTATGAATGAAAATCGTAATTTTTTTGTATCCCATGATACATATTTTATTCAAAATATTAGCCATCGCTAGCTACACATCTCGCCCATCTTTCGAGCAATTTGTGGATTCCTCGCCATAAAAAAATTTTGCCTTTGGACGCGAACCAGTCATCGAGCCATTTCTTCACATCTTCATATGTATTGAAGTGCTGCTCAGCAAGTGCGTGGCCCATCGACGAAAACAAGTGGTAATCGGATGGTACGAGGTCTGGTGAATACGGCGGGTGGGGTAGGATCTCCCAGTTGAGTGCCTCCAAGTAGTTACCCATCAATTGTGAGGTGTGCGACGGTGCATTGTCGTGCTGGAAAATTAACGTGCCGTGTCGTTCCTTCTATTCGGGCCCTCTTTCGCGGATTGCACGGTGCGATTTGATTAATTGTTGGTGGTAGCGATGTGCGGTAACCCTTTCGCCCGGTTTCAGCAGCTCATAAAAAACAAAACCTACCTGGTCCCACCAAACGCACAGCATCGTCTTTTTTCCGAACCGACCTGGTTTGGCGGTGGATGTCGACGGTTGGCCGGGGTCAACCCAAGACTGTTTGCGCTTAGGATTTTGGAAATATATCCATTTTTCGTCCCCAGTCACGATTCGGTGCAAAAATGATTTTCTATTGAACCGAAATAGCAGTGACTCCGATATGGTTTTTCGTCTTTCCTGCTGTCTCTCGGTCAACTCGTGCGGCAACCATTTGCCCGATTTCTGGATCTTTTCCATCGTATGCAGACGTCTGCTGATGGTCGCCTTGTCCACATGTAATTGCGCTGCCATCATTGCTTGCGTTTGCGTATCGTCTTCGTCCAAAATCGCTTGCAATTCGGCATCCTCAAATTTTTGAGATGGTCGACCGCGTTCCTCGTTGTCCACATTGAAATCACCGCTTTTGAATTTTTTACACCACTCAAAACACTGTGATTTGCCAAGAGCATTGTCGCCGTAAGCCTCCACCAACATTCTGTGCGACTCAGTCGGCGGTTTCTTTAGATGAAAGCAAAAAAGCAAAGCTCCCTGCAAATGCTCTTTTCCAGGCAAAAAATTCGACATGTTCAGCGTTCTCAAAAAATATATTTTCGTATGAACCTCAACTTGTTGCGCGTAGTAAATGTTTATTAAACGTCAAAGTCAAGAATGACAGCAATTGTGGCGGTAGAAAGTAACAGAGTTTAAAGCTACTGCCATCTATTGCATAATTCCGGTTTCATATGCATCGACCTGGTATGTATTCCAAGAAATATGAAAAGGTAGTCCAGTCGAAAGGAATTTTGATTGTGCATTTTGGACTGGCAGACAGATTTTTATTGCAATGTGTGGCCAATTTTATAGTTAGCTTAAGGGATAAGGCTATCTTGCGAGTTAAAAAAAGTGAATTTTGTGAATTTTTTCCAAGCATACTTTATTATACATGTGCTAAAGGGTAAAAAATATTAAAAAAAAAAATTAAATGAAAAATGTGTGTGTGTGTGGGTTAGTGTGCGATCTCCGAGCAGCAATTTTTGTAACACGTAAAACGAGCGTACTCGCTGCTCGCACAGATATGAGCCTGTAACAAAAAACCAAACGTTTTTTGAATATATATACAAAAAACTAATAGAATACTTAGGGAAATTCAAAAAATTCCGTTTTCGTTAAATGGCGAGCGTTTCAGAAAAGAATGTTCAACTTTTCGCATAACAACACATGATAAATTGTGTATAGCAATAAAAGTTTATAACTTATCACAAACTCCGTATGTAGTCGACTAGATTATACATGTTAAAATATGCTATAAAAATTTCAAGGGATTCGATAAAGATTTGTAGCCATTGCAAGCTTTCATAGCATTCATTATGCTGCTAATGCCGTCATTAAATGTGCATACGGCAAGATTTCCTGCAATATCCAATACAGTTTTTCTACTTGATCTAGGTTTTGGGGCCATCGAACAAACAGTAGCATTGAAACTTTCGTTGCTGTTTTGAATAAAACCTCCAAGACATCGATTTAGAAGGTCGCCACTACTTAATTCATCGTAAGGGCTTTGAAAACTGTATCTGGAAGCATTGTCTTGTGGGAAAAATTATCTAATGTGTTTGATGATTTTGATTTTTGCCATAAACACCATGAATTTTCGCCAACCAGACACTTATCGTGTTGAGGTCTTTCGTGTGTTGATATCTTGTGATAAAACGTCGCCCAAATATCATTTTTCATGTTTTCTATTGAATCGAGATTTCTGCGAATTGCTTAACCATAATATATCGAAAAATCATCGTCGAGTTTATTGGTTAATTTTGCTTTCCCGCCAAGACCAGGTACTTTCTTCTTCAAATTTCTTAACCATGTGCACATTCTTTTTTTCACATGATCGATGCATTCTTTCTTTTGTACTGAAAAATTCTTGTAAGGTTCGGATTTTAAAATACCAGCAAAAGTTTTGGAAACACCGTCCCCAATATAACTGCTACAGTTTACTTGGTACACTAAAACCTCGATTTGCGTCGTTTCGAATTGCGTCGTTTTCGTAGTTGCGTGTTCTTGAATTTTCGTGATTTCAGAGTTGCGTCGTTAAAATTTTTATTTGCGTCGTAAAATTTTTTATTTGCGTTGCTTAAGTTTCATATTAAGAGGATTTCCCATTTAATTCTGTAGTTCAATCTTTATGTATACAAACAAGCAATAGTTTTTGATGCAAGGAAATGTTTTATTTTAGTACTAATTAACAAAATATATATGTATAGGAAAATTAATTTCGATTTGCGTCGTTTCGATTTGCGTCGTCGTTTTTGGGTCCCAACTAACGACGCAGATCGAGGTTTTGGTGTATAAGCTTTCAGATCGCTGAATTATTTACAACATCCACCTACATTTTGCCGGCACAGCCCATGTGGTTCGCTTGACAATTATTTTCATGATTTTCTAGCCATTCAGAATACTCGGCAATATCACTTTTTTGCCCAATATTCGCAAGCCTTACAGTAACTAGATTTTATAATCATATCTATAACTTTTCCAGTATTCCATCCGATTAATGAAATTAACCCGAATAACGGAAAAAAATCACGCTTTCTCCACGAACCATCTTCGGACACTACCAATCTACTCATGTTTTTTCTAGCATTTTCTTCTTTCTCTACTGTTACTGCTTTTTTCTTACTTGCCTTACAAACACTATCTGAAGCATTAAAAATAGTTTTTAATAATTTATCATAAAATGAATGAAATATTGGCCGAGGTAGTTCCTTGAATGCGCAGAATTTGTTTATTCCGTGTTAACCTTTTCCAAGCAGTCGCATGGCTACTATTATCCGTCTGTTGATTTCATATGCTTTGTTATTTATCGGAGGGCAATTGGGACTTTCAGGACACTTACACTTGTTACACGAAACAACTATTTTGAAACCAAGTCCGCGTACACTACTTTCAGTAAATGTCACATCGGAGTTACAAACTTTACCCTTCAATACTGAAGAAATTGCATTAAAAACGGCTACAAAATGTGTGAGACGATATCCAAGACTTGTATCAGTTTCAACATCGCGTGCATTGTCGCTGATTTTCAATTTCTTGGCGGAGATGCCGACACTGTTGTCGGGATCGTATGCCTCTGCTTCATAATAATAATAAAGACACAAAGAAAACACCATACGCTTGGCGCCGTTCTAGCGGCCATACTGATTTTACACAGCTGTTAAAATCGTATGCTACTGGCGACATCTATAAAATGTTATGCGAACCTTCTGAACTACCAAAAACTCCGACACTCATGTTATTCGATCGCTAAAACAGTTACGCCGAATTAGACGGGCTGAAAACTGATATGGCTGCCCATTAAAATACTCCGTGAGTTGTGCAATGGGAGGTTTGCCATCGGAAACCGATTGTTTGGCCTAAAAACACGATTTTGACGCGACTTTCTCCCCTTTAGAAGGCAATAACGCCCGTCGATGTACAGTGATTAGCACCAGCAATACTGCAAACGACTTGTGACAAAATTGTCTTAAAAAGATTTCCAACGTGTTCAGCGCTAAACGTGAAAATAAAGAGTTGTGGCGCTCGAAAGATAATCCTCCTTTTTGGGTGTCGTTTTTGACGTGCAACTGCTTTATCAATGACACCACGTACAAGTGGTGCATGACGCTACAAATTTAATTTTACGCAAGTCTGTCATACACAACTTTCTTGTGGTTTCCCACTTTCTATTGTATTTAAAATAGAGCCCAGAGGATTGACCCCAAAAACTTAAACTTGCTATAGAATCGGACACACATTGCAATAAAAATCTGCCTGCTAGCCTGATGCACGGTTTATGTCAAAATTTGAGGCATTTTACTGGACTAAAGGTGCTTTATCTTTTTTCCTGCTGTCTATGTACACAATCTCTACAGACTTTTTCCAAAAAAAAAATACTCCAGAGACTGTAATGGCGCACGGCATGGAGAAAACAAATCTTTGGTTCACTCAGCAGCGGTAGCCCCGCACCCCAAGCATGTCGTCTCGAAAACCAGCTTACAGCGCTCGAACTAGGGAATTTGGTTTGGCAACTACCCGACCGGTTTTTGCGAAAGAACCGTTATCGGATCGAGAGTCGAGTTTTTTCGTTATTTGCTGGGTAGTGAAGAAATTGTCTTGTGACTTGAGCGAGTGGATTTTTGTGTGTCTGTTTTCGTGGCGGAATATCGTCGGAAATTCCTTCAGATATTTGAACTTTAATTATTATTAACAAAGAAATTTTTGAACGAGAGGAGTTGAAGAAGGCGTATGGGAGATTACTAAATTGAGAAATCCAGTGTCCATCGTTCGTAATCGCTGTTTCGGAGTGCTAATTGACCGTTCTGTGTCATCTCATAGGTCGTTAGTTGGATGATCTTGGATGAGAGCTCGCAATGAAATATCAAGGAAGTATAGAGTAGACCAAGGATAAAACAGCTGCATGGAATGCAAAACCAAGAATTGGAGCGGCCTGTCTACAATGTATTCAAGTAAACAGTTCGTGATCAACGGAACTTTGTGTTAATAACCCCAAGTAAGAGTTTTTTTGCGTGTATTATTAAAACTGTTTTACGCGTGTTCGTCTTCCCAATAGTTCATGCCTCTTTGAATGGATAGAGGGCGCACTACGAACGGCGAGAGTGACCGTTCAGTGCCCAAACAGCAATTGAACTTTTTTTTGTCAGTCCATCAATATATTTAATAAAAGCATGACGTGTCGTCAAAACGATCTTTTATTTTTCTGAAAACGAACCAACCCAACAGGTTATGGGCCCAGTCACACAAACTGAGCGTAGTTTGTGAAAATAAAGTCGAGCGGTTTTGTCGAGAAGCGTGGAGAGCGGGACACGAGGTCGCGAGACGAAAGCCATCTTGGTGCGTGCTTTTCTCTGGGAGATCTATGCGTGATCGCGAGTGCGACGAAATCCGAAATGTCTGACGCAATCTCAGTGCGGAATATAACGAAATTAAACGGTGAAAATTTTCAAGGATGGAAATTTCAAGTGAAAATGTTATTTATTGCGAACAATATATACGATGTGGTCAACGGGACTCGAAAGATGCCGGAAGGAGAGGGTCAAGATGTAGCGAAGAAAACGTGGCCATCGGACAACGCGCGCGCGATGTTCCTAATCTCCTCGGCAATGGAATACGACCAGTTGCAGCCGCTGTTGATATGTTCGACCGCGAAAGAAATGTGGGACAAATTAGCCAGCGTGCACGAACAAAAGTCAGCGTCTAACAAATTGTTGCTTATGACGAGACTGTACGAGTATCGAATGTCTCCGGGGGACTCGATAATTAAACATGTATCGACGATACAGAACATGGCCGCGCAGTTACGTGATGTCGGAGAACAAGTGTCTGACCTGACGATAATTGCAAAAGTGCTCGCGAGTTTGTCGCCAAAGTATGCGGCATTTCAGACCGCGTGGGATAATGTCGCGGAGGACTTACAAACGCTCGTAAATCTTCAAGAAAGAGTCATTCGCGAAGAAGCTCGTTTAACCTCGGATGACGAAACTCCTGGGGCTTTCTCTGCATACAAAAGTGCGAAGAAAAGTGCAAAACCGAGCTCGAAAGAGGAAAAGAAGAAAAAGCCGAGAGACAAACAAAAAGTACAGTGTTTCAAGTGTCGCGAAAAGGGGCATTATGCGCGAGAATGTCCCAAAAGGCAAGACAAAGACGATGACGCGAGGCATGATTGTGCATTCGTCGTAGATGTAGACGATGAAAAGCGGTCGATGAAGAACAAAGGCAGCTCGATTCTGCCCGTCGAAGTGGTAAATTCGGTGCTGAAGGCCGGTAAAGAGGAATCGTGGATTACCGACAGCGGAGCCTCGCGGCACATGACGCATCGGCGAGAATGGTTCAGTGAGTATCGACAATTGACAGATGGCGGGACAGTTTCTCTGGGCGACAACAAGGAATGTAAAGTGGCCGGAGAAGGAACAATCGCGATCGAAAGGTACATCAATGACGCCTGGTTTAAATCGCGAATCGAAAAAGTTTTACACGTGCCGGAAATAAAAAGGAACTTGTTTTCTGTCGGAGTGTGTACCTCAAGAGATCAAGAAGTCGTGTTTACCGGGAAATACGTAAACATTATACAGGGTAACGAAGTGTTAGCTCACGGGATAAAGCAAGAAAACGAGATTTTTCGGATGCTTTTCCGAGTAAATCGTGCGCGAACAAACAATGAGGCAAACGTTGCGAAAACGAATCTTCAGGTGTGGCACGAGCGGCTCGGTCACGTGAATGCTCGTGCATTACGCGAACTCGTTGCGAACAAACTCGTGGAAGGGGTTGAGCTGCCGAAAAATGATGACGTGTTCTGCGAATCGTGTCAGATCGGGAAATCCCATAGGCGTCCGTTTCGGAAGGAGCGTGAACGAGCAGCTACGGAGCCCGGTGAGGTTGTCCACACAGACGTGTGCGGGCCTATGTCCACGGAGACGCCAGGTGGTGCGCGTTATTTCCTGACATTTAAAGACGATGCGACGAGTTACCGGTATATATATTTCGTGCGACACAAGAGTGACGTATATGACAAATTTAAATTGTTCGACAAGCTCATCGAAAATAAGTTTGGTCGAGTGATGCGCGTCCTACGGTCCGACAACGGCAGTGAATTCAAAAATAAAAATATGAACCGTTATCTCGAATCACGTGGGATTCAACGGGAGTACACCGCGCCGTACACACCGGAGCAGAACGGCAAAGCAGAGCGAGACAATAGGACGATAATCGAGAGCGCGAGGACTATGTTGCACGCTAAAAATCTTCCTATTACTCTGTGGGCGGAAGCTGCGAACACGGCGGTGTACCTGATGAATCGGTCGGGATCGTCGGGGATACGAGGTGGAGCGACTTCGTACGAGCTTTGGGTTGGAAAGAAGCCGAACCTAAAGCACCTGCGCATTTTTGGAACTGAAGCGTACGTGAACACGCCGAAGAGGTTTACGACGAAATTCGACGCTCGAGCGAAGAAGATGATATTTGTCGGGTATGAAGGAAATTCGTCCAACTATCGAGTCTATGATCCAGTGTCAAAGAAAGTATCTGTATCGCGGGACATAGTGTTCCACGAAAGAATCGGAAAAATGACAGCGACATCTAACGACGAGTTCGTACCGGTGAGGGTTGAAGAACGTCTACAAGAAGCAGAAGACGACGACAAGTTTTTTCAGCCGGCTGTAGATAATGCAGTGGATGAGAGACAGGAGTCGGTCGTCCAGGCACCCGTCGGCGTAGAACGAAATCTGAGAGATCGAGGAAGTTTGAAGCGACCGCCGCGCTACGAAACGAATGTCGCAGAGGTGAATATACCAGACACATTTGAAGAGGCGATAGCCAGTGAGGAATCGTCCGAATGGATCGAGGCGATTGGACAAGAGCTGAACGCGCACAAAGAAAACGGGACCTGGTCATTAGTTGAGAAGAAACCCGGGATGAAACTCATTGATTCCAAGTGGGTTTTTCGACTAACGAAAGACACCGAAGGAAACATCTTCAAGTACAAAGCACGGCTGTGTGCTCGAGGGTTCAAGCAGCGAAAAGGAATCGATTTCGAGGAAACCTTCGCACCGGTAGTAAGGTATGACTCACTGAGAGTGTTACTAGCAGTAGCTGCCGAACGAGATCTCGAGCTGGCTCAGTTCGACGTGCAGACGGCATTCTTGTACGGGAAACTGAACGAAGAGGTATTCATGGAAGTACCTGATGGTCTGAATATCAACGAGTCTACAAGCAGTGCGACAAAGGATGTCGTGTGTCGCTTGGAGAAGTCATTATATGGACTGAAACAAGCTCCACGGTGTTGGAACCTAGAGTTCAGTGCGTTTCTGCGGGAATTTAAATTTAGAGAAACGGAAGCAGACCGGTGTATTTTCGTTGGAAATGTCGGGAATTTTACTGTATATCTCGCGTTATTCGTCGATGACGGGCTGAAAGCAGCCGAATCGAATGTGGTCATCGAGAAAGTTCTCGAGCATCTGAGCAATTCGTTTAAAATCACAATTGGTGATTCGAGTATTTTTGTTGGAATGCAAAACGAGCGCGATCGCGAAAAGAAAACGATATTCGTGCATCAGAGCGCGTATGCGAAACGAGTAATAGAAAAATTCGGGATGAGTAAAGCGAAATCTGTGAGCATACCGGTGGATTCGCATGTCGTGTTGCATCCGGTAACAGACGGAGAAGAAAAAGCTGAGCGAGTACCGTACAGAGAAGCTGTCGGTTCTTTAATGTTTATGGCGATCGTGTCGCGTCCTGACTTATCATATTCCGTAAATTCCATGAGCAAGTATTTAAATAATCACAGCGATGACCACTGGCAAGCGGTAAAAAGGATCTTTGCGTATTTATCGCTAACGTTAGAGTATGGCATCGAGTATCGCGGCGGTGGAAGTGTGCCTTAGTTGATCGGGTATTCTGATGCGGATTATGCAGGCGACGTTGAGACCAGAAGGTCAACAACCGGGTATTTTTTCGAGCTCGCGAGTGGTCCAATCACATGGTCGAGTCAGCGTCAGAAGTTAGTCACGCTCAGTACGACTGAATCCGAATACGTCGCAGCGGCGGCGGCATCGAGAGAAGCGATTTGGTTGCGAAAGCTACTGAAGGATATCGGATATCTTTGTGCAGAAGCGACCGTGATTTTTATTGACAATCAGAGTGCAATAAAATTAGTCAAGAACCCGCAATTTAATAAACGCACGAAACACATAGATGTCCGGTACCACTATATTCGGGAAAAAGTGGAAGCCAACGAAATTAGAGTCGAGTACGTTCCTACAGAACAGCAAAAGGCTGATATATTCACCAAGGCCTTACCAAAAGAGCGTTTTGGTATGTTGCGTGAGTGTATGGGTATGATTGTAAAACACGCTTAAACGGTGGAAGTATTAAAACTGTTTTACGCGTGTTTGCCTTCCCAATAGTTCATGCCTCTTTGAATGGATAGAGGGCGCACTACGAACGGCGAGAGTGACCGTTCAGTGCCCAAACAGCAATTGAACTTTTTTTTGTCAGTCCATCAATATATTTAATAAAAGCATGACGTGTCGACAAAACGATCTTTTATTTTTCTGAAAACGAACCAACCCAACATGTATTACTTGGGATCGCAATTCTTGCTCTACACGCAGATTTTTTGTAGCAACTTTGATCCTAGCCATCAAGAGTAGACGTTTGGTACACTAGTAGTGACAATATATCAAGTGCTTGGTGCCGAATTAACAATATAAACATTCATTGAAAAATCTTGCGAAAATTGGGAAACATATAAACTCCAAAATCTCTCCAATAAACGTGTTGCGCACATTTGTCAATTAAGTGGATGAATGCATGAGCTTTTGACGAAATGATGATTCGAAACCTAAATCTAATAAATCCCATGCAAAGTTCAAGCCGCAAATAAAAAATTAAATAAATAAGGATCCCGAAAATTACTGACAAGATAAATATATATTCCGTCTGGGACAGTATTTACCTCAGGAATGTGCAATCGTAGTTATCGTAGTTGCAGAAAAAAATTTCTTCTATAATAAAGGACTGTATTATAAAAATGTATGCGACGCAAACATAACAAAATCCTTTACTGGCCGAAATGGGTTCGGCTAGTTAATTAACAAATTAAAAGGAAGCCTCAACTTGAACCTATTGTAATAATGCTCAAGCTCTTTAAAATATTTAGTAAGGCGATTTAGTAAGGAACACAAACTTTAAACTGATTTTTTTACAAAGAGCCTTAGCATTAAAATTAAATGATGTTTACTACCGATTTTATATAAATTAATCAATCATCATTAATCATATAATCAAATAAATAGAGAAGCATCAATGATAAAGTGAAGGTATAGGCACATAACAGAAAATTTATTAAGATATACGCATTATTATTATGAGAATTGTTTTTTTGAATAACCCAAATTTTAGCTGCTGCGATGGAGAGCGCTTGTCGTCGCCCAGCAACGAAAGGGTGAGTTTTCGTTTGGTTTTCTTTTATTGTAAAATTCCATATTAAATTCTTTTTGTAATATCCTGTTTAAATTTCCTTTTTTTTTGTGCATGATGTTAAAGTATATGAGATTTGTTCTTTTGACATTTCATTTCTGTCATCCGCTATATCCCACGAACAAAACATAGGTTTTGCGTGGTTAAGATATCAATCTACGCGTATTGACATTTGTGTGACTATCATTTTTTTTTAAAAAATGTTGGAGCCGTTTTATTTAATTTATTAAAAAAAGAGTAACAATTAGATTTTATACTGGGAAGTTAAAGGTTTTACAATTTTTTCCACAAGCGTTGTTTAATCGGAAACCATTTTATAATAAAGTGATGATGGGTTTTGCCAAACTCAAAAGTCGAAAAATGGTAGCTCAGTCATTTTCAACATAATAGTTTGCGTCTCGAAAAGAGAGAAGAGGTAAAATTGCGTTTTCGAAGCTTATAAACGGCCCGCGAGGACAATCTCCCAGGTTAAAATACACTATAACTGTCATCAATCTATATCGAATGCAACAACGGATGTTGCAAACGATTTGTGGTAAAATTCGTGGTTTTTAACTCATTACTTTTTTAATATTGCTACTATCTGAGAACAAAGTTTTTATTAGACAAATTTGTAAAGCTCAACATTTTTGTGCTAACAACGGTTCTCGATATATAAAAGGATTTAGTTTTTGTCTTCCTTTGCAAATGGCAGCCATTCCTACCACAGTCTGACGACTGAAGCTACATTTTCTTATCACGGATACCTAATCTATCAAGCAGTGAAAACCAGGCGTCATAAAATGACTTCGTCATTTCCCGAGCAGAGTTTGATGGCAGTGGAAACAACGCCAAGCGTCGGCCAAGCATTGGAGTACAACGAACGGCCAACGGTCAGCTGCCAGTGCTGGCCCAGTACTGGCTGAGTGCTGGCTGACTACTGGCCCAGTAGTGCATTCGAGTGCTGGCCCAGTGCTGGGGATTGGCACTGCGCCAGCACTGGCGATCGGCACTGGCCCAATGCTTGAAGCCATTACTGAAATATAACAATTTATGATACAAGCAGAATGTTAAACGATTTGGAGGAAGTTCACTAGTGAGCTCCAGGTCAAGTTCGTTATATTAATAAGTATTGCTTAGTTATAATGCGCGAATTTATAGTATTGCATTAATATTGAAATGTAAAGTGAATGGCGAAAAAATGTGAGAAATCGTTGCATTATTTGAAGAACTCATAAATCATATTGATTGGAAGCATAAACGTTCATTTTGAGGGTGTAGACTGAACAGTATTCCCTTTCGCAGTCGTCGATATTTCGAAGAAATGTGTTGCAGGCGAAGGTAAATGGTATAAAGGTCACACACACTATTCTTTGTTCTTAGAACGAACACACTAATATACAATTTTTCATTATTCATTTTTACACCCGAATTGCTTTTTACAAGAACTAGAAGTGTCCCTTGAAAACAAACGAGTATGTTTTCAAGGGTGTGTTTTTGGATGTCGTAGTAAGTTTTTCTTCCAAACTAAATTGAATAGTTTTTAACAAAACCAGAAAACGTTCAAGATGATTTTGAATCCTTTTGAAGCGTAAATACAACGTCTTCTTGCATAAAAAGTGTTGTTTGATTAAATCAAATTTCGTCAATTGAAGAAGTTAACCATTTTTTTTCTGATAGAAATATTTGTTGAATACTAATTGACCATTTTTCGACCAAATTAATTTTCCTGATAATATTTGAATTTTTTAACAACACTTAATTTTGCTTGCAAAAAAATTTGACGAGGAATCTTTCATCAAGCTTTCATTGAATCATTTTATGTGGACTAAAAAGAAATTTTTTGATCTAGTTTGATATGAATATTTTTTTCTCAATTCAAAACTAACTAACTTAGGCTGAAAAGATTTTTTGAACTACTAGATCTGTGATCAATCATAACTTTTTGTTGATGTTGAAATACGAACGAGCTACGAGAGACTGGCAAAAAAACAATTCTGAATGCAGAAGCCGTTTTCATTTGCACTTCAGAAATTGTTCATCATACAATTCAATTAATTGCAACGCAGTCGACTTTGAAGAAGAGTTTTTTTGTTTTGTTTTTGGAATTTGGAATTCTATTCTTTTTTCTTTAATAGAAGTTCAACTGATAAACGTCCCATCGCAACAGTGCGGCGGCAGTTTTATTGATTTTGTCCTTGGCGCCATCATTAAACATAACTAAAAAATATTAGATGGATGAAGAATTTTATAAAACTGCATTTTGGCCATGTTTGCTGGACATAACATCTTCGTGCGAGTCGTGCTTTTCGAGATATTGATAAAAATGATTTCTTTTCCAAATTGCATTCATTTCCGCCACTTAACGGATGACTGGCACATTCCGTGCCTCGAATAAGCAACATAAACGACTATTTGCAATGCAAATGTAATGTTAAAACGCTCAGCGAACACTCAACGAGTAGTGCATTTTTCCAGCGCTCCCTCAATGCTGGCAAGTTGTCACGTTACAACGCTCAGTGCTATTTCGTAGCGCTCCCCCAATGCTGGCATGATGCTACGTTACAATGCTCAACGAGTAGTGCTATTTCGTAGCACTCCCCCATTGCTGGCAAGTTGCTACGTTACAATACTCAGCCGACGCTCACCCGTCGCTCAGCGACGGAGAGTCGCCGACGGCGGCCCGCTCACTCTCTCATCGATGCTCGGCTGACGGCTTGCTTTCCAATTTGTTCGAATGTGTGGACGTAAATTCTTACTTGTCTCTATGGCTTCGACGCTACAGCGCTTGCTCTGTGCGATGGACGTCGCGGGTTCAATTCTCAGTGGCAAAGGCGATACATCACTCACTCATCATTTGGATGCCGGCGTCTTCTTCACATGCCGGACGACGAATATCATGTGAGAATGTTATTTTCATACAAATTTCATTACAAACTCCTCAACGCCACCAGCTATCATATATTCCCACACTATACCATCGCCATCACCAACAGATGATGGATTTTTATTGTGCAGAAACTGAATATAAATCATTGTTCCAAAATATCATTTGTTCACTTCCGAATATATATAAGGAAGTTATTGTTATTACTTCTTTACGTGTTGAGGTCTTGTAATGAAATGAAAGTTGACGAACGATATCGCTATGAAATTTCAAGGCAACAATAAATTTTGAAAACCAACAAAATTTCAATCAAATTTACATTTGTGGTAATCAACGCTTTGAATGGTAAAATGTTTTGTAGTCAATACTTTGCAAGATCATATGCTTTAAAAAGCTTTCATTAAATAGAAAATTGTAATATTTAGTAGATTTATTCTTTAGTGTTCGCAAGACTTCAATTACTTCCGCCATCATTATGTGTAAAACATTTTACTTTTTACATGCAAATAAACTTATTATTGACTGCATATTCAATGTTTTTCAAGATCAACTGAAAATAAGAAATAATTATTAGTCTCATTGATGTAAAATCGTAATAAAATACAAATTCAATGATTATGCCAAAGTCATGGCAATTATGAACAAAATTATTTCAAATGGCCACCTCACGAGAAAATTTCTTCAGTGGGCGTAATAACAAAAAATGCATTCATTTTTGCTAGCGCTCTTTTGTCCTTCAAGTATACATATAAAAATAACAAATAACGTAAAAAAAGCTTTGTAACCTGCCCCCTGCGATTTATCCGCGTAAATATTCAATCAAACCAATCCCATCCACCAAAAGCCTTCGTAATCAATGGACGCTCTCGTAGATGACACGATTGATATTAACTCATTTCAATTACTGTTTTGAGTACCTCTCATTATTATTATTTAAAGTAGTATTATTTTCTTGTAATCGCCTCGAAAATCGAAATTGAAATTTTCAACATTTCTTTACGTTTTGAGGTCTATAGAGTATAAATAAAGTGTTTTTAGAAAGGGAGATGTATGTATGTATGTGTGTGTTTGTGTGTGTGTGTGTGTACGTAAGTCTGTACGTTCGTGGACAGTTTTTTCTACGAGCATAACTCACGTAAACAAAGTCCGATCGACTTCGTTAAGGTGTCAATCGAAGCGTCTTTGCAATCTTAAGAGCTGATTAGTTTTTGGGACACTTAGAACAGGTAGGGGGGTTTATTATTTTGCCTCTTTGAAGGTCATTTCTGTCATGCCTTATATCTCGCGAACTAAACATACAATTTGCATCGTTGAGATGTCAATCGACGCGTATTAACATCTACTCGAATGTATCAAATTTTTACAAAAATTGTTGGAGTCGTTTTTTAATTTTAAAGGAAAAAGTGCAGAAAATAGTTTTTTTCATAAACACTAAATTTTTAACCTGATTTGCCGAACATAGTAATCAATGTTTATAAAATTTATATACCGTAAACAATGTTTATAAAAACACCATCAAAACATTTTGTCATAATTACGTAAAAAAATCAATTAAAAATAAAAAATCATTAAAAGTCATCAAGATTTTCAAGGTCATTTTTATCATTCACTATATCTCACGATCCAGCTATAATATTGGCATCATTAAGGTGTCAATAGACGTGTATTAACATTTTTGCGATGTTTTCAATATTATAAAAATTCGCTTCAGCCTTTTTTTTAATTTAATAGAAGAAAATACGAAAAATTAGGGTTTTTTCATAAAAAATATTCTTTTAACCTGATTTGCACAACATAGTGATAAATGTTTATAAAATTTAGACATTCTTATCAATTTTTGAAGAGAAACTGACAAAACTTTTTTCCATGATTATAAAAAAACTAAATTAAAAATAAAAAAAATCTAAGTTACCATGTAAAGAGGGTTCATACGAATGATATTACTTTATATCTTTTATTCTAATGAGATTGTTGTAAATTCAATCAAAGTTTAAAAATATTTGCAGTGTTTCTACAGTCTTTTAATCAAAAAAAACTGCTTAAATTTTGAAAACCAACAAAATTTCAATCAAATTTGTAGTTTTTAGAAGATTTGATCTTTAGTAATCGTAAGATTTTAATTACTTCCTCCATCATCATTTGTAATACATTTTACATTTTACATGCAATTGAATCTATTTTTGACTGCATATTCAAAAAATTTCAAGACCAATAGGAAATATGAAGTAATTATTAATTTGATTGATGTAAAATTGTGAAATTTTTTAAATTCAGTGATTATGCTGAAGTCATGGCAATTTTGAACGCAACTATTCAAAATGGTCATCACGCGACAAAATCCCTTCAGTGGGCGTTATAACAAAAACTGCATTCATTTTTGCTAGTGCTCGTTTGTCCTTCAAGCATCGATATGAAAATAACAAATAATGTAGAAAAGGCTCCCACCGATTGATCCGCGTGAATATTCAATCTAATCAATCGGTCCCCATCGACCAAAAACCTTCCATAATCAATGGACCCTCCCGTAGTTGATATGATTAATGTTAACTTATTCCTGTCACTGCTTTGAATACCTCTCATTTCTATTATTTAAAGTAGTAGTATTTTCAAAATTATTATTGTGTTTTATGTTTTTGATGTTTATGTAGATATTACTGGGAAGTTGACCGTGTGGTCCTGAAGGGTCGCACCTCGCGGCTTGTTTTAATATTTTTTTTCACCGGGAGGAAAATCTTCAAAAGATACCGATCAGCTCCTGCTTCTCGGCATGCCGGATTTCTACCGACTAAAACCACCTCCGTTTCCTTCAATCACCCTTTCCATCAAAATAAGTAATTCTCCGTATTTAAATTTTTAGAATATAATACTTCCCAGACGATGAGAATCGGTATAGGGGATAGTACCAAATTTGTAAATTTTAGTGTCCTTTTAGTTAGATTAATAGTTCAGACTATATGTTTATAAACTATTTCATGTTGACTACATGTTTGGCTTTGACTTTAGTGGAGATGATTGTACTTGTAATTTACTTCGACTGTTGGTCCGGAAGAAGGTATTTTTTAGTGTCGTTTTAAAGGAAGTTGGGTTCGCTATGTTTTTAATTTTATCCGGTAGTTTTTTGTAAAAGTTAGCTGCTTTGTTGAAGGGGTCTTCTTTTAGCCGATCAGTTCTGGCAAATGCTATAGCTATATTATTCATGTTTCTCATATATGTAGATATTACTGGGAAGTTGACCGCTTGGACCTCAAGGGTCGAACCTTGCGGCTTGTCTATCATGTATGATACTCTGTTTATCTTAAATGCACTCTTTTTTTGCATTATAGCCGCAAAGTGTTAAGAGGCGAAGCGAATATTATATATTTGATTAACTTTTCTTCGTGTTTTTAATCCCAGACGGGTTGACTTAGAAGTTTATAGAGCAAGGGTGGACATTCGTAAAACTTACGACTAACATAAAATATTTGATGTTCTAATAAATACATAGATGATCAAATTAAAAGATGCAGTTTTTAATCTCTGCTTCTTTATATATGAAAAGTGTAAAATAATTTTTAGCCAATTTGGTATCAAAATTTGAACAGCAAGTCACGGTAAAAAGTAATCGTTTATTTATGTTACATTTAATATTTACGTAGAAGTTGTAGTGAAAATTATGACGCAACTTACTGATTTCTGTCACTCTCTAGAAAATCAGTAAATACTGATACTTGTCCTTGGTAGAGGTTGACAACAAGCTGATGTACCATCGATACTTTACCGCCCAGCTCTCTACCTCTCAAAAATTTGTAACTTAATGGATTATTGTAGATGTACTCGTAATTATTACTACCGTCTTGGTTTAAGGGGACATGACACCTTTAAATTTTGGAAAAATCGAAATTTGTTTCTGATAGATTTTGTTAGAATAAACCTTTAAAACACGATTTTAATAATATGAAAGTATAGTTCAATAAGCAAAAACATAGTGAACTTGTATAGCAAGGCCCGAAAAGATCGTTTTTTCGATGAATTCAAAACACTATTAGATATGACGCTTTACGGTTGCGATTTTATAATCGAAAAAGAGTGTTTTGCACGTGAAAAAAGAATGTTTAGTAGAGCTAAACAATCAACAACAAAAAACAGTTGACCATAGCAAAAAAGCAAAAAAAGTCTAAAAACTGCTGATACAGAAAGGCATCATCTCCAAAAAAGATCCGAGAAAAGCAGCTAATTATTAAACTATTGAAAACCTTGTCAACTTACTATGGCTTAACAATGCAACGAAATCCTAATTCGGTTGAAAACATCCGCAAGCAAATTTGGGCAGGATTCTACCACAAAATTTTTCCAGGTGAGAATCCTCAACACTCTAGATGTCAAATTGGAGAAAAGTCTTGGTGTAACTGTCGCAAGGCTGAGGCAGCTGCTAAAAAATATCCCAAGCATCCTCCAAGTTTGGATGATGAAGTGCAACAAATTTTAAAACCAATCTGTGAAGACTTAATTTCAAAAGATTTATTAAAGCGCTGTTTAGGCAATTTCACTCAAAACAAAAATGAAAGCTTCAATTCTTGCGTTTGGAATATAGTTCCTAACCTTACGTTTGTTGCCAAAAATATTATCAGAATTGCTGCCAATACTTCTGCATATCTATTCAATGCAGGATTCATAATTTAACTGAAAATAATGCAAGTTACGGGAATAACTTTAAGTCAAAGTGCGATGGAACATGCAAAGAAACGAGATGCTGCAAGAATCAAGCAAGCGGGAAAACGCAGTACTGAAGCGTCTAAAAAGGGCAGAACTGCTCGTAGAGTGCAGAAATCCTAAGGACAGAAGTTGGAGCATGTGGAAGGAAAAATGTTTAACGCAGGCATCGTAGATTGAATTTAGCATGTTTATCAAAAAAATGTTGAAGTTATAATTCAAACGCAATTTTCTCAAAACAAAGATTTTCAAGTTGGTGTGCACAATTAAAAAAAAATGGTTTATCCGATCTTTCTGAAATTTTAATATATTAATCTACACATGTTAATACTCAGAATGAACTACGGATGAAAAAATAGGCACACAATTTTTAAACTTACAGCAATTTTTTAGAGGGAAAAAACGTCGATTTTTGAGAAAACGCCACCATGTTGTTGATTTTCATCCAACTTTGTTTATTGTAGTTCATTCTATAGCGGCTTTGATGCTGATAAAACCCCTGTTTTTTGTTTTTTTCTGCCACTATTCTGTGAGAAGTGATCATGCCCACCGTGATTTTTTGGAGTTTTTTTTCAAAAAATTGTAGCAGACGACCGGTGCCCAAAAACATTAAATAATAAAAAAAATGGTATAGTTTAATGCTATCAAAATATATGTGCAAAGTTTAATTAAGATATGTATAGTATTTGTTTTCATTAAAAAAATTACATTTTTCAAAAATTAAAAATTCGAATAATGAAGGTGTCCCCTCATTATTAATTTATTTTATTTGAGATATTTCGTCAGAACAGTACCTTGAAAACACCTGCACAAAATTTTATA
This sequence comes from Oxycera nigricornis, assembly GCA_963942545.1. Classification (NCBI taxonomy): domain Eukaryota; kingdom Metazoa; phylum Arthropoda; class Insecta; order Diptera; family Stratiomyidae; genus Oxycera; species Oxycera nigricornis. The sequence continues at coordinate 68,759,278 of OZ012659.1, read as the reverse complement.
TCGATATCTAAACTGATTTTCATTCTACAGCGCTCGTAGTCCCTATCCGTTCTACTATACTTTTTGGAGCGCAAGCGGCATTCAAGTGCCCGAACATATGCTGCAATGTAACTATTCTACTCTCTCATACAATACATACAAATTAAAGTCTAAGTTAGTGCATATTCGAATTTCACAGTGTACACATCAAAAATTGGGATTAAAAATGCCTTCAAGTCGAAAAAGACGAGATAATTCTCGCAAACTAAAGAAACTTTAAACGAGTTTTTCTCGCAACATACTTTTCTGTGCGCGTCGTAAATTTGTGAAAAAACGATTTACTTGAAATTTTTAGCACATACTTTCTAACTATTTAACTACTGCAGGAGGCTCAGGTTAGAGCAAAAAACATTTGACGATTGTAGAACACTTTTTTCAATCGAATAAATATCAAAAATCCTTACACGTATATTCAGACGTACACCGAATCGTGGAAAAATTACTTATTGCGCTAATTTAGGTCCGTGCAGTAGTTCATACTCAAGACTAACAAAATTTTTTATAGTATATGGCCACATATGGATATTTTTCTCAGGGTCTTACGAGGCGCAATCCGCTTTTTTTGTTTGGCACTGCTTAACCGCTTGGTCGCAATGACCGCTATTTTGTTTTTCAATTTATTTTAATAATTTAAATGTGAACTTTTAATCTCATTATACATACATTTCAAATTTCAAGATGATACCTTTATTAGCTTGTTTTTTATATACATTTAAAAAAAGATCCATTTTCGCTGTTTTAACACAGTACTCCCTTAAGGGAAAGGTGGATGAGAAACAGAAGTACTTATTTGAATTTTATCTTAAGTAATTTGTTAAAAAAAGCGAGCATGAAAATTGAGACGGTCACTACTTAAGCTAACTTATCTAGTGAACAGAGAAATAGGATAAAATTGAAGTTCGACGCCGTAGTACATATAACCAAAATTAAAATTAACTCTACTTGAAGGCAAAATAACGAAGAAGTTGATTTATTTGGAAAAAATGTAAACTCTGGCGAAATTTAGTCTCCAATATAGCAAAAATCAATTTATGTCCTTTAGTTGGAGCCGATAAGATAGCCATCAAAATATAAATCATTCTTACCTGAACACATGAAAAACTGCCAGAAATGTAGGCAGCAATATAATAGTTTGAGTATGTTTGTTCTGTGTAACTTTCCATTCGAAGAGTACGAAAAAGTATGATCTCCCTTTTGTCTGTATAAACTAAAGTGATCGTTTTGTCTCCCACAATATTCCTTACATACCACGAAACATCAGACGAACGTTTACTATCGGCATATTTCTAAACTATAAATATTCGTTTATTTTTCAAATTACGTTGGTTGTACTGTGGCGCCACTGCCTGGCGCGTCAACCTCGCGCTGACGACAGAAGCAGCAATTGGTTTCGACAAGAGTAATTAACTAGCCCTCACTCTTTCATACCAACACAAAGACACCCTAGATACCTGCGCCTGATCAGACGATGCAGACGTCCCAACTTCCCTTAAAACGACACTAAAAAAATACCTCCTTCAGGACCAACAGTCGAAGTAAATTACAAGTACAGATTAAAAACTGCATCTTTTAATTTGATCATATATTTATTAGAACATCAAATATTTTATGTTAGTCGTAAGTTTTACGAATGTCCACCCTTGCTCTATAAAGTTCTAAGTCAACCCCTCTGGGATTAAAATGACGAAGAAAAGTTAATCAAATATATAATATTCGCTTCGCCTCTTAACACTTGGCGGCTATAATGCAAAAAAAGAGTGCATTTAAGATAAACATAGTATCATACATGATAGACAAGCCGCAAGGTTCAACCCTTGAGGTCCAAACGGTCAACTTCCCAGTAATATCTACATATATGAGAAACATGAATAATATAGCTATAGCATTTGCCAGAACTGATCGGCTAAAAGAAGACCCCTTCAACAAAGCAGCTAACTTTTACAAAAAACTACCGGATAAAATTAAAAACATAGCGAACCCAACTTCCTTTAAAACGACACTAAAAAATACCTTCTTCCGGACCAACAGTCGAAGTAAATTACAAGTACAATCATCTCCACTAAAGTCAAAGCCAAACATGTAGTCAACATGAAATAGTTTATAAACATATAGTCTGAACTATTAATCTAACTAAAAGGACACTAAAATTTACAAATTTGGTACTATCCCCTATACCGATTCTCATCGTCTGGGAAGTATTATGTTCTAAAAATTTAAATACGGAGAATTACTTATTTTGATGGAAAGGGTGATTGAAGGAAACGGAGGTGGTTTTAGTCGGTAGAAATCCGACATGCCGAGAAGCAGGAGCTGACCGGCATCTTTTGAAGATTTCCACCTCCCAACGTTGAAAAAAAAACTAAAACTAAGAGAGCATTAGGAGAAACTTAACTCACTCACTTCCAAATAAACAACTGAGCTTAACTTTGATAATCAGCATTAGGAGAAACTTAACTCACTCACTTCCAAATAAACAACTGAGCTTAACTTTAATAATCAGTTCATGCAATAGATTAAAAAATGTCAAATGTTTTCAATATTGTGGTCAGTTTTGCGCTGGTAGAGCCTATGGTGAGTATATCGGCTGGCATTTGGTCAGTGGGAATATACTCGAACCTAATGCTTCCGTCTTGTAGTTTCTCGCGAATAAACTTCTCTTCAATGTCTATATGCTTCGTACGTGGAGAGTACGTGTTGTTGACTGCCAGTTGGATTGCGCCCCGATTATCACAATATAGTACGTGGCACTTGGATGTATTTGGGAATAGTTCATGCTCTAACCTCTTTAGCCATATGGCTTTCTGTATTGCACTAGTCATAGACATGAACTCGGATTCTGTGGTGGACAATGCAACTGTGTGTTGGCGCTTAGTGCACCAAGAAATGGCTGCTCCTTGCATGACGAAAACATAGCCCGTCATTGATCTACGTAGAACTTCATCACTCGCCCAGTCGGCATCGCAAAAACCAACTAATTCACCTTGCGTCTTCTTGAACGTCATCCATTTGTTGATGGTTCCCTTCAAATATCGCAGACTGCTGACCAATGTAGTTTTCCTGGGCTATCGCTGTACCGACTTAGAAAATTTACAGCGAAGCTAATATCCGGTCAGATAACTTGTACAAGGTAGAGTAAGGTACCTATAGCCTGTCTATACGGTAAATTTTTAACTGCATCTTTCTCTCCTTCAGAATTGGCACAAGCTGATATTCGCTGATTGGTGTCTAAAGGTGTTGATATCGGCTTGCAATTTTCCATACCAAATCGTGCTAAAATATCAAGAATGTATTGTTTTTCATCAATGGACATTTTACCTTTGTTTTTATCTCTTTTGACTCGAATACCGAGAATTGGAGAAACTTCTCCCAAATCCTTCACAGCCAAAGTTGTTGGATAACGCTTCGATTAATTATTTTTCTAATACATAGTTGTCGCTTAGTATTAGAATATCGTCGACATATATCGCAACTAATAGAATTCCTCGACTATCCGGTAAATAGTTAATACACTGGTCAACCGTTGACCGCTTTAACCCAAAACTCAATAAATTATGATTCATTATTTCATTTCACACTCTACTTGACTGTTTGAGACCATAAACAGCCTTTTGAAGCTTGCAATAACGACTTGATTTATCGTCAAGACCTTCAGGTTTCGACATATAAATTTCTTTTTCAAGTCTCCCGTGTAAAAATGCTGTAACAACATCTAATTGTCTGATGTTTAAGTCGAATTTCACCGCGATCGCCAACAGAAATCTGATCGAGCTGTACCGAACCACTGGTGAGAACGTATCTTGGTAGTCTATACCTTCCACTTGTGAGAATCCTTTTACCACTATTCTAGCTTTAAATCTTAATATGTTTCCATCGATATCTCTTTTTGTCTTGAATAACCATTTGCTTTTGATTGGGGTTTTATTTTTCGGCAGCTCTGCAAGTGTCCAAGTTTGATTTCGCTTCTGCGACTCCATCTCCTCTTGCATAGCCACTTTCCACTCTTTAGCATTTGCGCTTTTCATTGCCTCCTTGACACTGGTTGAGTCTTTCATGGAAAACGCTATGCATGCATAATTTGGCTTGGGTAAACCTTCATTTCGAGTGGAGGGCTCTCGAGGTTGAATAGTATTATCCAATTCAGACACGTTATCTGGCTCCCAGGTGATGTCACTTTCAATTGAAGTTTCCAAGTCTGATGAAGCATTTTCAAATGATGAGTTTAACTCTGCAATGTTTTCATTTTCAACGTTAGACTAATCATCATAAATCTCCTCTGGTTTGTCTTCGTTGAACCGGTGACTTGTTGGCGAGTGATTATAATCATTACTAGTCCATTTAAGGTTTTCATTAAATATTACGTCACGGCTTATCATGATTTTGTTCGAGTGCTTGTTGTACAACCGATACGCTTTTGCATCTTGTGCATATCCCATAAAAATACATTCGACGGATTTATTGTCCAGTTTTTTTCGTTTTATTTTCGGTACATGTACAAAACATCCGAATGGCCTTAATAATAATAAGTCTGTTGGCCTTCTAGTCCAAATTTCTTCGAGGGATTTATCGCCAGTTCCTTTACATGGTAATCGATTAATAATGTATACTGCCGTCATTGTCGCTTCGCCCCAAAACTCCTTTTTTAAATTTGAGTCTAATAGCATACATCTTACTTTTCAAAAATTGTGCGGTTCATGCGCTCTGCCAAACCATTCTGTCCCGGAGAGTACCCGGCGGTCTTTTGGTGAAGAATTCCATTTTTTTTTGCAAAATTGTGTAAATTATTCGACATCGTTGTCGCTTCTCAATATTTTTAATTTGGTGCTGAGTTGTTTCTCTGCCATAGTTTTAAAATTAACAAAGCATTCGAATACCTGACTGATAGTTTTAATTGCGTACGCAAATACTTTACGCGAGAAATCATCGATGAACGTAGTAATATACCTGACCCATTGACAATGGTGTAATTGGACCGACCACATCCGAATGGATTATTTCCAGTAACTGCTTTGCTCTACGTCCTTCTGACTTGAATGGTAGATGATTTTGTTTACCTTTTATGCACGTGTCGCAAATAATTTTTTTGGGGATATTTAAACGTATGTTCTTTATTTTGTTCGAAAAATGCAGGGCTTTAAAGCTACAGTGTCCTAATCGACGGTGCCACAAAAATTCTTCTGTATTTTCAATATTACTTTGGGCTGTAATTAAGCATTGTTCCGAAACAGTATCTAATTTATACATATCGTTTTTAAATGTACCGGTTGCGATAAGACAATTCATTCCGTTTAATATTTGACACCCGGATCTGTCAAACTGCACTTTGTAACCTTTTTCGGTCAATTTAGTGACTGATAAAAGATTCGCGGCGATCTTCGGCACATAATTTACATCACTAATTGTTAAATCTCTTAGTTCGCCTGCCACTAATACTTGTTGCTTAACGTCGCCAACGCAACCAATTATGAGTTTTTCGTTATTCGCAACTGTTATTTCTCTCGTTTTGGGTTGCCTTTTTGACAGCAACAACGAATCGTCTCTGCACATGTGCGCCGTGGCCCCACTGTCAATAATCCAGTCAGTAGTGCCAACTTGCTTTCGGGTGAATGAAAAGAAGAGCACCACTGCATTTTTGACATTTGAAGTTCTCTTCTTGCAATTTTTTGCGAGATGGTTTCGTCCGCCACACTCAAAACAACGAAAGCTTTTCTTTGCATGACTTTGCTGATTGTTGCTTTTGCTGCGATTGTTTTTACACTGCACTGTGAGGACACGTTCACTTGCATTTTTTAGGTTAGTATCAAAATACACTTCTTGCAAAAGTAAATTTCGTACGTAATCTACTGTAATATTTGTGTTGGAATTTTCTATTCCCATTATCATTGGCTTGAATTCACTAGGTATACCGCATAGCATTAAGGAGCCTGCTACTTCTTCATCAATTTGGAAGCCACATGATTTCAATTTTGCCCACAATGTCATCATTTTACTCACATACTCGTGCATCGAGACACAATCACTGAGTTTTAGTGTTACAAGCTGTTGCAAAATGAGAACTCTTCTACTACATAACACCTTTATCTTCTAATGCAGGTTTGAGTGCATCCCACGCTTCCTTGGCATGATTCTTATCAGCGATATACGCATAATTTTCTGGTTCCAATAACAAGGTCAACTCACTTAGTGCACGTTGGTCTTCTTCCAATTCTGTTGATGATGCGTTTTCGGCAGGAGCTGATGTGATGTTCGACCAGAGATTCTTGATAACTAAATACGACTTTGCACCAATCTTCCATCTATCGAAATTTTGTCTTCCTTTCAATTTTTCAACTGAAATCTGTGGATTCATCTTTGCTTAGGAAAGTTACAGCATGTTACATTTATATAACAATGACACCAAAAATAGATCCAACACTGATATCACTTCAATTCAGCGATTCACCGGAATTTCGAACTGGAAGATTGTTTAGACTGTATTTTACGATGGCAATGGATTTTGCGGTCCTGGGCCCATAACCTGTTGCAGTGTAAATAAACACGTCTGTTCTGGTCGAATGTCAGATTGGGAAGAGGGTTTATTTTAGTACAGTGAAGTTGGATACAATTAGGGCATTTTCAAAAATTCAATGTGGCTAACTTAACAGACACAAAGGTCGTTGGGGACGATTTTCTAAGACTATCGTTGGAGACGATTGTCTACGACTTAAAGCCTTGTGAAGCCCAGAAGGTTTGGCGGCGTTATGAGCACAGCTCTGCCCATTGTCGTAATCTTACATAGGGTGAAGAGATATTAATAATCCGGTCGGGTTGCATTTTAATGGCGGCTGAATCGCACAATGCGTTGCCATGAAAAAGATGGTCGCTGGAATAAGCCTGGACTCCGGCAGTCTAGTTTGTAAAATTGACTTGCGGAAGTATCTCTCAAAGTATGGTCAAATCGTGATCAAACTTATGCTCAACTTTAATGATTTATGAGGTATCCATGATATGAAGTGCGAATTGGATATGAAGTGCTCTGTCATCGGTGATGGCATCAGTGGCCCGATACTTCTTGAACATTTATAATAGATATAGTGCAAGCAATAACGGAAGATTTTTGATTGAAGCCTTTGTGCTGTGAACGTAATAAATGTAGAATTTTTTAATTGTTGCATTTATCATATCAGATCGGCGTGTAAAAATTAACTTTAGCTCGCATATTTAGAGGCTTAACATTTTTTGACTGAATATTTTAAAACCGAAAAAACTTTACATAAAGACATATTAAGTTTAGAAGAAAAAAACAGTATATATATATATATATATATATATATATATATATATATATATATATATATATATATATGTGGGATTGGAATCGAAGAGCGACTAGTCCTGGAAGCAACGGAGTCCGGCCCTGGTGCCGTACCAGGCACCACACACACCGGTACGATTGATAACCGGCACGGTGGATGAGGAACACATTGGAGGGAGTCGTGATCAGCTATCGCTAGAGTGAGGACGGAGTTGTGAGACGACCGCGCAGAAAACATTTTTTGTCATTCTTATTATTTGTCATTCTTATTATATGGTTACGTTCTAATAAAAACCACATGGGGGCTCAACCGGGATGTGACCATATTCGAGTCTATTAAACCGTGATAATAGCGCAAAACGCCGACAATCGTGTTTGAAGCGAAATACCGTTGCCGCCGCAGTGTGAAACAGCGTTCATTTGTAGTGAGTGAGAAAACTACGATAGAGAAAATGGCGCGGAAAGTGCTAGAGGCAAATGAGTGGATAGACTTTTATACAAAGAATGGCTTAATGCAAGAATGCATAATTCGTGGAGTAAGCGAAGTTGGCTCAAAAGAGGAGCTGGCGGCCCGCATCATCGAGTTTGATCGGCAAAATCCAATCGATGAAAGCGTGGTTGATGAAATAACGGAACGTGTAGGTACGGACAGTAAAAATGACGACAAATACCAACACCATAGGAACATCAACGTGCTGGAGTGTAACTCTCGGATAACAGGTGCTACTTACTCGTTTCGTGAAATGGAAGATAGCCTGGAGGCATTTGGTGCGGAAGACGGACAAGACATTGGCAGCTGGCTCGACGAGTTTGAGAGCGTATGTGCTAGTATTGGTTGGAACGAACAACAGAAGTTCATATACGGCAAGAAGCTGTTAACAGGAACCGCACGCAAATATGTCTTTGCCCAGAGTGGGATAGATAGTTAGCAGGCACTGAAAAATGCTCTGCAAAGTGAATTTCAAAGGAGATTTAGTTCACTAGAGTTGCACGGCAAAATGCTGAACCGGCGGAAAAGGGCAGACGAGAGCTTGCTGGAATACGTTTACGAAATGCAGCGCATCGCTAAAGCGGGGAATATGGACGAAGCCACTATATGTGAATATGTGTGTGTATGGATATCGGCGAAGCCATTCACACCGAAAGAAATCATTGAGCTTATCAAGCTCAGCAATGATGACCTTTCGGTGGATAATTGGAAGGTAACTAAGTTAAGCGAGCCCAACAATAGACAGAAAGCAGCTCTCATAATCCTCAATTAGGAGTCATTGGCTCTATTGGAGCCTAAATGCGGAGTGATGAGCTACGAGGTTTTAGCTATCACCCTGCGTGTATACCGCAAGGAACGTACTGGGAAAGCAGAACGACCACCAGGCAAAGAGCTATGTAGCAATTGGAAGGGCAGTTGAAAAAAATAATCCTTCTTGATTGCGCAGCTATTTGGTGGCTAGTTATCGCAAAACCATCAAATCAAAACCGGCTAAACAGAGTCAGAAGGAATGCAGCTATTGAAATCATTGGGGCCCTGCAAAATTCCCTGACAAAGGTATTTTTACGCTATCAAATTGGCTCTTGACAACATCAACAGGCTGAGTGCTCTGCGATTCGATTGACAGCTCTTTAGCTTTAGAATGACAGTAATATTGGTCACTCCACCATACTACTGAGGAATAGACCAACGCCAGAGAAAGTAGGCTTTGCTTTTGCGACCCTCCGCTTCCATCAATTTCTAGTCAGTGTAGTACACAAAGTATTTTGAAAACTGCACGGCTTTGTGAATCTTTGCTTTATCCATAACAGTAAGAGTTTTCCACTAAGGTAAAATCAGCTTCTTCGTCAATTCTTACATAAAAAACAAATCGCTCTGTAACAACCACATAGAGAACGGTGGAACCGATATTCAAGCTATACAAGCGACAATATGAGCTGTTTCTCAAATTTTATAAGAGCAGAATGACTGTGAAGGAAGCAATAGCGAAAGCGGACATCAAGTACGAGACAGCGAGAAGTATTCTACGTAATTGCACCAAGAATAGGGGAAAGTGGGGCAGATTCGCACGATTTTTCCTTTTTTGCTGAAAATAAAAAAACCAACAGCTCTTTCAAACAAACTAGTATGCAGTTGAATAGTCACAATATTAGGCTTTTAAAATAGTGTAGTTTAAAGTTGATACGATATACCATATTTGTGTAATGAAAAATTTTGTAGAGGAACTGAAAATGTACGAATGTACCCCTTATGGAGGGTACATTCGTACATAGTGTGGGGCACATGCGTACATAATGGGGAACCTCCGTTCATGAGCAAAATAAAGAACAAATTTACTGACAATTATCATTTATTAGCAAAAATATAGAGATCAAATTGACACAGCTTTATTATTTTTGAGAACTAAATAACATTTCTTGGCTGTACAAACACAAAATAAAAAACAACTAAAAATAACATCATTCTGAAAACAAGCTTTGAAAATTACTGCACATTGTAAGCTGAGAGGTCTTTAGCAAAGCTGAAGATACTACTGGTCCTTGCTGTAGAAGCAGATATGGGTTGCGGTAGTATTGAAACTACATCTGAGAAGTAAACTGTTCCTTCATCTTTGATGTTTGGAAAGACAAATTTCCAAGAACCATCCTTTTTCCTTAAAAATGAAACCTTGTATTCGATAGAGCAGTATTTGGTAGCCACCTGTCCGACGTAATACAAAACTGACTGTCTTTTTTCAAACTTAATTAACAAAAAGGTTCCTTCTGTTATAGTTTCCGCTAACACGGGAGTTTCGATTTCGATATCAGATTCTTCAAACACTACCTCATCGATGGGAGAAGTAGAGCTTTCTCTTATACTTATTTCAGTATCACTCTCACTATCAGTCTTGATTATGGTTTTCTTCTTTCTTTTTGGATTTGCTGTCTTATTTGTTTCTGATAACAAACTCAGGACACGCTTTATTTCTCTTGCCTTCCTTTTTTGTTCTTGCTCCTTTTTCTTAACTTCTTTAGCTTCTTCAATTTCTTCAAGTCTATTCTTTTCTGGTGTGTTAGTATAAATTCGCGATTTACCTAGTTGTTTTCCTTTTTTTGATTTTGTAGACATATTTTTATTTACTTTAGGGTATGGTCGAACCATCTCGGGAGTTACCGGTCCTTTGGAAGTTGATGCTGTATGAATATCGCAATTAAGTGGCTGTTGCGGAGAATTAGGCAATGGAGGCGATGAAATCGGTTGTGTGTCGATGGATGGATCAGTATCTTCTGGCATGGTTGGAACAATATTCTCTTGTAAACCTGCTATGGAGCATGACTGGTAAACCTGAACGGCCGCAAAATCATCGTCGCTGAATATAAGTTTGTTGAATGGCCATATTCCTGTATTTTCAAAAGCACTTGTAATGTTTTTACCGGTAAAAGTTTGAAAATAGGCTATTTTAGCTAATTTCGGAATATTGTAAATATTAATCGTTTTTCCTGGATTATTTAGATGCCAATCGTTAAAAGCAATCTTTAATTTTGACTTAAAAGGCCCAAATACGCCCACATCCAATGGTTGGAGGCGGTGTGTTGTGTGTGGTGGGAATGACAGGTTTACTATCCCGTTTTCTCGGGCATAATTTACAGCATCTATTGAGATATGACTTTCATGGTTGTCGGCTAGGAGTAAAATAGGGTTCGCTTTGGAGCACAGCGTATGCTTCTGGATGTGCCTTAGAACTTCAACAAATATATTAGTATTTATCCATCCGCTCCTATTAGAAACTCCTAAGCTGCCTTCTGGAGAACCATCCATAAAATGATCCTTGAAATGGACTCTAGGGAATACAAATAATGGTGCGATGGTGTTCCCGTTCGCCGAAATTATGCCTCCAAAAGTAACTAGCTCTCCTCTGTCAGCAGAAACAAGTTGGCCGATTTGTTTTTGCGTTTTTTCAGCAAGTACTTTGGGCGTGTTTAAAACAGTGGATATGCCAGACTCATCAAAATTAAAAATCCGATCACCAGTAAATTTATAATTATCCAAGATATTTTCTAGGTTTCGGTAAAAATCATTTACGGCTACCTTATTGAAACCATACGATCTAGCTGCGCTAGTGTTCTCAGGTTTTCGCAAACTTAAATTTGGGTTACGTTTACGGTAACCCTCCAGTCAATCCTTTCCTGCTATTTTGTTGCGATTCCAGCTAGGTGGAAAATTAAGTTTATTTGCAAGTGCATATTCGTAGGCAAGCCTCTTCAAATTCTCAAGTGTTAATCCATAGTGCATTCTTGAGCATTCTGTGATATATTTGTTTAAAAGAATCTCTTCTGCGATAGAAAATACTTGATTTGCAGTATACTTGGAACCAAAAGATCTTTCGGCAATGTTGTTATCGCCAAATGTTTTTTTTTTGAACCTTCTTAATACGACTTTCAAGAGTTGATGGCTTGACGCCGAATTTATCTGCAGATTTTCGAATAGATAATGTTTTATCCAAAACTTCTTGTATCGCAGATTTCATTGCCTCTTCATCCACATCTCCACTTCTGGTCCCCTTTCGCTTGTAATTTCGTACCATAGTTCTGGGATAATATAATTATTCAAAATAAATGTAAATTAGAATGCATGAGTTTACAGAGATTTCAATAAAAATAATAAAAACCCTTAATGACTGCTTTGGGTCACATTCGTACTGTACGAATGTACCCGACACCTGTATGTACGAATGTTCCCCAAAGCGACCAACAATGGTTTTTGTGATTTTTATTGAAATCTGTTAATAACATCGCATAACTAGAACACCCACAGTAAAATAACACGCCACCTTATGAACAAACGGAACTACTATAAAATTTCAGCAAAAACTCACTACCGTTAACCCAAGTTGAAGTCACATGAAAAAAATACTTCTGCACTGAAAAAACACACAACGATTTGTCCAGGCAAAGTCAGCAATAGCACTGCTGCCTCAATTCACGAGCTAACTGTGTGCAAATGCACGAGTCTTCCATGCAAGCGCGAACATGTCAATGTGAATAGTTTTCTTATTACAGCCACAGTACGAATGTGCCCCATGTGCGAATCTACCCCACCTTCCCCTAAGTGCAGTTTGGTGGAACATCAACGAGGTGGAAATTTTTAATGGAAGAAGTATTGTGTCAAATTGGAGCATGCGTGAAGCGCAACTCAGTCGTAACTCTGAAGAAAACCGTTTGTAGGTAATAAATGTACTTGTAAAAAAATTCAAACACCGTGAGTTCGTTTTTAATGTGTTAACTTTATAAATACCGCTTAATGACTGACTGTACAATGTATAATTCTTCAACTTTACAACTACCTGACCTAGATAATACAATTTGCAAAAGTGCTTGCAAGAACAAGTGATCAGCATAAAAATATTTCATAATGGAAACAATGCAGTTCAAACGTGGATCAATGCAATTGAATGTGCAATTGCATTGATAGGCAATATTACGAAAGTAAATTTATTAATTGGATTATTCAAGAATCTTTACCTTTAGGTTCATTGAATTTTTATGCTGACCAAGCTATGTTAATTGGGTTTGATGAATCTTGTATTGGTGGTGGAAGTGGTGGCGATGATGAAGTCGACATAACCCGCAAGCTTGCACATCGAGGCGTCAATATAAGTGTTGCAACAATTGCCAGTGGTGCGCATAAACGATGAAGCTAGCGCTATTCGAATTGAGTAGAGTAAACGCTCCGCCTACCATCGAGGATTAAAAGAATTACGCAATTGACTTTTCAAACACAAGTACTTCAGAACATTATATAGCCCGCTATATTGATCTGACGAATCATGAAGTTGCTTAGAAGATTTCTTTATTATATTTTAAATAGGGTTAATTTGGTTTGAAAATCGTGAACTAACCTTGACTTACGAAAGAGATTTGAAAAACTGTTAATTTGACTTGTAAAAGTGTTAATTTGACTTGCAATCGTGTTAATTTGACTCCTAGATGCATTAATTTGATTTGTGAAAAATGCTACATAGGCAGACTCAATACTTACAACAACAAAAATACATGTGACATTACTTTATGTTATAAATTATGTCTCAAATCTATAACTAGTGAATTTCATACTCGTCAGAACTGTTTTTTGCAGCCATTGCAGCACAACCAACAACCTTTAACTCCTTGCTCACACGTCATAGCACAAAGTGATTGTTACCTTGTTGCTATCGAGACGACAGGAAGAATATTAACCAATAAAGAAACGCCCCGTCTCAACCAACTGTGAACACACTGAGACTTCCAATTTTATTTCAAAAATGGGACTTCTGTGAAATTTTGAGGACGCCACAATAACATACGATTTTTGAAAGATATAATTCTATTTCAATATATCGTTTAGATGGAATTGTAAACCACTAATATGAGCGTCGTTATCTTCTTCTGACAATCTAACAAATGTCAGAAACATTGAAACTTATTCACTGAATTTTGGGGTGGAGACACTATGGGATTGATATTTTTACAATTGAAGGGGGTTTCTTTTTGTAAAATACTCAATCGATTTGATTTTTTTGGAGATTCAGTTTGATCTAGGAATGTGCTTATTGCCAAAACCTATCGACACATATATATTGTATCAATTTATTTCAAGTATATGAATATTCGATATATCGGGGGCAAAACTCGACAAGTCGGTTTGATTTCGATGGAAATTTTTAAAATACCAGCTACTATTTGATGTAACAAGATACCATATCTAAACAAAGTAAAATGAATACCAACGAAGACACACTATCCAGAATTGAAATTAGTTTGGATGTATTAAAATCTATAATTTCATTAGACCAAAATTTTAAAATAAAGAAGCATTGGTCTTGAAAAGGGACGTGTCGACTAAACGCGAGCCAGGGAATAACAATATTTTGCATTTAAAAATGATATTACAATATGAACCCGAAGCCTGACCAACTTCATCTATGAGATTTCACTTCTTTATCTGATGTCAAAATTGTATTGTATTTAATGTTGTACTTACATACTATAGAGGAACTGATTGTATGCAGTACTAATAGAACTAACTAGAAACACGTTTCTGGTAACCTTCGTGTTCGCGATAGCCGTCATAATAGATTAAAAATTTTGCTATTGTCTCGGAAACTACTAATTTTATCGACAAAATTGTAAAGTAGTTCACAAAATCAATGCCATTTACATAAAATAAATGAATAATTTCATTGATAAACTAAGTTAGATAAAAATACAAAACAAAACATGTCTACCTTCAACACTGAAATTATCTCGAAAGCAATTCCAGTGTTTACAGGTATTTATAGATAATTAGGTTTATTCTTTAAAATTATCGAAATAATCCATAACACAAATATAAAATAATAGAATGCAAATGCTATACTAAATTCACACATGATGTAAAAATGCCAGAACCAAACACTCTTACCGACTTCAAGAAATTATTAATAACACGATTCAAAAATTCAATACTATTCCACAAATTTATACTATTTTGCTGATCGAACAGCAACAAAATCTAGCAGTTAAGCAATATAAGATTTATTATTCTAAACTATAACTGAGCGAATTACATATTAGAGCTTGGACATTAAAAAACGGTTGTATTAAATTCATTGGAACTACATCCACATCAAGAGAGTAAGTGAAATTAGATAATGTTATTCGTATCAACTGCTTATTTAGTATAATTATTAATAGTTTGTTATTTTGATAGGACTACTTTTGGCAATTACGAATATACTTTTAGTTTTTGTTTACTGAAGACTTTATGCAGTATCAGATTTTGTTAATCCTTGATTTTTTTGAGAGAAAAGATCGTATTTTGATGGTTTCTACTATGAAAGCTAGCTTATTAGCTTCATTGAATTTATTCTAAATTTAAAAGACTTTCAAAAATGCCGATACGCTTTGGTGCACGAAAGCGTTAATGACTGTTCAGTTCGTGAGATATCGCGCGCTATAGAAATGACTTTGGTTGTGTCAAATCCAAAAACTGCCTTATAGAATCTTACAATAATCTAATCAGCTCGAGTCATTGCTAAGAGACTTTGATTAACACGCTGACGCAGTCCATACATCTGTCTTCTTGATACATCGTCCAAGAAATAAATGACCACGAACGTTAATATGTGCGTACACACACAAACAGCCGCGGACATACATATAATCAGCAAAACTAATAGCTTACTAGGAAAAACCAAAATTGGTCAATGAATCCTTCGATATAGCTCATTCGCCTTAGGTTCGTTTTTTTGCCTAATTGCATGACAGTTGAAAAGGCAAAGAGTTGGCCAGTACTGCCTCTATAAGGAAGACTGAACATAGCCCAGGAAAACCCAAAACGTGATGTTCGAAGTTTTAAAAAGTGTTTTCAATTTCAATAGCGAAGAGAAAGGCTAAGAGCTGCACTGCGCTTGTTAGACAAAGGATTATAGACTGGAGAGAGTTAGGCTTGTCATATCGACTAATTGCAAGCCGCCTAGGGGTCCATTAGAATGGTTTATGGAGCACTGAAACACGTGGAAAGCTGCAGAACTGTTCAAGATACTCCCCAGGCCAAAAGAGCCCGAAACACAACTCATAATATGGATAGGCACATCGAAACAGAACGTAAAAAGACCAGCTGTCAAAATTCATCGTCGAAGTTTCGGGAAAAGGTGCGATATTTCGATGAAAGCAGTCAGAAGCCGGACTGCATGACATGACAATCAAACTAGTCCGTACAACCTAATTTTGCTCAAATTACAGAAAACGGATATAAATTGTAAAAAGAATTGGAGACTATAAATTGTTTTCGAGAAACTAAATCGCAAAATACTTAACGTCTCCGTACTTGCCACGCAATCTATTGGCTCCCACATATTATATACTGTTGCCATATAGAATGCCTAAATAATACATGCAAAACCCTTTATGGATGTTGTTACAACCCTTTTTCGTGTAACGTTCACCACCGATCATTTATATATAATGTTCGATGTGGCTTTTGACCCTCCCAAAAATCCAACCTTCATTAACAAAAGGAGGATGGATTGGGTCAAGTACCAAGCAGTATTCGAGTCTGCACTAGAAGGTGGACCTCCGAAGATTGAAGACATAGGTTGCCTGGAGGAAGCCGTTGGGACCCTTACATCGGCCTTCAACGAAGCAGCAAGATCTGCATGTAGTCCAACGAAGCCTAGGGGGAAGTATAAGCCCCCCTGGTGGAATAGTGACATTGCGGAGCCGCGGAAGGAATGTAGGAGGTCCTTTAATCAGGCTAAAGTATCCAATGACTGGTCTTCTTATAAACTAAAACTGAAAGACTTTAAAAGCTCCATCAGAAAAGCAAAACGCACCTCGTGGAGAAGTTTCTGTGCAGAAATAGAACACTCCAAGGATGTCAGTCGTCTGCGAAAAGTTATGACGACCACCACCTTATTTTTGGGGTCTATCAAGGATGCGAATGGGACCTGGACCAAATCCAGCTCCGAGACGCTAGCCATTCTCATGGACACGCACTTCCCGGGCAGTGAGGATGTGGCTGACAAAGCTGATCCACATATGCCCCCGAACTGCCTGTCAACCGCTGTGCCTGTAGACGACAGGCTCCTACGCTGGGCAATCAGTTCATTTCAACCATTTAAATCCCCTGGAATGGACAACATCTCACCTGTTGAGATCCAGCATCAATACAGCGCTACCGTGGCTCAAAGCCATCTTTAAGGCGTGTCTACGGATGGCTTATATTCCACAGCGGTGGAAAGAAGCTAAAATAGTCTTCATACCCAAAGCGGGCAAGACATCCCATTCCTCACCTAAGGACTATAGACCTATCAGCCTAACCTCATTTCTGCTGAAAACTCTGGAACGGCTGATAGAGATTCATCTGAGAGCTACCCTGCAACCACTCTCTAATGTGCAGCACGCATACACAAAAGGGAAATCGGTTGAAACAGCTCTTCACTCGCTCACCAGCTACATCGAAAAATCGCTAAGCGTCAAAGAATATACGCAGGCGGTTTTTCTATACATTAAAGATGCATTCAACAACGTCAGCCACAAGGCTATTGAGAAGGCACTCAAGAATAATAATGTGGATGATAACCTGATTAGGTTCATCGTGCAACTACTAAGCAGCAGGAGCATCAACTCCTCACTAGGAGACAGGATCCTAAGAAGGCGGACGTACAGAGGCACCCCGCAAGGTGAGGTGCTATCACCCCTTCTATGGAACTTAGTGGTGGACAAACTCCTGTCAACAATAGAAACGACTAGCTGCAAAGTCGTAGTCTACGCCGACGACGTTGCAACAGCAATATCGGCAAAATTCGTCAACACACTATCTGAAAGACTAAACTTTGCCCTAGGCATTTTTACCAAATAGAGCAAAGAGTGCGGTCTAAAGATAAATCCGCAGAAAACGGAACTTGTGCTCTCCACGAGAACATACAAAATTCCACGATTTGTTCCACCTAAACTTGAAGAGACAAGTCTCAATCCATCTCATCAGGTCAAATATTTGGGTCTGATTTTAGACTCCAAGCTCGCATGGAAAGCAAACATAGCAGAAAGAGCGTGTAAAGCAGCATGCGCAATCTACTGCTGCAAAAGAGCTATTGGGAAAAGATGGGGACTGAAACCCAAAACTGTATCATGGCTCTATACAGCGATAGTGGAACCAATCCTTCTGTATGGCGTGGTTATTTGGTGGCCAGCGATGGCAAAAACATCAAACGCGAACCTGGTTAACAGGGTTAGGAGGACTGCAGCTTTTGCAATCACCGGGGCTATGCGCACTACCCCAACAAAGGCATTGTTTATGCTATTAAATTGACTCCCGGCGGAGCTCCTAACGAAACAGCAGGCCAAGTGCTCTGCTATTCGATTGAAAGCTCTTAATCTCTGGCGTGATGGGAATATCGGCTACTCCACCATATTACGGAGGGATGGACCAACGCCTGAGAAAGTAGACCTCACTCCTCCGATTCCCTGCTTCCACCACAGTTTCAAGTCCGTCATCCCTAGCAGAGATGACTGAATCATGGAAGGAAATAGGATACAGGAATCGGTCGACATCTACACTGATGGATCAAAAATGGAGGGAAGAGTTGGCTGTGGCGTGTTCTCAGAACAGCTAGGCCTGAAACTATCCTTCCGATTACCAGACCAATGCAGCGTCTTTCAGGCAGAGGTCATTGCGATTTATAAGGCAGTTGACTGACTGAGAGGTCAGAAAATTTCCATAAGAAATTTAAACATCTTTTCTGACAGTCAAGCTGCTATCCAATCATTATCCAACGTGTATACCTCATCCAAAATTGTAATGGAATGTCGCACACTACTGAACGCGATGTCGCTTCACTGTGAAGTGATTCTTTGCTGGGTGCCGGGTCACAGTGATATACCTGGGAACTGCGAAGCTGATGCTGAACTCCAGGATTATACACTAACACCCCAAGTTGGCCATCCGTTGGCCTCCGTCAAGCTAAGTTTCAATCAGTACTATTTAGAGGCTGCAAATAGGGACTGGCTGCTGGAAGAAACCTGCAGGACAACCAGGCAAGCTTGGCACACACTAAGCTCAAAGCGCACCAAGCAGCTCCTCAACACGAGCCGTGAAACACTAAGTTTCATCGTATCCGTGCTGACGGGGCATTGTCTCATTGGCAGACACGCAGAAAGACTGGGTCCCCCTTTACACGATTTCTGCCGCAGCTGCAGATCGGAGGAGGAGGAGGAAACGATCCAACACTTTCTGTGTGAATGCCAAGCACTATCCAAGAAACGCATTCAAACTTTAGGCTCACCTTTCCTGGACAGCCTCACGGAAGTAGCCAGTTTGAATATTAGCTGCGTAGCCGGCTTCATACGAGAATCTAAATGGTTCTCGTCACCCAACAGGTTTTAGTGCCGCACCCTATTGAAATGTGGTATCACAATGGGCCTATCATGGCCTAGGTGAGCCGCCTTTTGACGAAGGGGGCTGCCACTACAACCAACCAACGTTCACCACTACACTGCAGCCGATCCTGGCCACGGTTTGGGCAATGCCACCCGGCTTTAACCCGCGAAGAGGGGTGTGGGAATACTTTACAAAAGGGCGCCACACGTCCCTGCGCCGGGATTGCACTGTCCGCGAATCCGTAAACGGGACCTGGATTCGCGACGACCCGAAAGCACTGACCAACTGAGGGATTCCAAGAAAATGGATTGCAAACAAGGGACCGACACGACGTTCGCTTCGCCACTTCACACAAATCACCAATCTAATCTACCTATCTATCCCTATCTATCCCTATCTATATATACTTAATTTTACTTACAATTTGTTTCTTCTTCTTAAGCCTATTTCCGCCGCTTGTTGTCCGCCTTCTTCCTTATGTTCCTCCAGCAAAGGCAAGAAACGATTCCAAGACAAGCAACCGTCCGCAATTTCAACCCTCGAGCTGCAGTCCAACACCAAAACGAGTTTTTCCTTCTCTTCCACTTGTACACTTCGTACTTGCTTCCCACTACTCAAGCTCTGCACAGAATAATCTCGCCAGCTGTTCTCCCGGCTGCATCGACGGTCAACGGCTCACGAGTTTGCTGAACCCGTCGAAGCTTTCCTAGCTTTGGGACCGGTTTTGTCGACGCACGTCAGCTGGCGATTTCAGCTTCGTGCGATTGACCAGAGCGTTGCACTTCGGGGCGGGGAGGATGCTACTTGAGTCATGTAGTTGGAGTGCTGGTGAAATAATCGTGGCAGTCGTTAACCGTGGTGAATTGCAAGTGCCAATTGTTGTGGGCGTTACAGGCGCATAGTAGACTCCATTGGCGTATCGTAGACCGGGCGAAGTCTGGATTTAGATCTGTTGCGGCGATTGTGTGAGCGTTGTTTGTTGTTGTGATTGCTGGCAACTTATACGCAGGGTCTGTGACGTTGACTGTAATGCATTTTGCTGTTGAAGATACTTAAATTACGCAGCCTCGCGCGCACGGTCAGGAACACTCTCTATAAAAACCTTACTACCTCTACAATATCCTCAACATACATACATCTCGCCTATATTTATATAATTCAAACCTCTAGCCTAAATTGACCTACTCCCTACAATATAATTCATTAATAACAATATAATTCATTAATAACTTGGTTGGGTGAAGTGGCGAACGTAACATTATCAATTTTCAGAAGACAGCGTTTACCCGCACGATGGTTTGGGGTCTTCAAGAACAGGGCAGTCTCATATTCTGCCCGTATGGGTTTGTGGGTCGACCACGTTGCGTGGCGAACGTAACAATGTGTAGGGAGTGGTCACGAACATTTCAATCGCATCCACACGTTGACACAACCGCAGCCAATCAAAAGCCAAGCTGACTAGCTTTGCGCAGCCACATTCTCGACTTCTCGTCTGAATACGTGTTGAAGACGGCGCCCATCACCAAAATGTCAAAACTTATTGGGGCACTACACAATTTCTTCGCAGATAGCTGCCAACTCAAACAATTAAATTGCTGACATTTGCAGATACTTTTGTCGTAACGAAAATGCAGCTCTATGAACACTTATCGATAACAAGGTTTACCATTTCCATGATATTAACAAAATTTTAACTCAGTAATACTTGTTCTTTTTCATATGATCTGCAGGCTAGACAGCAGAAAGATGCCACCGATTTTTTACGTTATGCGTTCAAACCTGGATCCAATGCGAGCGACACCGAACTATAAATTCAAAACAGAACGCTGTCGTTTCAATAGCCCAATGAGACCATCGACTGTTATCAAACTCGTGCATTCAAATCAAATTGAAAGTGCATGGTTGACAGTCGTAAGAGCCTATGATTATTCACTATGGCAGTCACAAATGCAATGTATCGTTTACTTAACCCTGCAAAGACAATCTACGTCCATGAGACGTACGACGCGCTAAGGACTTTAGACACTTCTTGCTAAATATGACGCTTCGTTTCACGTCACAGGCGATTTACACGCCGTTTCGAACCTTGAAATAACAAGTGTGTCCTCAAATCTCTTTAAACTTAATAATATTATTAACTATGTGAGAATCATTTTAAAATCATACGTCTGCGAGACGCATCATATGATTATCTTTGCAGGGTTAATATCGCCATGAAATCAAACAAATGAACATAATTTGAATATTTGGCAAATGTTAATAAGCACATAGTGGAAATGAAGCCACCTACAAAGTACGAATTAGAAATACATCTAACTGAAACTACAATAATAACTGCTTTCAAAATTGTAGTTGCACACATTCTATTTTGAAGTAGTCGCTCTATTCGGCCGGGGCCTTTTATGCTGTCGCTCGGCAGTTTTCTGTCCAATTTGCTATGATTACGTTGAAATAGAGTGGTTTCTAAGCTAAGCTTAGCCGCATTTCAACCTAGTTTTTTTCAAATATCCACTTTAAACATATTTGGTATGGCAGCTTTAATATGTTTTTGTCCATGGTGAATTTATCAATTGTTTAATATTTCGTTTCCACCGAGCTTGTTTTATTTTCTTATTCTTTACTCATTTTGAAGCATATTTCACCGGCGCAACTAAGTTGTTGTCTGTCTGGCTCGAAGATAAGCCATATAAAAGCACACTATAAAGTGTGTCATTAATCATATGTTTTCAGTCATTTATCAGATGATGACAGTTATTTACTTGTCAAGTCGTTTCCAGGGACATAGCATAAATAATAAGGAAAATGCCCCAATGGTGGGCCACCCCTTTTTATTTTTATCATATCTCTGTCAAAAATGGACGTATTTTTAAACTATTGATACTGTTCGAAAGCTTGTTCATTTGCGCAACAATGTGTTCATGATCAATTTCTTCGCCGTATTGAACAATATTTTCACCACTTATTTCGGCTACCGTAAAATCTGACTCCGTGAAAATATCCGAATTGATTGGCCAAATTCCTAAAAAAATTCGATTCGAATAAAAAAATTAGGAAAAAGCGAAAAGAAGATATCGATTACCTGTGGCTCTAAAGCCAGCCTTAATATTGGTCGGTGTAAACGCATCATCGATGCATTGCGAAACAATTTCTGGGATGTTGTGAATTTCGATAGCTCGATTGGCATTTGTTTTGGTCCATGCATTGCATTTTTTCTTATAAAACGCCTTTAATGGGCCAAAAACGAAGACATCAAGTGGCTGCAGACGGTGGTTGGAGTGAGGGGGAAAAGTGAGCATCGTTACAGCATATTCATTTGCTAAATCGATGGCCTCAATTGATAAATGCGAATCATGATTATCCAGCAATAGCAATTGGGGTCGCATGGGAGATGCATTGGTGAACTGTATAAAATGTCTCATGAACATGACAAATTCCTTTTGTTGCATCCAACCAGAACTGTTGCAGGTATCACTAGAGCCAGCCGTAGCATGTTCCAAAAAATACGTTTGCATACTTTTTCGCGGAAAGACGAAAAATGGTGGGAGAAAAGTTCCGGCCGCATTTATAGTGGCTGCCATCGTAACGAGAGTGCCACGCTCTTGTCCAGCCGATTGACCAACATATTTGGCACCTTTTCGGGAAACGATTCTACCGATTTTTGTCGGAACTGTTGAAAAGCCAGATTCGTCCATGTTCCAAATGTAATGTGGACCATATTCAATTTCATCTGTAACACGATCAAAATTAGCAATAAAGGCAGCGACCGTTTCACGATTGAAACCACGGATTCGGTTCAGCCTTATTTGTTGCGGCGTTCTCAATGACATTTTTGGATGTCTTGCAAGAAAAAGTTCAAATCATCGTCGGCCGGCCATCAAATTCTCATTCCAATTTTCTGGATACTGAATACCGATTTTCTTGGCAAATTTAAATGCAAGCTGTTTTACCTCAGTTATGCTGAGGCCGTGATACAAGTCATTGCATTTCAGGATGTAATCCATCAATGCTTTTTCTTGGTTTTGTGAAAAAATCTAGAAAAATGCGAGAAATTAAATGAAGCCAAAAAAAATCGTGAAAAATTTATGAAAACAAACCGAATGGGGCCCCATTGTTTGCAGAACATGTAATATTTCTTCATCAGTTACGTCTGATACATCAGGTATCGTACGCATGACATTGTCTAAATAACGTTGTAAATTTGTCCGAGGAATATTCGAATTTTTCGAAACTTGTCTTTGTGATTCTTTTTCCAGCAAAACTTGCTTAAAAGCGGCCAACATAACCGATGGCGAATCGATTTCATTACGTTTGCGACTCATTTTCAACTAAAAATCACAAAAAACCATCAAGTCGATGAAAATATCGAAAATGTAAATAACACTTAATTATATAGGTGGCCCGACATAGATACATCCGCCATTTTGACAGATTTATATGTCAAACCGAATGTATAGAACGAAATCAATTTTTCATTGCAGAATATGAAATACCATGAAAAAACAAATACGACAAATGTATTTACCTTGGCTCAATGTTTGAATTATTAACTTATAAAAACGTTTTAAAAAAATTCAAATTCACTTCGAAAAATCAAAATTTTAATATTTTTTTCTGGAGCACACAAAATCACGTATTAACACAAAGAAAGCAAGTAGCTACCGATGACGGCATTTTGAGCGCACTGCCAACAATACTAAGAGAAAAAAATCGTGGCTCGACATAGAAGCATGGCCCACTATTGGGGCATTTCCCTTACATAGCACGGACATTCCAGCCAATTTGCAACATATCTGTTATACAACCCACGTGGCCAGCCTGTGCCTCAGTATAGGTAAATGCATATCCGTGTACCCTAGCATGAGTAATAGAGTAAGCAAATTGCATGTGAATGGTTCGTGCACGAAAGACATAGATGCACATAGGAGCTAATTTCGTTAATTCGTTGAATCGCGACTGACAGCGAGAAATTTCAGTGTGTATTTGACAATTCGCGAGTGGAATATCGCGTGTAATTGGATTTTTTATGTTTTTAATGAAAATTGAAACAAATCGTAGTGAAGTGCGGAAAAACAACAAATTTTTATTTGTGATCGTTGGTGGCCCGCGAAGCAACGCGAAGTAACTGGCGAAGTGTTTTATGGCCATAATTTAAATCAATGTGAAAAGTGGCTGATACTTTCCAAAAAGGAAATAAAGTTCCTTCTTCGGTGGTCTATTTATTTAGGAATATAGAGCAACGAAGATGGGAATGCATTTCCTTGGAACTGCAACACGGAATCAATGAAAACTCCTTGCTAGTGAACATGTGCAGGTATCAATAGTTGGGTGAAATTAAAGTGAAAGACTCCGCGGTAACGTTGTTTCTATGCTTTTTGCTTTCGTTTCCGCTTATCAGCTCTGAGTGATGGGTAAAGCGCGTCAGAAACCGAAAATTTGGAATTCAGTGAGTGAGAGAGATTATAACGAAGTTTAAAAACCCAATAAAGTGTAAAATTAACGAGTTCTCAATTTAGTTCATCTGCTAAAACACTTTATTTATGTTTTTTAATACTCACATACAAAACTTTTCAATAAAATTTATTGCAATTTCAAATTGCAATGCCGCGTATTTTCGTTGTTTCTGTTGATCGGGCAACCCTAAATGCTTCGATCGGTTGCGTATTCCCACCGGGTACTCGCCGCATTCGTTGATTTGACGCACACTAGCGTTAAGTCAGCTGATTTTGGCATGCTCACGTACATGGTTAACTTTTCTAAAATGACGAGCTCGTCTCTCTACATATGCAGAACCTGGCCTGGAGAAATTTGAATACAAATTTCAACCTGCTCTTTCGCGCGCGAACTTGAAAACGAAAGCCAGAGCGCTCTCTCTGAAAGGAGGGGTAATTAAGGCATCTTTTGTCTCAAGTCAACTTTGACAGCTCGGAGTGTCCGTGCAATATATTCTTTATGCTATGGCCAGGGATCTTTCGGTTCATTTCAAGGTATATAAACTAGACATGGTAGTCTATTCCCGATTCCCAAATGCGTCCACTACTACGCATGTACGTCACTGATGCCAGAAGTCGCCGAAAAAAGCCCAGTAGGAATAGCATCAACACTTTTTGGAAAACATGTTCCGCCCAGTAGGAAAGGGAAAAACCCAGGAACGGCACATATCTTACAAGAAACAATTATTAGTGGGCACAATTGCACTCCCGAAAGGGTTTCGGTAAGAGAAAATGCGAAATCGTTCAGTCATGCACCAACTACGCGCCGCCGGTTTCCGCCATTTATACATTTTGAATTGTGGCGCCTCGTTTTCTTTCGCCTTGCCAGATGTGCACCCTATGTTTTGTTCATTTGGCAGCCCAAATTTTTTGGCCAAAATGACGCACGTAATGCCAGCTGTGCGAGCGAGATAGAATAAAAGCTGCGAATAGGTTTACCATGTCTAGTTTATCTACCTTGGGTTCATTTTGTGCGCAAAAAGCATATACACTGTATAACTACACGATAAAACGTCTTTGTTGACATTTGGGTCATTCGATTTTATCAAAACGTCTTTGTTGACATTTAGCTCATTCGATTTTGACAAATCGATGAAGAAAGATCCCGAATAGACTAAACAAATTGTCGTGTTGGAAAATGAATCATCTACGCGTCTGGCAGTGCTTAGCACACGTCAGTGTTGGGCAGAAACATGAATAGCACGATAAACTAACAACTAAAAGTTGTTAGTAGAGCATATCTACACATTCAACTAAATTAGTTGGTAGTAATGAGTTTCAATTAATTTTTTTTAGTTAGTTTAACTAACAACCAAATAATCAATTGTTAGTTGAAGTGCGCAGCTAAAAATTTTCAACTAAAAGTTGTAGTTGTAGATTTCAACTACAACTTATTTAGTTAGAACAACTTAGTTGCAACTGTCAATTAGCAACTAATTTGGTTGAACGTGTAGTTGTGCTCAACTAACAGAAAATAGTTTTTACTTGACTGTGTTATTCAATTAAAAATTTTGTTAACGACGCCCAACACTGCCATACGTCTGTTTTCTCAAGCTTCGTTTTTTGGAACGAAATTTGATGTTTGAAGGCCTAGATTGCGCCCTGTCTATTGTATTCACTATGGTTGAAGTTGACATGAAGACTCTGGTTTCAACATAGCATAAATGATTTATAGCACGGACACTAAAAACAAATTGCCGCAACTCTATTATCCAATTCCCCCGTTTGGAATTTGGCACGCGTATAAGTGTTGTAATTTGCATCGGTACACAAGTTTTCGCATACTACTTCAGTAGCTGCGTGTATACGAACATAAATTGCTGACACATTTGAAGGCCTCACCACAATCAATTTGCCTAATTCATTATGAGACGTTTTCTTTAATTGAATTGTTTATTTGAATATCGTATTTGTAGATTCAAACTACAATTTGTTACTGAGGCGTTGGGTTTTTTTAACTGCATACGTCGAAATTCGTCAATATGTATGTAGTAGCGCAAATCACGTGTGCTCGCTTTTTAAAAGCTTTTTTTTGTTTTTGCGACGCTACGACCTTGTGAATATTCTTCAAAGAATATTTGTATGTTCCATAAACTTTAATATTGACTAAAGTCCATATTCGTTTTTGTTGCCTAATAATTTTCCAAATTTTTACAAGTGGCGTTTTCGAAACGACTGATTCGAATGTGACGTTTCATTATATTTTGGCTTGCCACATGCGCCGTCTCCGATTTGTTACTTTGGCAGCCCTAATTTCATTGAATCCATAACACTGCGTACAAATGTGCGAGCGAAATATGATGGTGAGTTTTCAGTGGGTTTACCATCCGTAGTCTATATACCTTGGGCTTTAGCTGCATAAATGAAAATGTCATAACAAAAACACTTTACGGATACGTAGAGTTGCCCTGAAAATAAATTTTCTCGGTGAAGAATATGATACTCCCAGCAGGAACAATAAAAACTCGACTTAGAAAGTATCGTCGAATTTTCTGCGGAACAATTAATCACCCATGTGACGTACATAGATAAGCGGAAATGCGCCGAAGCTAATTTTTCCGGAAGATGATGTATGTATGGCTTGTCTATTACTTTGGACACTAAACTATTTATATGGATTTAATAAACGCATGAATAATGATATTTTGATTGACACATATCTTACCTTTTTTATAAGATTAGATGCCATGTGAGACCCCATGTTTCCAAGTCCGATAAATCCAACATTTTTCGAAGTATTTGATGCAGAACGAGTAAAACAGTGATGCAGCGGGCCTCGAGCGTTTGTATACAACGGTTTTAAGCTACGCCATGCCATAATAAATTCGATTTGTCTCACCCGCAGTTTCAACTCCAATTCAGAAAACTAAAAAACCTAGAGTAACATAATTTGGCGATTTGCGTCTGCGCATAAATTGAATAACGACACCGAGAGCGCATTACAGCGTCCGTAAACGTACATCTCGCTTGCGTTATTTACCGTGTGTGTCTGTGCGTACAACTATAGGTGCGAAATTTCGCATGTTGGCGTTTTTACGAAAATGAATGATGATTTCAATTATCAACTTGGTCTTACTGTAACTCCACATATTCCTTTTCGCCATTGCTTCATGCAATTCCACATTCACTCAAACAAAACAAACAATTTCTTCTGACAAAATCTACCACTATACACATTTCAATCTTTGGATCTTTGTGGTCGGTTTACAAGGGACTGTTTGAAGTCGAACCAGTAAAATTTTCTGATCGACTCGACACGAGCGGATGCGGTTTACACGGCGGCTTGTATTGTATTTGAAGTATGATTCAAGTGTCAATGAAAGCGCGTCTAATGTCTTAAAGTTTCAAATGCTGTATGGAATTGCGTACCACGTGCTGTCCTAACTGTATCCGACAGTTTGACACTACATAAGAAAGCTCAGTCTTGAAAGTCAGGAACGCTAGAAGGAACAAATTTAACTAGGGTAATTTAAGATAGATTTAGTTTAGTTAGTAGCTTATTTATTTAATCCTCAACATGCGAAGGCCAACGGGAGCCAATGGCAACCATCAACAAGTCATACTTTCTAATGGTGTTACTGGCCTCCGGCCGAAGAGTAAGTAACTGAATATTGTAGACGGATTTAAAACTGCAATGTATGTGCACTATTAAGACTCAATAAAATAATCTGAATCTGACACCACATAAGAAATCCCACACTCCTGGCTTGGCGTTATCATATAATGTTATAGAAGTGAATTCAATTCTTATCAAAAAAAAAGTCAGTTCCAAATGTTTTTCTTCGAAAACAGAAATTGTCTTTATTGCCGTTAAAAGGTTGAAAGTATCCATGCCTCATAATTGATTCTCTAGAATATTTCTGAATTCATAATAAATGCATACAAATTGTAATTTTTATTAAAAATACTTAGTGCCGACTTTGTCACTTAATAGTTTTCCTGCATTTTCCAATTTATCTAGTTCGAATCTAATATTACTTTGCTTATATCCCCTATTTATGGATGTATTCGCGGTTTCTAAATCTCTTTTAGCTTGTGTTGTAAGGTTTTCAATTTTCATCTGCTCAAAGAATCTCGATGATGAACTCAATAATTATGCTAGGGCATTGCTTTACGACATTGACAAAGCAATGAATCCTCGATTTAAGATTTTTTGTTTATATGTATATTGCACAGATTGCTTACTTACTGCTTGTTACAATTTTAGTTACTCAACAAATCATTGATAATTTTCTAATACTAAAAATTAATTTACTTCTTGGTCGAAAATCATGGTCCATTTGAAACTAAAGGACATGATATACATGTTGAATATTCAACAAAATTATTTGGTCACTATTTCTGATGACACATAAATTTACTTTGTTGTTGAAATGTACACTACACAAAAGAAGGCTAGACGTTTAATCACCAAACGCAACCAATGAAATCTAATATGCAATGTGTATCTAGTGCAGTACAGTGTACTTCATGATGTCATTAATGTTATGATAAATGATCGTGAGAGCAGCCGTTGAATTTTCTTGAGAAACTAGTTCATATCAATACACTACAACCGATTTGCAAACAAACATTTTTATTACATTGTATATTTTCGGAGATACACATCCTGCCTGCGATACTATTTGTTACAAAATATTTTGTCATCCTCTCATAAAAAGTTCTTCATTACTATTCATGATTGTTCTTATCAGCACTTTTGATAATATATGAACAGGTTGGTGCATAAATATATTATATGACTTTGTGTTAGATTTTGTGATTATTGCAGTTGATACACTTTAAGACCAAATATCTCGATATAAGAAACATGTTACGCAATATTTTCCACGCATCTCGTAGCGTGAGTGCAGTTTAAAGCCACATAGCCGAAGCGTTGACATTTGAAGAACTGGGTCATGTCTACGTATTTTTGGTTTTCTCCACGAAATTATGTGATTCAGGAAGTATCTTATTTTTAATAAGTTTCTTCAGATCTTCTTCGCAGTCGAGGATGATCCGAAAAATTCAGTCTCATGCTATTTCGACGAAATTAGATCGTGCTGCGTAAGACCTAAACTTTTCAAGTCAGTACAGTTGTTGCGACTATGTTCGCTGATTCCTTCAATAGTAAAGAGGGTGCTGAGCCCCTTGAGTATAGCGATCGGCTTTTGCCGTTGAGAAGAAGTGAAAGAATGCACTCCATATTTTTGTTTTTTCATCAGGTTCATAATAGGGTTACATGTTTCAAAATTTTCCACATCGATTTTGTGGTACACATCACTTTCTTTGTATGCTTCAGATCCCTTGTTATGCTGAGTCGTTAAACTTAGTTGGCAACATTTTTGTTTTTAATCACTAACTTACCCGTAGCCCACCGGAACCTGTCGAAGTGTCTCGCCATCGCCACCTCGACGGCACTCCTCAATTTAAAGTTACCGTCATCACATATATGTATATATATATATATATATATATATATGTGTGTGTGTATTGGCATGTGTATTTCTGTACATATACATAAATACATACACAGGGTGCGCAGAAAAACAGCACAGGCTCCTCACTATGTATTTTTTTTACTTTTTAAGGCAATTTCATCATACATTGACACACAACGTTTGTAAGCGTTTAACTTTAGTTCATAAAAAATAAATTAAAACACTTTTTTAAATATGAACTTAAATCTTTATTCCGTCGATAAAAGTTAGTGACTAAATTTACAAAGTACAATTCTTTTACTTAACAGCTACTTGACCTAGATAACACGATTTGCATTATTGCTTGTTTAAACAAATGATCAGCATAAAAGTATTACTTAAGCAAATGGTCAGCGTAAAAATATTTCGCAGCAGAAATATTGCGATTGGAATGTCGATCAATGCAATTGAATGTGCAATTGTATTGATCAGCAATATTGTGAAAATATTTAATGATTGGGTTATTCTTGAATTTTGACTTTAAGGTTCATTGAATTCTTATGCGGACCAATCTGTGCTAATTGGGATCGATGGATCCGATATTGGTGGTGAAAGTGGTAGCGACGATGATGTCGACATGATCCCTCCCTCCTTATGATCGAAACTCTCCTGAGTTTTATTGATAAAGTTTATACTCAGAGATTTATATTTTTTCGAGAAATATATAGATAAAGCTATCAAAACGATGAAAATTATTAAAATTGAAATCAAAGCGGATACATAACAAAAATTAGTTTTTTTCTTATGGAATCTTAATTCTTTAATTTTTTCAATATTTTTAATGTGGCTTAGTACAAGATCAACAAAAGTCAGTTGATCAATTGTAGTGTTCATATTAATTGTTGATGGAATTACAAAATTCTGTTTAAAAATTTCTTCGTTATTGTTAAAAAATCTTCCATTTATTTCCACATTTCATTTATGAAAATTTAATAGATATTTTCCCTTGAGGCTAAGAATTCTTTCGTCACAAGTACTGTTCAGGTATGAATTATTCTGATTTTTCAACAAAATTGATCCCTTTTTAATCTCTAAAATTTCCTGTTTAAAGTTCTTCGCTTTCAAACAGTTATTTTGAAAAATACACAAATCTGACATCTTCAACTTTTGTTTATTTGCATGTCCTTCATAAATATATGGTATATTATCAATTTTTACAATTTCTTGTGTTTCGAATAGTAATTCCTGGGATGCCTTATTAGTTATTGGGGTGATTATTGATAGTTTTGCTTTCATTGTTTCCTTGGGAACTTTAATGGCGAACAATATTTTATTATTTTTGTAACTGGCAGCTCCCAATTTCATGTTTTGAAGCTTATACAAATCAACGTGATAGTGAAGGATCTCTTCATTCGTTAATATATTATTAGTCATAATATTTAACCTAGCCGATGCAATATTGTTTTGTTTGTGTTCTACATTGTCTCCTAAAATATTAATTTTTAGCATAATATCTAAGAATATAAGTTGCTTGTATACTTTTTCACTATTTACTTTTATGTCATTAAATCTTTCTAAAATTTTGTCTCGGTCTGATACAATTATTTCTTTTAGTTTGGCAAAGGTTTCGTTAAAGTGATTATTGATTTGTATATTCCTATTCATATTTTCTATTTTGGTATGTGTGTTTTCGTTTATTATTTGTAAATGTTTTCTCGGTGAAGAATATGATACTCCCAGCAGGAACAATAAAAAACTCGACTTAGAAAGTATCGTCGAACTTTCTGCGGAACAATTAATCACCCATGTGACGTACATAAATAAGCGGAAATGCGCCGAAGCTAATTTTTCCGGAAGATGATGTATGTATGGCTTGTCTATTACTTTGGACACTAAACTATTTATATGGATTTAATAAACGCATGAATAATGATATTTTGATTGACACATATCTTACCTTTTTTATAAGATTAGATGCCATGTGAGACCCCATGTTTCCAAGTCCGATAAATCCAACATTTTTCGAAGTATTTGATGCAGAACGAGTAAAACAGTGATGCAGCGGGCCTCGAGCGTTTGTATACAACGGTTTTAAGCTACGCCATGCCATAATAAATTCGATTTGTCTCACCCGCAGTTTCAACTCCAATTCAGAAAACTAAAAAACCTAGAGTAACATAATTTGGCGATTTGCGTCTGCGCATAAATTGAATAACGACACCGAGAGCGCATTACAGCGTCCGTAAACGTACATCTCGCTTGCGTTATTTACCGTGTGTGTCTGTGCGTACAACTATAGGTGCGAAATTTCGCATGTTGGCGTTTTTACGAAAATGAATGATGATTTCAATTATCAACTTGGTCTTACTGTAACTCCACATATTCCTTTTCGCCATTGCTTCATGCAATTCCACATTCACTCAAACAAAACAAACAATTTCTTCTGACAAAATCTACCACTATACACATTTCAATCTTTGGATCTTTGTGGTCGGTTTACAAGGGACTGTTTGAAGTCGAACCAGTAAAATTTTCTGATCGACTCGACACGAGCGGATGCGGTTTACACGGCGGCTTGTATTGTATTTGAAGTATGATTCAAGTGTCAATGAAAGCGCGTCTAATGTCTTAAAGTTTCAAATGCTGTATGGAATTGCGTACCACGTGCTGTCCTAACTGTATCCGACAGTTTGACACTACATAAGAAAGCTCAGTCTTGAAAGTCAGGAACGCTAGAAGGAACAAATTTAACTAGGGTAATTTAAGATAGATTTAGTTTAGTTAGTAGCTTATTTATTTAATCCTCAACATGCGAAGGCCAACGGGAGCCAATGGCAACCATCAACAAGTCATACTTTCTAATGGTGTTACTGGCCTCCGGCCGAAGAGTAAGTAACTGAATATTGTAGACGGATTTAAAACTGCAATGTATGTGCACTATTAAGACTCAATAAAATAATCTGAATCTGACACCACATAAGAAATCCCACACTCCTGGCTTGGCGTTATCATATAATGTTATAGAAGTAAATTCAATTCTTATCAAAAAAAAGTCAGTTCCAAATGTTTTTCTTCGAAAACAGAAATTGTCTTTATTGCCGTTAAAAGGTTGAAAGTATCCATGCCTCATAATTGATTCTCTAGAATATTTCTGAATTCATAATAAATGCATACAAATTGTGATTTTTATTAAAAATACTTAGTGCCGACTTTGTCACTTAATAGTTTTCCTGCATTTTCCAATTTATCTAGTTCGAATCTAATATTACTTTGCTTATATCCTCTATTTATGGATGTATTCGCGGTTTCTAAATCTCTTTTAGCTTGTGTTGTAAGGTTTCCAATTTTCATCTGCTCAAAGAATCTCGATGATGAACTCAATAATTATGCTAGGGCATTGCTTTACGACATTGACAAAGCAATGAATCCTCGATTTAAGATTTTTTGTTTATATGTATATTGCACAGATTGCTTACTTACTGCTTGTTACAATTTTAGTTACTCAACAAATCATTGATAATTTTCTAATTCTAAAAATTAATTTACTTCTTGGTCGAAAATCATGGTCCATTTGAAACTAAAGGACATGATATACATGTTGAATATTCAACAAAATTATTTGGTCACTATTTCTAACGACACATAAATTTACTTTGTTGATGAAAATTACACTACACAAAAGAAGGCTAGACGTTTAATCACCAAACGCAACCAATGAAATCTAATATGCAATGTGTATCTAGTGCAGTGCAGTGTACTTCATGGTGTCATTAATGTTATGATAAATGATCGTGAGAGCAGCCGTTGAATTTTCTTGAGAAACTAGTTCATATCAATACACTACAACCGATTTGCAAACAAACATTTTTATTACATTGTATATTTTCGGAGATACACATCCTGCCTGCGATACTATTTGTTACAAAATATTTTGTCATCCTCTCATAAAAAGTTCTTCATTACTATTCATGATTGTTCTTATCAGCACTTTTGATAATATATGAACAGGTTGGTGCATAAATATATTATATGACTTTGTGTTAGATTTTGTGATTATTGCAGTTGATACACTTTAAGACCAAATATCTCGATATAAGAAACATGTTACGCAATATTTTCCACGCATCTCGTAGCGTGAGTGCAGTTTAAAGCCACATAGCCGAAGCGTTGACATTTGAAGAACTGGGTCATGTCTACGTATTTTTGGTTTTCTCCACGAAATTATGTGATTCAGGAAGTATCTTATTTTTAATAAGTTTCTTCAGATCTTCTTCGCAGTCGAGGATGATCCGAAAAATTCAGTCTCATGCTATTTCGACGAAATTAGATCGTGCTGCGTAAGACCTAAACTTTTCAAGTCAGTACAGTTGTTGCGACTATGTTCGCTGATTCCTTCAATAGTAAAGAGGGTGCTGAGCCCCTTGAGTATAGCGATCGGCTTTTGCCGTTGAGAAGAAGTGAAAGAATGCACTCCA
This sequence comes from Oxycera nigricornis, assembly GCA_963942545.1. Taxonomy (NCBI): domain Eukaryota; kingdom Metazoa; phylum Arthropoda; class Insecta; order Diptera; family Stratiomyidae; genus Oxycera; species Oxycera nigricornis. The sequence continues at coordinate 68,724,719 of OZ012659.1, read as the reverse complement.
TATTTTTGTTTTTTCATCAGGTTCATAATAGGGTTACATGTTTCAAAATTTTCCACATCGATTTTGTGGTACACATCACTTTCTTTGTATGCTTCAGATCCCTTGTTATGCTGAGTCGTTAAACTTAGTTGGCAACATTTTTGTTTTTAATCACTAACTTACCCGTAGCCCACCGGAACCTGTCGAAGTGTCTCGCCATCGCCACCTCGACGGCACTCCTCAATTTAAAGTTACCGTCATCACATATATGTATATATATATATACAGTGAAACCTGATTAAATGGGACCTGGGTAAGTGAGAAACCTCTATTATTGAGAATTCCAATGAAGTCCCGGCACTTTTTCATCGAATTACCTCTGTTAATGGGACTTTTGGAACCTGGTTAAATGATATTTGATTTCTAGGATTTATTCGATGTTTACCTCTATAATTGGGACTCTGTACCTCAATCCCCTGTATAAGTGAGACATTTTATCAGTTTGGGACAGGTTTCGACACGTTTATTTACAAACATTTGAATTTCTTTCGCACGTGCTTTGTTTCTCAGCACTATCTCAGGTTTTGACCTACAAACAAGGGAATAAAAGTGTACAAAATGTCCAAACGTAAATATAACACATTATCAGCATCTGAAAAATTGAAGCTTCTATCAGATTATGATTGTGGCAAGTCGCGTGATCAACTATGTACGGAGAATAAGATACCAAAGTCAACGCTGAGTGAAATTATTCAAAACAACGAGAAAATTCGGTTTGGGTATTGATGGAAAAGGAAAAATAAAATGAATGCGATCGGCAGAGTATCCTGAACTTGAAAAATGTCTCTCGACATGGATGAAGCAGGTACGGAATAATAACATTCCAATAAGTGGACCAATGATTAAAGAGAAAGCTTAAGAAAGCCCTGAAATCAACATCCTCCAGGCCATGAGATTTGTAAGAAAAGCTTGGTTTTCTGTTAGCAAAACCACAAGTAGCAATTGCTACAAAAAAGCTGGATTCAAAGTGACGAATGTATCTGAACCTGAGAACCCACAAGAGGAGCTAGAGATCTGTGCAGCGTTTGCAGAATGGAACAAAATAATTACCTCCTGTGGGATCGACCAAAATGACCAGCAGCCGACTTTTCAGGATTACGTTTCTATGGACGATGATGTACTCATTTCAGAAGAGCTCAATGATGATGTCATCGTTTCTAAGTATTCTTCTTTGGACATAGAAGAAGAAGTAGAAGAAGATTGTGAAGAGACTTCAGTAAAAATTTCAAAGCGTGAGGCAATGGAAGCTTTAGAAACTTTACATAAGTATTTCGAGATGTCAAAGATTGATGATTCTAGTATTTTTGATCAAATTTATTCCATCGAGAAACAGGTTTCAGCAACTATGAATCAAATACAAACAAACATAACCGATTACTTTAAGTCATAAACTTTACTTACAGTCTGTCAAGTAAGAGCGTGGTCGTGTTAATTTATAAAAAAAATATTTGATGAAACTTTCATATTTATATATACATTGTACACATTACAAACAATGATGCAATTTGGTCAATAATGTGTCCAGTCGCCACCGGCGTCGATAATTGCCTGGCATCTCCGAGGCATGCTTTCTACTAATTTGACGGCGTATTCTAGTGGCAAGGATCTCCAGATCCGACGAATTTCGTAAGACAACTGCTTCAAAGTGTAGCCACGAAGCTTCAGTTTAATATATGTCCACACATTTTCAATAGGGTTTGCATCGGGCGACTGCGACGGCCAATCCAATGTAACGATGCCAGATTGAGTCTTCCACTGAGTACAGAGCTTGCTGCGGTGTTTAGGATCGTTGTCCTCCTGCAGAATCCAATCTTCATTTTTTGTGATGAACCATCGTTTGGCAGATGGCAGTAAAGCCTTTTTGTAGATTTTTATCATTTTCTCGGCATTTAGGTTTTCAGTAAAGAGGTGCAAAGTGCCGAATCCCTGCTTTTAGAACCAGCCCCAAAGATGCACCTTTATTCCATGTTTTACGGTCCGCTGAACAAGCCTATTGGTGGAAGTTGACCAGGCTTGCGTGAGGACAGAACGTGCCCATATAGAACATTCATCAGTAAAAATGACATTTTCAAAATCTCTATCAATATTCTCATGCGCCCAAGCGAGTCGCTTTGTCACATGTTTTTCAGTCAACAGAGGCTTCTTCATTGTGTTGCGCCATTTCAGATTATGAGTACGAAGATGGGTTCGCATAGTTTCGTAGGATATATCTAAACCTTTTGCCATTAATTTTGCTTGTCCTTGCCGCAGTGTTAAAGCAGGATTCCGCGAAAACAGATTCACTATTCTTTTTTCATCTTTTTTATTCACTTTTCCTATCGAGCCACGTTCTATTAAATCATCGACATTTTTAGCCACTTTATATCGCTGTATCCACTGCTGTACAAATGCCTTCGACTTTCTCATATATTTAGCAGCCGCTGATTGCGACATTTTGGGACCTTTCGGGTGGACGCAAAGGAACACAGCCTCGTAGCGCAACGCGTACTTAGCACTCATGGCGTTTAACATGATTCTCTTTCAAAAGATCAACGACAACTGAATCTTTGTTGACAATGCATCAAGGACAAAGCTTCCCTCTATCGGCTCGCGAAGGAATTAGAGCGAAATCTTTCATTACCTGTCGGTGAAGTCGACCACGCTCTTACTTGATAGACTGTAATTGTATTTTTTTATAAAAAATAAAGGTTATAATAATAATTAATTCATAAAAAATACGCATTTTTATTAACATTTCCACCTCAATAAATGGTATAACGGTACATTTCGACCTCTATAAGCGAAGGCCTCTGTAAATGAGACAACTAAAATTTTAAACCTGTCTAATTGGAAAACTGGATAAATGAAAACCTCTTTAAATGATACAAAATTCTTGGTCCCTTGAGATCCCAATTAACCAGGTTTCACTATATATATATATATATATATATATATATATATATATATATATATATATATATATATATATATATATATATAGAAGAAGTGAAAGAATGCACTCCATATTTTTGTTTTTTCATCAGGTTCATAATAGGGTTACATGTTTCAAAATTTTCCACATCGATTTTGTGGTACACATCACTTTCTTTGTATGCTTCAGATCCCTTGTTATGCTGAGTCGTTAAACTTAGTTGGCAACATTTTTGTTTTTAATCACTAACTTACCCGTAGCCTACCGGAACCTGTCGAAGTGTCTCGCCATCGCCACCTCGACGGCACTCCTCAATTTAAAGTTACCGTCATCACATATATGTATATATATATATATATATATATATATATATATATATAAATATATATATGTGTGTGTGTGTGTGTGTGTTTGTGTGTGTGTGTGTGTGTGTATTGGCATGTGTATTTCTGTACATATACATAAATACATACACAGGGTCCGCTGAAAAACAGCACAGGCTCCTCACTATGTATTTTTTTTATTTTTTAAGGCAATTTCATCATACATTGACACACAACGTTTGTAAGCGTTTAACTTTAGTTCATAAAAAATAAATTAAAACACTTTTTTAAATATGAACTTAAATCTTTATTCCGTCGATAAAAGTTAGTGACTAAATTTACAAAGTACAATTCTTTTACTTAACAGCTACTTGACCTAGATAACACGATTTGCATTATTGCTTGTTTAAACAAATGATCAGCATAAAAGTATTACTTAAGCAAATGGTCAGCGTAAAAATATTTCGCAGCAGAAATATTGCGATTGGAATGTCGATCAATGCAATTGAATGTGCAATTGTATTGATCAGCAATATTGTGAAAATAATTAATGATTGGGTTATTCTTGAATTTTGACTTTAAGGTTCATTGAATTCTTATGCGGACCAATCTATGCTAATTGGGATCGATGGATCCGATATTGGTGGTGGAAGTGGTGGCGACGATGACGTCGACATGATCCGTCCCTCCTTATGATCGAAACTCTCCTGAGTTTTATTGATAAAGTTTATACTCAGAGATTTATATTTTTTCGAGAAATATATAGATAAAGCTATCAAAACGATGAAAATTATTAAAATTGAAATCAAAGCGGATACATAACAAAAATTAGTTTTTTTCTTATGGAATCTTAATTCTTTAATTTTTTCAATATTTTTAATGTGGCTTAGTACAAGATCAACAAAAGTCAGTTGATCAATTGTAGTGTTCATATTAATTGTTGATGGAATTACAAAATTCTGTTTAAAAATTTCTTCGTTATTGTTAAAAAATCTTCCATTTATTTCCACATTTCATTTATGAAAATTTAATAGATATTTTCCCTTGAGGCTAAGAATTCTTTCGTCACAAGTACTGTTCAGGTATGAATTATTCTGATTTTTCAACAAAATTGATCCCTTTTTAATCTCTAAAATTTCCTGTTTAAAGTTCTTCGCTTTCAAACAGTTATTTTGAAAAATACACAAATCTGACATCTTCAACTTTTGTTTATTTGCATGTCCTTCATAAATATATGGTATATTATCAATTTTTACAATTTCTTGTGTTTCGAATAGTAATTCCTGGGATGCCTTATTAGTTATTGGGGTGATTATTGATCGTTTTGCTTCTATTGTTTCCTTAGGAACTTTAATGGCGAACAATATTTTATTATTTTTGTAACTGGCAGCTCCAAATTTCATGTTTTGAAGCTTATACAAATCAACGTGATAGTGAAGGATCTCTTCATTCGTTAATATATTATAAGTCATAATATTTAACCTAGCCGATGCAATATTGTTTTGTTTGTGTTCTACATTGTCTCCTAAAATATTAATTTTTAGCATAATATCTAAGAATATAAGTTGCTTGTATACTTTTTCACTATTTGCTGTTATGTCATTAAATCTTTCTAAAATTTTGTCTCGGTCTGATGCAATTATTTCTTTTAGTTTGGCAAAGGTTTCGTTAAAGTGATTATTGATTTGTATATTTGTAAATGTTCTTTGATTTCGGTTTTTTCATTATCGTCCATAGTTCCGTATAACCATTTTAGTCCTGTTCCTACAATGTTGATAAGTCCTCGTTTATGTCTGTGAGGTATAATTGTCAAAGTTTTAGTTCTAATAAAAAAACCGAAATCGAAGAACATTTACAAATAATTATTTGTAAATGTTCTTCGATTTCGGTTTTTTCATTATCGTCCATAGTTCCGTATAACCATTTTAGTCCTGTTCCTACAATGTTGATAAGTCCTCGTTTATGTCTGTGAGGTATAATTGTCAAAGTTTTAGTTCTAATATTATTTAGTTTGTACTGCAAAAGTTGTCTGTTGGCAAGCGGTTCAACCTGATTTATGTTTGTTTCCAAAGTGTTTATTAAATTTTGAATGTCAACAGGATCAATTATATGCAAAATTGTGCTGTAGACCGTAATAATTTGAATGTTTGCTTGATTAATTTCAACGAAACCATTGTTATTGTCCAGTTGCTTTACCGTCAACGTTAGATGTGCTGGTCGTATTGGTGCTATCAAAATAATTTTGAGTATCCACATCACCTGAAATTTTTTTGTTCTTTTAATATTTATGGGATGGACTTTGTCTAATTTTAATTTTCTGTATCTGGGCTCATTTTTATGTCTCAAGGCTTTGTAATTTTTAACAAAGCCTTCTTCTTCAGTTTGCTCATTGTTTTCCCTACCTTCATTTAACTTATTTATCCTGGTTTCCTTCTTAATTCATAATAATTTCTCTATTTCCTTGTTATTGGCCTTCCCTTGTTCAACATTTGAAGGTCTATCTTTTATTGTTGAATTATAAGACTTATTGTACCATTCAACGCATTTAAACATTCTTTCTTGCATAGACATTTCTGATTTTTGCACCTCTAAAGTTCTTAGTTTTTCCCCCATTGCATTGTGAAAGCAATTTATATCTGCATTGCCCGTATGGCTATTAGGTTTTGTGAAGTGTGTTTCTATCTCTTCTTCTCTCAAAATTTTTTTAACGTTGATGGAGTTAAGTTCATTGTCCATGACTAACCGTTTTGGCTTACCTTTTATTGAAGAATATTGTCTAATTTTTTCCGTGATTGTTATACTATTTTTATCTTCCAAATACAAAGCTATTACATATTTTGAAAATTTGTTGATGAATGTAAGAAAACTGTGCTTTTTGTTAATGTATACGTCAACATGTACTATTTCATTGGTAGATTTTGGAGTCTCGGTTAAACAGAATTTTGGTTTTATAGGCTTCCTATCATATTTGGCCCGATTGCAAATATCACAATTGTTAACAAACTTCTGTACAGGTTTTTTCAGATTTTTGAAGTAAATTTGTTTTTTCAGTCCCTCGTAGTTTTCGTTAATCCCTGCATGTCCCGTTTCATTTTAATGATATCTGGCAATTTGCTTATAAGTTTCATCCTCAGACCTCATGTCTTTAGCATGGTGTGAATATTTGAAGAATTTTAGATTATTATTAAAAAGTTCTAAAAGCTTTAGTTTAGTAAATTATATTTATGATCAGATAGTTCCGAATATATGCCAATTTTACCTGATTTGAGGAACCTTCGGAAAATATCAGCCATAAAATTTGATTCGATATCCTCAGAGCTTATATATATTTTTCGTTTATTGTCAATGATATCTATTTCGTTAGTTTTATTTTTGGTCAAAATTAATTGGGTGTAAAATCGATTGACGACCGTGTCTTATATAGGAAAATGGTCATTTTGCTCTTCCTTCTGCGAATGAATTGTAGCAAAAGTGCTAATATTGTCTTGGTTATCTAAGTTATTACTTAATACATTTATTTCCCCTGTATCGGCATTTATCCTGCTCATGAAATCTGCAGCCTTTTTCTCCTTTCCTTTAATATACTTGATTTCAAAGTCATATTCGCCTAATTTTTATAGCCATCGCTGCAATCTTGGATTGATATCCTTACCCTTATACTTTGCATGTAACCATTTGAGAGGCTGGTGGTCTGTCATAAGATCAAAAGTTCTACCATAAATATTTGGCCTAAAATAATTAACAGCCCAAATGATCGCAAGAAGTTCTTTTTCGACTGTACCATATCTTTTCTCGTGATCATTCAAAGTCCTACTGGCATAACTAATAGGATGTTCATCTTGAGATAAAACAGCTCCTATTGCGAAGTCACTTGCATCCGTTACTATTTTAAACCTTTTGTTAAAGTCTGGATACTTTAGTATGGGTGGATCTATTAGACGTCTTTTTAGTTTTTGGAACGCATCTATATACTGAGGATCGTTTACATTTATCCTTGTAGTTTTTTTATAGATATTTTGTTAAACCCTGGGAACCTAAGCGTAATCTTTTACGAATTTTCGATAATACCCTTTGCTGTCTGTGGCAATTTCAAGTTTTGAATATTTTCAATTTGGTCATATTTGGTTTAACCCCTTCTCTGGTTAATGTATGGCCTAAATATTCCGTAGACTTGGTAAAGAAGTTACACTTGTCCACTTGAACCTTGAGATTATGTTCCCTCTACTTGTTGAAAATCTTTTGTATGCTATCTAAATGTCCTTTTTTTGTTGTACTAAATATTAATATGTCGCCTAGGTAGACCACACATATTTGGTTTATATATTCCCTAAGTACAGAGTTCATGAGCCGTTGAAATGTCGCTGGAGCCTTCTTTAGTCCAAACGGCATTCTAACGAACTCATAGTGGCCTAGTGGAGTTGAAAATTCAGTTTTTTTTTCTATCGTCTTCTTTAATTAAAACTTGGTGAACTTGGCCCTTCCGAGTTTCTCTAAAATGTTTTCAATATTTGGCATTGGGAATTTGTTACTTACAGTAACTTCATTGAGTTTTCTGTAATCAATGACAATCCTCCACTTATTCTTGCCCGAATTGTCTTTTTGGGGACAATCCATAATGGTGAATTATAAGGTGAAACACTTTCCCTAATAATTCCTTGATCTAACATCTCCCTCATCTGTCTATTTATTTCCCCTTCATGGATCTGAGGGTACCTGTATATTTTTGAATATACGGGTCTATCATTGATTGTCACTATATAATGCTTTACTTCATGAGCATGAGTCAATTTTTGACCTTCTTGAAAGAACAAATCTTCATTTCTTTTAATTAGTGCCCCAAATTATCTAATTCTTCATTATTCATATCTTCTCGTTTTAACTTCTGTAATACGTTCTTATCATCATAATTTTCTAACATGTGAATTTCGTCATATTCGAACTGACACGAATTTAAAAATTTAGTTTTTACACTATGCACCTCTAAATACCCTTCCTCGAAATTTATTATAGCTTGCATTGGTTTTAAAATATTTTGTCCTATCAAACCTTCAAAATCTTTATTTTTAAAAGTAGTCAATTTCCAACTCATTAGATTGTCTTCATTGAATTCAAGTGGTAACTCAGTAATGATTTCCTGATTGATTTCAGTTTGCCTACTGAGTGTGTTAAAATAAAGTGATTTAGATAACTCTGAACGCTTATATTGTGGCAAACTACTTTCGTTTAATAACGTTGTTGTCGATTCGGTATCAATAAGGCATTTAATTTTATTTGTCCCGATGATTAGTTCTACTATCGGTAAATTCGCTTCTCGGCTAGAGAGTGAAAATTTACTTCCTCCGAATTTTGTATGTGGTCGACCTCCATAGGTTCGGTCATATTATTTTTGAAATAGCCCGAAGTTCTACCATAAAACTGATTATTATTGTTCTGTCTATATTGGCCAGAATTTCCCCGATTCCTATATCTTCCTGAATTTCCTAAAAGTCTCTCGTTATGATATAGGTTCGTTCTATGTTACCATTATTGTCAGTTTTTGGTTGAGTACCAAGGTTTGTTGTTTGTTGTCTAATTTTGTCAAACGTCTGTCTTTGTCTTCGTGGATTGAAATGTCTAACAAGTCCTGTTTCTTCTAACAAATAAAACGATTCTCTTAAATTTTCTATATTCCTACTATAAACAATGCTAGCTAAATTTTTATCTATACCGTTTAAAAAGGTCTTCAAAATAACTGCCTCATTTGCCTTAGGTGAAAATTGCATGGGCTTTGTATTGTCGAATTCATATTTTGTATTAAGCTTATCTAAAATAATACGCAAATTATAATAGTATTCACTTACATTATTATAACTATTCTTCATGCTGATCGCTTGATGGTGAAGATGGTAGTAACCTTGTCGAATTCCAAAATTCTTTATTAATTCCTGCTTCACTTGTTCCCATGATACATTAGATCCTAATGTCCATATTGCCTGCAGAGCTTGTCCCTGTATCTTGTTTAGGATATGTCGCTGAAATACATATTGTTCAGTTTTTTCCTGGGTTAGAACCTCCTAGTCTAGTCGATAACATAGTCTAACTAGTTGTGCTTTGGTTAGCAACTTACTAACACTATCATTGCACATTGATGGGGGTTCTTAGCTTCCAAATTGTATGAATGGTTCATCGTTTTAAATGGAAAGTGTGGTTTCGGGATAGCGAATGGCTTTAACTAGTGATAATTCCGCAGTCAAAAGTGTTAAGCACCATAAATATACCAAAACGTTGTTTAAAACACAACTTGTGACAAAGATTGAAAACGAAACTTATATCTGAATGCCAAAAAGTGCAAAATAGAAAAAAAATCCAATAATACACCTCGTATATTAAAAAAAATCAAATAATTATGGCACCACTACCACCACAACAAGGACCAGGACAAGAAGATCACCAAGGACCACAGATAACAATTTCGGCAACAGATCTGATGAAAGAAGCTGCTGCAATTCGACCTTTTCATGGCACCAGGAATTATGATCTATCATCATTTATCCGCGAAGTCGAGATAATCTTACAACTGTTGAACAACAGTCCGAGTGTGCAACAATATGTAAATGGAAAGTGTGGTTTCGGGATAGTGAATGGCTTCCTCTTCAGGTGCTGTCATATGCCAATTCACTATCAGACAGCACGACCACCGTTAGGCTTGTTGATGGGTTAAGCTCATTATGATTCAACAATTTTTAATATTTGTATGTGCGAATTATAATGACTAGTTTCGTATAAGCTTCGTTGCTAAGTTCAGTTTTTTCCTGGGTTAGAACCTCCTAGTCTAGTCATAATGAGCTTAACCCATCAACAAGCCTAACGGTGGTCGTGCTGTCTGATAGTGAATTGGCATATGACAGCACCTGAAGAGGAAGCCATTTACTATCCCGAAACCACACTTTCCATTTACATATTGTTGCACACTCGGACTGTTGTTCAACAGTTGTAAGATTATCTCGACTTCGCGGATAAATGATGATAGATCATAATTCCTGGTGCCATGAAAAGGTCGAATTGCAGCAGCTTCTTTCATCAGATCTGTTGCCGAAATTGTTATCTGTGGTCCTTGGTGATCTTCTTGTCCTGGTCCTTGTTGTGGTGGTAGTGGTGCCATAATTATTTGATTTTTTTTAATATACGAGGTGTATTATTGGATTTTTTTCCTATTTTGCACTTTTTGGCATTCAGATATAAGTTTCGTTTTCAGTCTTTGTCACAAGTTGTGTTTTAAACAACGTTTTGGTATATTTATGGTGCTTAACACTTTTGACTGCGGAATTATCACTAGTTAATGTTTTTATTCACCGATTACAATAATTTTATGCTTAATTTTTTTTGAGAATCAATCATTTCTGTCAGTTATAAATCACTATAATCATTAATCTTGAGATTTGATGGGAATCACCGTTCATTTGCTTTTTTCACAAAGTCACTGATTAATTTTATCACTAATCTTATGATATAGTGAGAGTCACTAAATTTTTCTTTCTATTTATTTAACTTCACTTATAACTTTCCACTTATCTTTGGATTAAGTGGCTACTGCCACGTTTGTAAGCGTTTAACTTTAGTTAATAAAAAAATAAATTAAAACACTTTTTTAAATATGAACTTAAATCTTTATTCCGTCGATAAAAGTTAGTGACTAAATTTACAAAGTACAATTCTTTTACTTAACAGCTACTTGACCTAGATAACACGATTTGCATTATTGCTTGTTTAAACAAATGATCAGCATAAAAGTATTACTTAAGCAAATGGTCAGCGTAAAAATACTTCGCAGCAGAAATATTGCGATTGGAATGTCGATCAATGCAATTGAATGTGCAATTGTATTGATCAGCAATATTGTGAAAATAATTAATGATTGGGTTATTCTTGAATTTTGACTTTAAGGTTCATTGAATTCTTATGCGGACCAATCTATGCTAATTGGGATCGATGGATCCGATATTGGTGGTGGAAGTGGTGGCGACGATGATGTCGACATGACCCACACACACATACACACAAATAAATATATATACATATATATATATATACAAGGGCGTCGCCAGCCCATGGCCCAAGGGGGAGGGGCAAGTTGATATTATGGAGAATGTAATAAAATCAAAGTTCAATATGTAAAGCTGCACGAGCTCTCGATTGCACAATAAATAAAACTTTGTAAAGGAGTTATTATATTTATTACAAAAATGAAAAAAAAGGAATTTACGACATAATTACAGTTAATTAAAACACAATCTTCGGGGTTTTTTTGTAAATTTTTCAACCACTTTATGATGAAAATTTTGTAGGTTTTCATTTATAAGTTTTCTGTGTACACTCATCATGCCCAGACCATTCAGGCGATTTTCCCCCATAGTGCTTCTTAGCCATGTTTTTAATCTCCTGAGACTGCTAAACGATCGCTCTACTGTACAGGTTGTGCACAGTAGAGTGATAAAAATTTTCAACGCTTTTCCCGTTTCGGGAAAGAAGGTTTTTGCCTCTCGTAGGACGTCAGCAACTGTTAGACATGTTGGGTTGGGCTTATCGTGCCACAATAGTTGCCAAAGTTCGATTTCATTTTTTATATTCGGTAAATCATAAAATTGGGCGATAGTTTCGCAAATTTCTTTGAGATTTTCGATTGATGTCGCTTGCATTTGCGCCGGGTGTAATTTAGACAATGCAAATGATGGAGTGTTTTCTTCAGCAAAACGTACTTCAAGGGATGCAATTATGGAGTCCAAGTATGGTATTATTAAAGACCTCTTCCAGTATTCTGAAGGGGTTTTTGCTGGTTGGTTGCTTCGATGATGTTGTTTCCCAATAATACGCGGCATTGATATAATGTCCTCCCTCCAGCCCGACTTTCTCCGCAACAACAGTAGCTTCCTTTATAATTTCGTCTGTCACTTTTTTTTGGGATTGTCACGGTGGCATTTAAGTAATTGCAAAATCCGTTTAACATGTTCTGAGGCATTGACCACGTCTAAAGCTACCGATTGGAGTACGTTAACAACAGGTTCCATCAAAGCGGAGTATTTGGCTATCAACATAATTCCAAGAATAAACGAAACTCTGGAAGCAGCCGCATGGAGTTGGAAGGCACTTTTTCTGGTCGCACTATTTCCTTGGCGAGATAAGGTTTCTAAGGCATCCAGTATGATTGAAAAATTTTCTTTAAAAACTCTGATAGTTTTGTGTTTTTCACTCCATCTCGTTTCGCAGAGCCTGGAAATATTAGGTATTAACTTCTTCCTCAAAACAGATTCCCGAAAAAAATTAATTATATCTTTGGTGGTTCCCATGGCGTTCCGAATTTCAGGAAGTGTGTTGAGATCATTTATTACTAAATTCAGTTTGTGGGACGGGCAATGAAAAAACAGGGCTTTGGTATGTTTTTTGCGTAATATTGCTTGTACCCCACCGTCTTTTCCCGACATCGTCGAACAACCGTCAAATCTAAAACCAACGCATTTATCTGGATTAAGGTCTTCTGTTCTTAGAAACTCATCTATGCTATGTGCAATAGATTTCGCATCCAGACCTTTCAGCTCAATGAATCCGGCAAACATTTCTTGGACTTCCATGGTTTCTTCATCAAAATATCGCAGCCCAATCGATAATTGCTCAGTGCCAGAAATGTCTGCTGTATCGTCTGCTAAAACACTAAATGCTCCTGCTTCTTTTACTTTTTTAATAATATCTGCCTTAATAACATCTCCACAAATACCGATAATCTCATTTTGAATATCGACTGATCGATAGCTTGCATTCTTCTTCGCATGCTCAATGTGTTTCTTTAAAATCAAATCTCCAGCGTCAATTCGTAGCTGGTATAAGTCTTCGAGAATACCTTCACCATAATGTTTACCTCTCAGAGCTAAGTCGTGCGACCCGCAAAATGTAATGCAGGAAATAATAGATGTTATAATTTTACGATTATCTTCAATAATGCCCTGAGAGTATTTTTTGAGCTGCAAATCTACAGGCACACTTCTGAGAAAGGATGTAGCAGCTTCCAGTGCCGCCTTATGGAAGTGGGTTTCTATGTGCTTTTTGCACTGCTCGTGAATATCTTTGAACTTACAAAAGGGCCTTATAATAAATGACCCTAATATGCCTCTAAATGAATGTGGATTTGACGGGAATAGTGTACAATATATACAAAAGGCTCCTTTTTGGTGCCTGGAGTATGCCAACCATGGAGAGTACGTTTCCAACCAAGAATAATTAAATTTTCTCTTTAAATGTTCAGCGTCTTCTGCAAAGTTATACATCGCAGCAGGGGACCAACAGTTTTCAAGCAATTCCTTCTTCTTTTCGGTCGACAACATCGATGCTCGCCCAACAAATCGACCGATGTCATTTTCATTGCAGTCATCTATCAAAGAATCGGAATTTGAGTCCAGGTCTTTGGAGGAGCTTGGTGTCGGTAGTTCCTGCGGCTGAGTGTCTCCTGTTGTGGTTACCGCCGAAGAAACATGCGATATTGTCTCTATTTTATCCTGCTCATCACTGTCACTGCTTGATCCTCCAGGGTTTTTTCTCTTTAAACTTCCTGCAAACCAAAACGCTTTGAAAAGTTAGGTTCACAAATATGGTAGGTAGGATATGGTTTAGGTTTTCAATCACTATCCAAACAACCACAGTCCATGAAATATAATAACCGCGCTTGTATACTGACGTTTCAGATTTTAAGTTTTGATGTAAAAACTTGATTAACAAGAATTGATATCGATATATTTTAAGAATCGAATATTGTAGTAAGCTATTTCTTGACCATATTCTTATTTCAATCTGTTCCCGTAATTTGGTATTGCAGTTAGATTTGATAAACTGTAGTAGATATAAAACAATTTTTAATATACATAATTTCCAATAGAAGAGTGTATTTGTTCAGTTACTTATGTATATTAAATAAAACAATTGACATTACTTTATTTTAAGTAAAATGCATAGTGAAGCAAAAGCAATAGCTCCAAAAAAACTTTCTGATGTCCATATTGATGATGAATATGGACCTAGTAACTGTTAACACTGGGTACTTATTTAATAAATGAGTCAATATTCACTAACACACGAATAACAAAAAGATTTGATCTTATGTCCGCGCACAAAACAAATGTAAAATCAGGCGATGATTGCAAGCAGACGCTAATTTTGTTCTTGCCTTGCGTGGAAGAAAAACACAAGCGTACTTTATTTAAATCAATTTTAATAAAATTCAAGCAGCGTCCCGACTTACTCTCTAAATACAACTGAGCATCTTTCTTAAGTTATTATTGCCTTATATAGCTAACGCCCAAGTGACCTGTATACATTTTTTCTTATCCTTTATCTATTACAAATGCCCACATGTGAGAAAACGTAACATGCGTTTCTTGGTTGTTATCTTATATATGTTTACTTTTACAAATTTTCACATGTGAGAAAACGGACCATGCATTTCTTTGCTATTGTGTTGCACTCGTATTTGTTCACATTTAAAGATTCTTTATGACTGCCCACATGTTCGGGTACAGTCGTGGTGCAGTGAACAAGAGTAAAGGGGCGACGACGTAACACGCTTGCGCAGCAAACAATAATACTTGGAAGTAGGGCTGCCAGATGGTCGGAATTCGTTTTAATTTTCCCGGCTTTTCATATGATTTCCAGACTCCCGACAAAATACCATATCTCCCGAAAAACAGGTTAAGCCGAAGCCATAAAAATAATTAAATTGTCCAATTTTAAGGCACTTACTGTACTAAATGCATTTGGCAACAAAATAAAGATTAGTGTATTACTTGAAAAAGGCTAAATTTCCTTTTGAGTACTTTTAAGTAAGAGCAGATTTTTAAAAAAAGTAAAAAAAAATTTTAATGTCAATTTTCCCGACAGCCTCGCCGAAATCTCGACATTTAATTTTTTTTATAGATTTATTATTTTTCAGATTTGGCAGCCCTATTTGGAAGTTGTATTGCACCTGATGAACTCATTCGAGTTTTGTCGTGCGGGATTGATCGGCAAAGCAAGCCAAGTGATAAGCCTTATATTAGGACTTTGGTTGCTTTGCATTTGGTTACATTTTTTTAAATCTCTAGAGGGGGGGGGGCAGCTGCCCATACTTGCCCCCCCCCCCTTGGCGACGCCCTTGTATATATACAGGGTGTTTCGGAGTTGATGGCATTAAATGAAACCACGGAATCCTTGAAGTCTTTTGAGCAAAAAATCGTAAGGGAGGGGGATGGTAAATCGGAAGGGGTTTCGAGATATAAGGGGGGGAGTAACCAGGCTCCTCACTCACGATCTGGCACGTGTAAATCGTCATAACTATTTTATTTTTATGTGTAGACTTTTCAAAAAGGATGCGTTTGATAGCCTGTCAATGTATGTTTTTAGAAATGTATTAACAATTGCCCCCAATGCTGCCAGTTTTACACGAAAAAATGAGAAACTTAAAACAACCGGAAAAAATTGCTAATTTTGACTTTCGCGACCGTGTTAAACGCTAAAGTGATGTCCTAACCTATAAAAATTATTATCTTGACAGAAAACCTTATTTTTTGTTTGAATATTTCCAAAGAAAAAGGTTGCCAATTATTTTTTGTTTCCTTCGAAAAATCGAAAACTAAAATTTTGTCAAATTTTGCTGACTTACTTTATTATGGAAAATAATAACTAAAGATCTAAAGTAACAATTTATTTTGAACTTATCATTAAAGACCAGTATTACTGTATTGATTGTGATCACATCAACTGTTCAAAGTGCTTTCCTTCCATAGATATGCAAAGAAAAGCTCTTTTCTTAATTTCTGTGACTACATCGAAATGCATGAGTTCCTATCTTATTTTTTCACTAGCTGCCTCAATTCTTAAATCTAATTCTTGAACTGATGACACAGGTGTCTTGTAAACTTTTTGCTCCATTGCACCCCACACATAAAAAACAAGGATAGTTAGATCTGGAGACCGGGGTAGCCAGCTAAGTGGACCATTTCGATCTATCCACCTTCCTGGATAGTTTAAGGCAAGCCAATGGATGATTTCTTGGTCAGTATG